>WIXG01000148.1:0-176187 GCA_009869945.1 Mesaphorura yosii
TTAATCAAGGACACACGCTCAGACGCCTGTAAAATTCTCACTTTAGGACTCAGCATGCATCAACACGGCATATTTCATGAATTATGAACACAACTCATTTAAGTTGGAATGGAATGTCGGTCTCATCTTCTTAAATTGATGCTACGCCTGTCATGACCTCATCCTGACTCACCAACAATGCACGAGGAAGAGACCGACATGCGGCAATTAGTGAATCCAAGTTCAAGTGGTGTTTCCTATCAAGAATATGCAACTGGATATTGGATGCGTGTCTGATCTTGCAATTCTGCCTTGATTTCTAAACTCATGAACTGCACTCGCTCTAATCTACTTCAGTGCGCAAATCTTGACAGACTCGTAATTATCCACGGGTTATTTTTTTTACTTTGTCAGCTTATGTTAGACGTTTTTGCTGCGCGATTCTGCACTTGCAAACGAAAGCGGGGCAGTACACTCCGTTCAGATCCAATGACATCTGAAAAGCTCGCAGTTAGTCGGCTGGTTTCTTGTCGCGAGCTGCTATTCATTTTAGAACTAATTAATTGTCATTGTTCTCGTGAATTGGATACGATTTAGACTTGAGATCGCATGAGGCCTGTGAGCGAGAAGCCGCTGCGGCAGCAGTATTCCCCCGTTATGTTCGAAGTATAACCTCACTAAGTTTCATCCATGCAACCGTAAAATTATATTTTTCTGTCTGCCGCTTTTTCCAAAAATACGGCACGGCACGACTCAAGACAAGAGCGGTGCACGTAATTTTACGCTGCGTCAGATTTCTATTAAATTACGCTTTTTGCTGAAATACAGGTTCGCGCATTTTCGTTCACGTTGCATGAATGCCACTGCAGCTGTTGGAATCCGGTCATTCAGCTAATGGCAAGGTAACTGATGCACTCCAACAAAACGGCCCAAAACTGACAAAAAAAAGTGTCTGCCTTTTTATTTGATAATCGTCTTGATATATTCTCTTTTCTTCGAATTATCACCAGGCGACCATAAATCAAATTGCATTGCATATGCATTCTGTACAGAACTCAAACTTAACTGCGTACCTTGAGCGCATTGCAGGGTGTTGCTAATAATGTTGAATCTGTGCAATTTCGAAACAAATTCGAGCCCATTGCTTTTCTATAAATAATTGCATTGCAGCCAATTCGAAGTTGGTAGCATTTGTGGGAGTAGGTTAAAGGCATTGGATCGAGTTTCCCACCCTAAACAAAACACGGTTTAATACTGAACCTTATGTTTTAGTTATGAGGATGTCAAATTGATTTACTGCAACAGCCTGCGTAGTGTACCCAGAAAGTCGCTCAATGCATACCGTGCTCGCATTTTATGCCATTTCATGCATTAAGATTTTTATGGCTGTCTACTTGGTTTTAGTGAGTTGTAAAGTGTCTTATGACTGAAGCAATGACGAAACTAATTGATTTCAAGTGTGTTAGTTGGTAAAAATTGCCCAGAGTGTGTGTTATGCAATAAGAAAGGAGCCTCGGTTGAGACTTGGGCTGCGAAGGAATGAACATGACTCTGGGTTTAGGAAGGAAACGGTGAGTAACCAGCGTCGCCTGCCCAACTCTTATGGGAATGAGAATTACGAATGAATAAACTCTTGAAATTAAGTTGCATTACTTTCCATTTCCAAGTAAAAATAGAGCTTACTCATCATTTCAACATGCATGCAGACAATTCTGACTCTTTTTCTTGTCTCTGTGCAAAATCGCTCAAGCCGAACCGAAAAGGTAAGTGCGTAATACAAAACTGGGCTTACCTTGTTTACTCGTGGCCAGCGTGTCACCGTCAGAAGAGACCTGCAACGGAGAAGGCAATTGCTCAGAGCTGGCGTTGGACAGCGTGGGACTCGCTGACGTCGAGGAGCTCGTGTAATTAAAGTTATTGTAGCGCGGTGTGTACGGGTATGAAATTGTGATCACAACCATTGTTCTCCCGTCTCTGTCTTGGTCACTGCGATGCGATGTACATAAATCAATTCGCGATTACGAATCGAATCGCAATCTGGCCCTACTTAATTTATGCTTGGCCTACGGTGGATTATTAATTGGTTGTAGCAAATAGGTGTCGGCACTCAAATATCGCCGAACTCAAGCTGTGGCTGGACGAGACTGACGTGGCGATGTTGAAACGAGCTACGGAGAATGTTAATCGATTCACTTTTATAGATGTAAAGCATTGCTAAACGAAAACTCATATAAAACTTGGCTTGTCTTCGAGTTTATTACAAAATAATTGTCGTGACTAATCCCGAAAAGATCGGATTTGGAATCTTTTGAGGGTGGGAGCAAAGTGAGCTGATAAATGGACTATTCTCAATGGAATTATGCTTCAACTTGCGCAGAAATCAGGACTCAAAACGAATGGCATTGGCAATGAAACTGACACGGTTGTAAAGTACGTCACAATTTTGCCAGCCGCCGAGTTCGTCAATTCAGACCTCAAGTTTATTTTGACTCCTGGTTCGTTGTATCTCCAGAAATGCGCCAGAATGCAAGCACTCAACTCCTTTTTCAGTCTTCCTCCCAAATTACAGCACTCGGCTTAATGCGAAACGTTAAAACTTGGCATTATCATAATAATGAGACCAAATATTATTACAAACAAAAGTGAATCTTCTTGTTAAAACATTATCTCGTGTGTGTAGGCGTCTTTCACTACAAATACAAATCACGTAGCCCTCTTCAACAATGCGATGCGGAGCACGTAAGGACAGGATCGTAATTGACTAATGGAACGCATGTTTTCTCATCGGCTCAGTTCTCGAGAACAGCAGAGCTTTATGCGCCTGTGTTTACAATTTCCGGTTATAAGAATTCAATGTCTGCAAATTATTTGTGTATGCGAAGAGGAAAACCAGACAATTGTGTATGAATATTGAAATGAGATTTTGTCTCTTGTCACAATGTCAATTTGCACCGGAGACGAATGAAACCAGCATACGAGATTACACTTTTACGATCTGCGAGCAACACCAAAACTCAATTTGCGTTTCACGTAATCACTTCTCAATGTCAACACTGCGATTGGTACAAGTTTCAGTCAAAGTGATCAAGTTCGAGTCATTCGCAATATTTTGACAGGCAGGAAATTTGAGCCATTGCCTGATCGCGTCACTTAT
This sequence comes from Mesaphorura yosii, assembly GCA_009869945.1. NCBI lineage: Eukaryota > Metazoa > Arthropoda > Collembola > Poduromorpha > Tullbergiidae > Mesaphorura > Mesaphorura yosii. The sequence continues at coordinate 3,134 of WIXG01000148.1, forward strand.
TCTGCGGTGTTATGAAGCACAGGACATAAATAGCCGTGTATTCAAGTCAACAAAAGGACGCGCCGGGCGTCGATACTTATTTGGCTTTACTGTACAATGTGACGATGATAAAGAACTGGTGTGAACTTTGCCCGACTGACGCTGAACTTTAGAAACTCAGACTTCTCTGTCCAAACCTCGAAACAAATTAATTGCTGCCAAATGATTGAGCTGTTTGACCACCGCCAACGACGAAGCAACGATAGGACGCGACTCCGTGGTTCAAAGTTGATTCTAACCAAATTAGGATGAAACGGGAAATGCGAGACTCACAAAACTGTCAACAATGAGCCGAACAATAGCCTAGCAGTGTCTGTGAATGCTTTTTGAACTTTTGAGTATTTGCTTGATTTAAGTCAAGTACGCGATTGAGAAATTACGAGCACTGGACAAGCACTTTGCGAGAAATCAACAAACGGAGTGTGACTTTGGGAGCGCAAGCGAAGATGAGTGGGCGATGAAGTGTTTTCTCTGTCTAACACTAAAATATCGCATTTATTTGGTCTTTTATTTTGCTCTCATCTTCGACTCTCGTAATCATTATCAACAGCATCATTATTTTAAGCGAACGCACTGCTATGCCAGCTCAAGCAGTCCGTCAAGTCTTCTCTCATGTCTGTGCCAAGCCAAGTCATCGAGTTGAAGTAAGCCATTAACAAGCGTCTTAAATCTACCTGTTGCTCGTCCGTATGCAGCCTATTTTATGTTTGCGTTGTACACATTTCGGTACAGGTAATGCAAAATTGTTGTAAGAATTCTCGCTGTGGTTTGCATGCACAAAAGTGCTGTAAATTCACTCTGCACAAAACGCTTTGACTCTGAATCTCTGTAATCAAGTACTCCAAGAGTCCGGTGTGCACTACAGCATAAATTGCAGCAAAGGTACGTTAATTATTCCTTCGCTTGAGTCTGGACGGGACTCAACCGTTCTCACTCTTTTGACTTTCGGTGCGGCGTTTATTAATTGAAGTGCGGCTTACTTGGCAGCTAAATTTATGACTCTGTCTGTCGGAAGACGAGCATGCAAAATCGGTAGAGAGTGTACATTGGGTATTCTTTTTGCACAAGTGACAAGTTTTATGGCATCACGCTTGAAATTCGATACGCTCTCAGAGGAATCCGACCCTTTCGCTGAAACCGCTCCGTTTCACTATTGCATAGGTGCTCGCAGAATTGCCAAGCATCGAGCGGTCTCCAGTTGAGTGGATGCACACTGCAAATTAGTAGAAGTTTGATTGAACTGGAAGAAATCCTCAAGGCAGCTTCTCGATTTTTTGGCATTGCAATTAGTCCTTTCATTTATTTTGCAATTCAATAAAACTAAGGTTTAAATCGAATTCTTTTCTAATGTTTTTTCGAATATTTTCGTTGAGTCATTTCGAATTATGTCCTCATTGTAAAATGATTACATAGGACAGAACTTCTGAGTCGATGTAACAATGCAAAGCAGAACGTATCACTCAGGAGAACAATTTGTCAGTAAGGTGCGCTGCTAGGGCCATTGCCATTCGTATTTCATTGAGCTGCAACAATAAATCTTGAACTCTCTCATTTTGGCAAACGCCAATTCACAATAAAAGGTCATCACATAATTCTTCAACATCTAGTTCGCTCAGGGAGAGGATTCTTGGACGATGCCGACTACGCAACAGCAGCCACGATTTAACTGCACTCAACAATGCCGTATGTAATTTTGGCTTAGCAGAAATCGTGCGCATAATTTTAATACCATCATCAATAGCATAGAACTATTACGCTCATAGCCTTAGATTGCAATAAATCAATAATTCAGCCTTATCAATGGGTAATTGAAGGATAAATTTAACAGCAGCCTATAATTGGCTTGGCTGCCTAATTCGTAAATTTATATCCACAGGCCATTCATATTACCGTAGTTGATTTATCCGGCTCGTTGCATACTTAGTGACGAAAGTTACAATGTAAAGCTGAAGCATCTCATTTCTGGTCGAAGAAGCAAACTTATCTTTTGTCGTGTGATCTTAATTCAATTTGTTATGCAACAATTGGCACTAATATTCAGAATAAGAAATGTAATCCCACTTGGGCATTGTACATGTGCAGTTGAAGTTATTGTAATTGCCCAGATTCAACAAAACTATGGACATGCTGAAAAGCAAGTTGATGTTTCTATTGTTACAGGTGCCACTCGCCGTCGTGACACAATCCATTATGCAATGCTGACAAATTGGAAAATAATATAGACTGCGACGCCTGAATTAATACCCCAGACTATAAAAGACCACGTGGGAGCAGATCAAGTTTTTGTGCGCACTTATCGGCCATCAATAAGGATAAGTCGATTCGAAATGGGCAGAATGCGTAGGACTCGTGCTCGGGAGGCGCCCACAAAGTGAATAGTAGTTTTGTGAACAAAATTCTTCGTCTGCCACAGATTATTGGATGACTAATCGCGAAGAGAATGCCAAGTAGCAATAAAATATGGAATGCCCGTAATTATGCTTCGTAACGTAGCAATAATCGCGAATTGTACAAATTTGGAAATGCGAGCAGTACAGACATTGACTCAGGGCAGAAGACAGTAAGACAATTCGATTGTGATCACTTGTAAATTTATGACAGAGCAGTTGAAGGTGGAGTCGTTCATAATAATGGCAAACCAGAGTGAGTGTGTGATTAAATGTCAATCCATATCAATTGCAAGAGGCAATTCAATGAAAGGAAGGAGTCTGATCTGAATATTTCATTGTCTGCCGATTGAAATCTCATCTCTGGAACCGAAGAAGGCGTAGGGCACCGAGACAAATGGAGAGGATTTTCAGCGCTTTCAAGCAGCAAGTTGTGTTTTTGTTTACAAAGCAAAGAGTAATTTAATCTGATATAAATATGAATTTGAATGGATTTAGTACCTGCAGTCCGTCAGGAGACGTAGTTGCCATTGCGGTTGAGGTCCCACTAGGTGGTCCAGACTCGTACCTTTGAACAGAGAGAACCTCTTTGGGCAGATCACCGTCTGCTACCATAATTAAATCTCGCTTCGCACTTTGTTAGGAAACACAAACAAACTCGTCGGCCACCAACACCAGTTAGTTTATGGCTGTTGACCAAAAAGGTCGCGTGTCTGGACCTCCACAAATGTCAGCTAGAAAAGCACAGAAAAAATATTCAATTAGACAACCTACTACTAACCACACGAAATCCTTTACCACAATATTTGGTATGGAAGGGCCATAAAAGCAGAAATAAATTTGAGGAGTTGACACGCTTAAATTGTGGGACTATAAAAATAAGCTCATCTTAGTTTTATTACGTAATGAAATGGCATACTTTAGCAAATTGATTTTCAGGCTGGGAGTCAATTACACATCTCGTTATTTTATGGGATCTTTTAACTCGACACGAGTCTCATTTCTCATTATGTGCATGACACGTGAGAGTCTTCGGTCGGAGTAATGAGGGAGACGATTCATGACAACGATGCTAATTAAGATAGACACGAAAATGCTTTCTGTGTTGTACGTGCATTTGTTTATACAAGATGTGGGCCAAGGCTGAGGGAATAAAACTGTCATGCTTAAAGCAGAAGTTCTTGCAGTCTTACGACGAGCACACATGTGAGTGGCATCTGCCTGGCTCCGTCTCATTGCATTGCGCGCAACAATGATGAATGGCCAAACTTATCTCGGCTCAACCGCGGTCTCACAGACGAGAGCTTAATCATAGTCATTTCTAGTTCAGTTAAATTATTTGCGAGTTGGCTCATCGATCGGCCGCATTATTATGCGATTATGAATGCAATTGCAATTAACATCAGGAGTAAACGTTTAACTCTACGTTTGTCCTGTCATGTCTCATCGCTTCCACGACTATCACGTACGCAAATGTTACCCAACCCAGCTTCAGCTCGATTGAATTTCGATTAGCATGCACGCGTGCCTTCCGTCTGCATTCCTGCCCCTACCTCTGGTTCTACGAGCACTTAAAGTGGACGTAAACTAGTGCATTGTTTCCTAATGGCACGTCTGCGTCTACGTGGGGCGAATCTACTACGAGACTGTGTGTTTTACTAATTATTTATCCACTCTCCCATCATCTGTCCCTTCCTTCGATTAAAATGTGCCTCGTAGAATACACGTTCCCATTACAATGAACAGGAATTAATGACTCTGGTGAAACAACTTTCCTCTGATAATCCAACTAGAAAACGTACGAACGTCCCACTTAACAAAGCATGTCGTTTTTGGCAATTAATTTCCCAAATTGATTTCTTGCTATTGGATTTTCCCATGACTTTCCAGGGGGTACTTACTTGTATTTGTTATTTAAATTGATGTCCCACACGATTCTCAATTCCGGGACAAAGTGCAAATCTTTGTCGAGCGGAGCAGACGGAAACCACACAATCAATTAATTAGTGCAACAATCCAGCGTGTATGCCAATCACAACCGAACTCACAAGGAGCATTTGACGCGGTCCGAGAGACTAATCTTCTGAGGATGCAATGGACGAACTGGTCAGTCCAACTCGTCTCGACCACGGTTGTATACACCAGAGTGCGAGTGATAGGCCGAGTCAGTGGTAAATTGTGCATGATTGCCTGTCCGCTCTGTGTAAAAGGTGATGTGTGCTCTATCATATATGATCATGATGATTAATAAACATGGTGAAGGCGAATTTAGAGGAGAGACGAAAAAAATAAATGTTTTGCAGAAAAAGCCTACGTAAAATTTGCCTTGCGAATTCCATAAATGGGCAACTGAAACATCAAGGCATACCAAAGTGGTACTTTTGCATTGCAAATAGTGCAAATTTTTTTACAATGTATTTTCACTGTGTGCAAACTTTGTACGTGTGCGCCCAATGTCTTAACTTGGAAACCCAAGTTCATGCGATTATAAAAGCCGTATCCCTTGCCTTTTTTGCAAATTCGACATATATCCTTTGTATTGTAATTTTGGCATGGCCAAAAATAAGAAAACGAGATAGAAGTCGGTTGATTATGAGCTGAATGCAAAGGAGACAAGAGAAGGTGAAAACGCTGGCCATCTTATGTAATTCGTGGGTCCGCTTGCCTCCTGTGCATTTTTGTCTCTGACGAAAAATTGCGGTGCCCACGCACGATCCCATAAAATATTTATTTACATTTGTGACTAGAAGTCCAGTGCTCAATTTATTCTGTGTCTATAACGTCAATGCTGTGCCATAAATGTGGTTAAACGTGCCTGTGCTTACTCGTCCCGACTTGTATTAACAATCCACTACAGTGATGTAGTGCTTTTGGCACATAATGCGTAGAATTAGATGCAGACTTGTGGTGTCTGGGGTTTCTAAAAATCCAACGACTAGCCATCATTCTCAATCGATTAGCGCTTCAACGCGTCGGAATTCAAGGGGAATGTGAGACTGTATGCACGGCAAAATTCAGCCTTGCCGTGGCGTGGCCCACAATCATCGAAGAATGGATTAGAGAAGATGACAGATTCAGTCACAGAAATCCAGGTCATAGTTCATCTACGCAGATTCAGCCCCCTCGTCACTGCCCTCTCATTTAAATGCTTTATGAACGCTGAAGAGGTATTCTCGAAATTTGTCTCAACATCTATACGTAATTAATGATCTTAGTTCATAAAAGTAATGCGCCAGAGTACTACTATCGTAATGAGCGGCTGTCACTGGCTTTAATTAGTGCAGACCACATCACATACTGTGTGATGATGTCATCGCGTCGGGCTGAATTAGCTAATAAATGACGTGAAGCCATAAGCCAACAAGTAATCTTTTGTATTGCTTCCCAATTTTATTGACCAGCACTATTCGTTGAACCGATATCTGCTGATGAGTCTGCGTAAACATTTAGTTTAAGACACCCAAAATAACCTTTCCATTTGCAGTTCAAGAATTGTCTATTGCGCATACTTAAAATGCTACATGCTTCCAATCTCCGAGTCAAATATCATTTCCACGTCAAACTGAAGATCCGCGACTTTATTATATAAGAAGCTCCAGCTACGGGCTCCAGGCTAACCTGCACAATTCATCTTGCATACAAGACAATAAAATTAGTTGCGTGCTGACGCAGAGAAAAAACGCACATGATGTACATGTCACTTGAGTTGGTATTTAATTAGAATAAATGTACGTCTAAATGTCAAACCTTAACATTGCTGGTGCTTACTGCAGCCGAGTCACACATACTTGACGCTATGAACATGCGTTGTTTGTATTGCAAGAGCATCGCGGTCGCGGCTGATGATAACCCGACGTCGAACCCTGAGCCCGCTTGAGAGTGCGAGTACGCGAATTTATATCAAGAAAATTCTAACGCCATGCCCGTCTGCTTGAGACTCTGTACAATCAATGTGAAACTCGGAGACGACTAGTGCACTTCGCCACAAACGTTGCTCCTATTCCACAGGAACAATATCGCAAAATATTCTTGCGGTTTGACTAAACTTCAAGTTCGTTGTATTTGTGCCAACGTTGGGCTCTGTCTTTCTTCGTTCTGTGCTCGTTCTTTAACTGTTGACCGTTCTCATCGAATTTAGCAACTTTAACCTTTCAAGTGTGATTTCCAAGACATAAGCTCCAGCGAGTGCCGTACTCGAATTTTTCATCTGTGCGAAACTCATATAACAGAATTCATGTGTAATTCCATACTCTGCCATTCTTTGATAGAAATAGAGTGACTTTTGATTGTTCTGCTGTTTGTTTGACTGTGCCGTGAATGTTACTCAATAGTGATGAATTATAAATTCTAGCGCGCTTCGGCGGCACAAATTACAACACAACTTGTGCATCGCTTATTCATACTTTGATAGCTCAACGTTTTAGCTTTGTCTTTAAACCTGTTCAACACTTCAGCATTCCTAGCACTTTAAGTGTACCTCTGGTCTAATAGTGCCACAAAGCGTCAATTCAAAAGGCTTGAACTTCTATGTTGACACAAAAGCCATTTTCCTCTTGAACGCAACAAAAGTTGGAACGCCGTGGACAACTTGTTACATTTCCGGCAAGCGGCAACCCTGGCAGTGGCTGTTGGCTCCGCTGCAACGGATCTCAGAAATAGAAACCCTTACTTGGGTGTCGCAGTGCAATCGCACTGATGTGCGATTCTCATTTTGTACTTTAAGCTGAACGGAAACTTCTTGGAGTTGAATGTAATAATCCCCGGAGTTTACTCAATGACAATGACTTAAGAGGCGAGAAAGTGAAGATCCCAAATAAACCTTAATGGTGCCGTAAGAAAGAACGTCGTGCCATATCGTCATTGTTGTATTGGCTACGGAGGAATAGTGTAATAAAGCGATGCAGAATAGAAAAGACAAAAGTTATAGCGAATGAAGGGAATACTTAGAAATTCAATTAAGCTTCCTCCGCAGCATCTCTTCTAAGAAAATCTAAAGCCGGAGAATTTTTCCAGCATCCCGCCGCTGAAAAAATTGCAGTCAAGATCAAGAAGCCATTCAAAGCTCGGAAGAAATACATACAGTAAAAGTGCAATTCAAATTGAACATTTCTATGCTTTTATTGCATTCAACTGTTCTTAATTAAAAAGTGTAAATCTGCCCTTCGTTTAATTTCACGTAAAAGATTTGTTCTGAGAAGTGTGCAAAGGAATCGGGCCTTCCTCTTCATGTTTAATGTTGACTTGTGCATAATTGACAAATAAACGAGTAGGCATAACGTAAATAAGGGGTTTATCACTTGAGTGAGTGTATATGGTTTACAGTTTTATAACGGGCTTTCCAGAATGTCTACTTTGGCCTTGTAGTTTGGTTTTCGGAAGCCCGCACAATTAATTGGGGTCGTGTAGCAGCCCGCAACTACATGCTTCGAAAAAGTATGAATCCCGTGGGGGACGCGGTGTCTTCGTCTTCCTCATCCATTAATTACTCCTCGACTACCATCAGCAACCTACTCGCTTTCAATCCCAGAGAAGCAGAAATTAATGACGGCAATTCCACTCAGCCCGAATTCGCTGACATTGGCACCGGTGCTGCAAGAGACACTGGAGAACATCATCTCACAACCGCCGAACAGGTAATCGATGCTGTAAAATCTTTTAAAGACGTACATGCTTTTCGATTATGTACGTACTCTGTACTCAGATTTGATACAATTTCCTCAAGAATATATTCTTGCAGTGAGTCACGAGCAATTAATTTGTGAATTCTTCATGCATGTTTTCCATTGTGAGGTACTATATCGTTTTGTTGTAGCTCTAGCGCTTGTTGCACCAGCAATCGCCATAGGATAAAACCATGAACATTCCTCTACTAGACGTACACGGCATGGTGATTTGTTGACGCCATTCTAAATGGCATGGCTTGAAGATGCAGGCGACAGGGAAGACGTTCTCGAGCAAGAAATTTGCAGATTTATTCGTTCAAATTATACCGGAGAAACAATGCATGCAGCAAATGGTTGTGAAGAAGTGAAGAGAGATTACGGAGAGAAAGAAGAAAGACATTTATTTTATGATAAGACCATATCCGCGAATTAAATACATTTCATGCTATCAGATTCCTTTGTTCTTATGCCTGTCTTTTGTGGGCTGAGATCTACCAGGGAAAGAAAAATGATCTTCCGCAAAATCTTCTTATCTTCTATGAGACTGACTTCAGCTCTCCTTGTTATTTATGCGACAATGCAATAATATTAAAGCCGGTGAAATGTGAAATGATTTGCCTTCACGGCATGACTCGCAATATTAATCGTATTGTGGCATAAGTCTGTGCCAGCCCACTTGAAAACCAGTGACCATTTATTTTTTTTAGAACTAAGCTTTAGGTAGATACACAAACTTTCCAATCTTCCTGAATCCTCGAGTCGAAATCCGTGGAAACATTTTTTTCTCTCCGAATTTTTCGTTTCTGAGGTTGGTTCATTGCTTAATGCAATTCCTGGCATTCTTATAGTTACATCCTTCTATGAAAAACGTTTTAATTAACTATATTCTGATATCTATACCTTGCACTAGTACGGGTATGATGAATATGATGGAATCTTAAACTTTGAAATCTGCTGAGATTGCATCACAAACTTCGAATCATTTTCCCAGTTCAATACAAATAATGGCAAAAGTCTCAGTCGATTCGAGTCATACTCCGAAAAAGCACAAATTGAAATATGTACCTTTTGCTACAATTCCAGCACTGTCCCACTTGTGAAAAGAGAGGAAGTATTTTAAGTGGATCGTTGATGATGGAGGAAGCTGGTATATAACAAACACATTGCTTGTCATTGTGTCAATGTCAGTGAGTAATAATTCTATTTCTTGAATCAATAGAGCACAAGCGTTAATTTAGTCAAAAAGTTATGAATGAAACGATCATCCAATACATACATAGCGTCTAATTTTAGTAAGGCAAAGTCCTCATTTAGAAGCTATTTTCCTGCAATTCGACATTGACTGAATTAAGGAGGACGGCGGGGCTAGCAGACTAGGTCATTTCCTTGTGACCGTTTTAGCAACATTTCCCACTTCAAACTTTTATCACCTCGTCTTTCTCAATCCAACAGATGTTTTTTAGTCAAATGAATAAATCATTGCCCTCCATAATTGCGGAAACCTCACAAAACTGGTTCAGATAATCCAGTAGCATTTTGTCCTAGTTCAATTAAGTGATTGAGAGCAAAAGGCAACGATTCGCTACTATTTTGTTTCTCGCTGAAGCCGGAACAGTCATTCTTTGTTTAATTTTAGAACACAGTGCACGCGAACTACTTTGCAGACTCTTTCAAGAGAAATTGTAACTATAGCTGGGAGGTATAACTGATTCCTGTGACAGGCTGACGTCTTTGAATTTGCAGCAGAAATATTTACAACTGTTAGACTCCAGAATCCAGGGCTTTTAAAGGATTATATTGTTGTAATTTCATTTTGGAACATACTACCATCGGAAGGCTCGACAGGTGAAAGTTTGCATTTGAATTTATATAGACTCCCAGTATATAAAGAATTCACTCTATTGTAGTTGCGCGGTGTGTCTTGAAGCTTTCTGGATTTGCAAAGCCTCAGTAGAAATCATAGCTCGTTGGCAGTGTTTTGTCTTGCAGAAGCTTTCCGGTGAAAGGAAACCGCGTGCTTTATCGCATACTCATTTATCATAGTTACAAGATTGCGAGCACCAGTTTTCTAGAAAATTACAAATTCATGCTTCATTTCAAAACGCGACATCACACAAAATTTAGTGATAGGAAATTTCCGCAAATTCGCGTACTAAATGTGCCAGTAATGCTGCCATAATAGACAATGTTTCATTTCGGTTGTTCAGAAAAGCAAGATTTATTAAATCTTGCTTGTGTAATGAAAGGAGATAAAAATTAATCCCCGGAATAAATTTTCTCTGTGCTTTGTGTGGTTAATCGTATGATTGAATTTACGAGCAGAGTTCTTTGATCTGAAGTTGCCAATATCGCAAACAATCATGGCTTTCCTTTATCAATGTCTCTGACCAGCAGCGGCAGTGACGCTACAGGAATGATGCGTGAGGCTCGTATGATTAGTGCAGCTCAGTGCCTCGTGCAGCCGATTGTATCTGTTTAATCAACAGAGAAGGCTAGCAGGCACCAAATGCGCGCTGCTGCTGCAACAAAACCAGCTATGGGCAAGTCTCGTTCTATAATCTGCAAGCCGAATTCTATCTACTAAGTCCACAGGATTTAGCTCCCGCATTTGAGACATGTGAAAACCTTGCTTTGGAGTTCATTTTCTTTGAGCTTAAACCACAAGCTATACATTGTTTTCTTATTCATGTGATCCGATTCAACTTTGCGACAATTCATTCACTACTGTTTTTGTTTGTTTACTGGGTTTCAAGTTCTTTTCCCCAAAATTAAGAGCAGCCTTTTCATTGAGTTCGCGGAATCAGTCCATCGATATGTATACACAAACCGAAGCAAATTCTAAGTGTTCAAGTCTAAAATTCTATGCACGAGCAGATTTTGACAAAATATCGAATCTTTACATATGGCGACCACTCACGGTTCATGCTCAAGTGATACATACTGGTTGGATGAGTAATCAATTTAGAGATATGCACATACGGAGACTTATAACGCAAAGCAAAACAAAATTGAGGGCAAATAGAATAATGAAGGACATGAGTACTTAATTCCACTTGGGTACTTCATTTTCAAGATGACTGTAAAATTATATTCCTTCATGTGCAGTATAAACATCGTCATGACTTTGATTTCTGGTATTTACCGACATACTTTGGAGACTGATGAGGCTGGCCTCTGCCCCAATATATTTTAAACTTCAGCCCGCACTGTTCTTTCGATCTCCGTGCTCTGGACTTGGATGCAATGGTCCTGGTCCTCACTTTCGGAGTCCACCGGGAAACGAAGGTGGGGTGAAGAAGGAATCTTTTAAAAGAGTCACATAGGGAAATAATAGAAAGGAGTCAACTTGCGCTAATTTATGACCACGTTTTACGACAAGAATAACACATTCTCTCCTCTTGTTTTATTTCAGATGGAGAACCTCAATGTAATATATGCATCCAGCGAGGCTCTGGTGGCATTGTTGGCGGTGGTTGGCAACTTGCTGGTGGTTTACGTATTTTGTACCAACCGAAATCTTCGTAGATACCGCAACTATTACATCATAGCACTTGCTATTGCCGACTTTTTGGTGGGACTCCTGGGAATCCCATTAGCAGTTCTTGCAAGTGTTGGATTACCAAGACATCTCTACGGCTGCCTCTTTACCGTGTCGGTTCTCATGGTTCTTTGCACAGTCTCAATACTCTGTCTGGTTGCTGTTTCTATTGACCGTTATTGGGCCACCACCAATCCCTTTGCTTATTACCGAAATATGACCACCACGACGTCAGTGGGTAAGCTCCTTTAGTTCTCATGATCACTTTCTCCTTATCGCCCATCCCATCTCGAAAGATGCAACAGCCAGAATCGAAATCGCGCATCTTCTAAAAATCTGAAGGATTTCGAGCTAACAGCAGCCTTGACTTGTTTCTACACCTCTTTATTCAACTTTTCATTCCATGAACTCCGATTTACCCTTTGTACTTTACACGCCTCGGATTTTCGCGTTACAGAGTTTTCCTTTTCTGCAAGTTGAGACGGGGAATCAATAGCGCACGCACGCTCGTATTAAAAAGGACCCCCATGTCGTGAGTTTTGAGCTCTTCAATTTTTAATAACCTTGAGGCAGACAAGAGAGAACGAGAACAAAAAGATTTGACGTGTCAAAAGATTCGCAGTCTTTTTATTAGGGTTTGGCTGGAAGAAAAATTCCGAGGGGAATTCCGTGGTGACCTTTGTTTTCTCCCTAATACGAACGAGTCATGCTTTATATCTTTTATTATTATTGCATTCCACAAAATGATAAAGGTCACTGGTCAGACCTGATAACGTGCTATCATTGCGTAATTTGCCAAAAGCGCAGGCACGTATTTTATTGGGTACAAGAAACATATGTTAGATGTATTGAGCCATCATGTACAGAAGTTGTTAAAGAACGTCATGCGGCTCGTCCTGGCTGCGTGGCCAGGAAAGTATTAGCATTTTATGTTTTCCGAAGTCTAGGGTCAATCTGTACGATGTGTTCAATATCAACAGTGCCAAACAAGGCGCAAGAAGCTGATATTTCCTGTAATGACACCATCTGCTATGAAATAATCTCAGTTCGTCAGGGAAAATAAAAGTACAAGTTGTTTTTGTAAGACACAGGGAAAGCGTGATGAAAAATTCCTACAGACTTGGCAATAAAACGCGTTTCAGGTTCTGGTGAAAGCTTTTGCCAAATACACTCACAGCCACTTTGGGAAATACACATCAAAGGACTCCGTCATGCATGCACTTCGGGGAAAATAATGTCGCCCAATTCTAGTGCTCTGCCGCAGCCTACTTTTCTCATTATACATTGGGTGATATCTCGCTCTGCCAAGCCGAGAACTTAGCGCTCTAAGCCAGGACCAATTTGGCACTTTAGCACCTTGGAAATTCGTAACACTCATCCGTCTGTTCATGTCGTTTTTGTCTTTTCTGATACTCTACTGCAAAAGAGCACCGACGCAAGAATTTTTAATTTACGTCCCGTGACTTATCATGCATGTTAATCCCTTGAATGTAATTTACAAAATATGCATAGACGGGAATGCTTTGCCGAGTGGCCACATGGGTATGCGCCACGTATTCGAGAATTTGGTCATTTGGGCGTATCGTTCCAAGACGGGATTCCTTTGAATTGCTATCTAGTACAGAAGGCAATGCGAATAGTAGAGGACTGAATAATAATTGGGAAAGTAAGGCAGGTAATTAATACAAGCTGAGATTGATCCGAGCTCAGTCATTAAAATGCTGCTGCGAATTCTGCTTCGATTGAGAAGACACTTCCTTGGTCCAGAAATTCTACCAATCTCTAAGACTAATTTCCTACTTTAATACGAGTTTAAAACACAAAGTTGGACAAAGTGTGTCTGCGAAAGCAACCCCGCCACATGGGATGCTGCGCCTGACTCTTGGGAAGCAATTCCACAGAGATTTAACAAAGTTTTGGAAAACTTCTTGGTTATTTCCCCATCTGACGCCAGCTTGACATGTGCTTGTTTGCCTGCATGCGATGCTCAACTAACCGACTTGGTTGAGACTCTTTCCACTGGGAAAGTTGAAACAATCTAGCCTACCACATAGAGCATGAAGATTCTTTACCGTTTATTAAGCTTGCTAAAGTGACAGTCTGACTCCGTCATGTCATGAACTTCTTTAGAATATTTTTATCGCGTTAGAAGTTTCGCAGAGTGAGAAATATTCTCCTCCGACGTGTTGTTCATTCAAATACACGCTTTTTAAGAAACAGCTTTCCGTTCGGGTTTACCGACGATGCAACTCCATTTACAATTGCGCGTGCTAGTACGAGCGCTCCTCCGCAGTACAGAGAGAGCAATAAATACCACTGCCAAAACTGCCATTCCTAGAAGCAATAATGTCACGCTCAATACTTACTTGAGTAAACAGAAACAGCACAACATGAAATGAGAAGAAGGAGAGAAGTTCATTGTTCGTTGAATCCGACCACTTGTCTTTGGCATTATTGACGTCGACTGGAAAGAGGATACGTTTTATGTTGTAAAGGCGAGAGTTGCTTGCCTCTTTCTTCATCCGTCATGCCATGACAATTTATGTACTTAAACGCATACTTTATGTGTAAAGCCAGCTTGTCAAGGCCATGAACTGCTAGCAAGTTTCATGACACCAGGCTCCAATAACTGAAAAATTAGTCTCATTGCATGCCAGCACGACATTTGTTTCTGTCTGTAAAATGTCCTAACTCATTGGCTCTGCTGTTCAGCGAAACTCAGTCAATTTCCTTCGGTTCGTTTCTAGAACTCGCCGAGTCCTGAATTATGCGAGTTGAGACCTCGCATTAGGCCAAAGTTCGGAAAAGCACAAAGAGAATTTGATATTTTGATGATGAAAATGCAAAACACGTGGTTCCACATGTAAATAGAAAGCTCGGGAAGTTTAAATCGATACACATTTCATTACTGCCTGTCAACACCCATTTAACATGTTCCGATAAAATAAAGCCAGTTCAAGGCAGAATTTCGGTTCGAGAGAAAATATGAGCGATAACTCATGTGTTCATTCATTGTAAACATATTTATATTTAGAACTGCTTCGAAGAATGCGAAGGATGTGGTATTCAAATGAAGATGGTTGCTGAAAAGATATGGCGTAATGATGGGAGCTGGTCTGACACTCGCTTCTGTTTTTGACTCCGCAAGAGAAAATTAAAATAGCTTCCCGTATAAAAAAAACCCTCGCGTTCTTTTCTTGAGCGTTTGACTTTCGCCCAAACTGAACTTTCTCTGACGAGACTGTGGCTAGGTTTCTGTTGTATAAGATTGATCTGTCACCAGTTAGCCCTCCTCGGGGTATTTATCTTGTACGAACTAGACGTGCTACATCATTAACAACTGCTGCTTGCCATGGAGTAATGACTAGACTTGGCCATCTTTTCGCCAACCTGTTCCTGCGAAGTGTCATAAATCATTGATTAATTGTTATGTAACGACTTCACCACTGCAGGCAATAAAGTTTGTTGGTATTTTGGTCGGGCCCAGACGTGGCGTTGTGACTGTGTGGCTAATCTCGTTAATGATATCACTTTCGATTTCTTCGCGACAGCTTGTGAAAGAATCATGAAACTTGAAATCGACCTTTTGTGTTTTGAAGGTCACTTACCAAAAGCGTCTAACACAGAACATGAACCCCATACTTGCAATGCAGTTCCCATCTACCACCAAGCCATCACGTAATGAGAATGTCAAAGGTTGGTTTATGTATTATTCCAAGTTTGCGGTTGGTATTCGTGACTCCATCAACATCACTCTCTCTTCGAATGAGCGGGGGTTGGACATCAAAGGAAATGAGATTCTACATCCATTCCGTTCTAATCGAGGAACACTCGCCCCGTGGAAGAGGATTCCACACCATTTCATTTCCATTTCCATGCACTGTGTCGAAGTGATTTTTCATTTTACGTAGGTCATTCAAAAATAATGCCCTCGTATAACGGTTTTCATAAGTTGCCAGGTTATAGTTTAACGTGTCAAACAATTCTTTTAAGTTCGAGTTTGGAGTATTTTTTCGCTCAGCAAGGCTACGTATCGTAGAGTTCAATTGGTTAATAATTTTTAGGAACGAAGACGTTATGAAGCTTAGCACGAGCGCTCTGTAGGCTCAATTAATTAAGCTTCGTTGAGTTTCTGTGACCGTATGATTCACTGCCGTGTATACTTCTGGCGGCCATAAATTAGAAAACTGCGTCCACCGAAACAGTCAGCTTCAATATAATGTGTCGTCTATGACAGCGCGACACAGTGAGTCAAGTCACACGACCGACTCGGGACTGAAGCTGCGCAAGAGAGACAGAGGAGTTAACGCCCTGTCTAATTATAGCGTGGGTACGTTTGATTAACGTACTTCTGTTCATGAGCATCCAAAAACAAATGAAGTATGGAAAGTGACACTTGCTAAGGCGCATAAGAATAGAATTCTATCATGCAAGACTCGGACGAATTATCCATGCACCTAATAAATGATTTTACCTTATCTATCAGATACAAGCCATTGCTTTAGCTTGCTGATCTGCACTACTCAATAGAATAATATGCATTCCGTGAAACCAAATGCTATGCTAACATGCAATTTACGATGTCACTACAGAACTGGAATTTAACTGTACACACGGTCACAAAATATTTTTTCACGACTGGTTTTGCGTAATTGGAACGTTACTCTTCATAATCTTCATACTAAAATTGGTAATTCGTCGTATTTTCAAATTGTGCGTAGTTATAACTCATAATCATATGGGCTATCGCCATTTCGAACAGACTTTGCATATGAACTGGAATTGTTTTGACATGCCGATATTATTTCGCATGGCTGTGGGACGAATGAATTTTTCAATAATTGAATATACCGATCCTTTCTGCGTTGTTTCTTTTGTTTAATCGGAATTCAACGTGAATTACTTTCTCCTGTATTCCAATGTTCCTGCAGAACAGAACGGCCAGCATGCCGGTGTTTCAAACAATGGGCAACAAGTAATGGCATTTCGTATTCATAATCGTTCAAAGAATTCGGAATTTAGACATGGACCAAGAGTTTTCGTCCATTCCAGAGCCAGGTTATATGCGTCATGCAATGTTTTCCCGTGCACCTACACCGACGGTTTTATTCTATGACGAGTGAATGATATAAATGTTGATGCAATGATGAAATTCGCAATATCCTCAACAAATAATCCCTTTTCTCATATAAGTCCGTTGATGCTTTACAGTGTGGCCTTTACGGTGCCATAATCATAATCACAGAAGCGTGTGGCCGTTGAAATGAATGAAACCAGGTAGTCTGCTAAATAACACGGAACAACCTTTATTCTTGAGCTATACCAAGAAATCTGCAAATTTACTCGGTAAATCGGCTTTAAAACATTTGACGTGGGTTTCCAGCATAATCTCCTGTCACAAGAAATAAGAGACGATTCATGCTTCACGGAAATTTCATAGTAACTCTTCATTCTAATTCCAGCAATTTTCTACGGAACAAGGCAATCCTTATTTTGCAGTTCACAGCTGTTACAGCAGCACGAACTGGCCGGCTACTCATACTTTTATGCGAGGCGCGTTTGATTACATTTCGCATGGCTCAATGTGTGCATACGAATTATGACATGTGTTGGATCCAACGCAGAGTCCCTGATCTGTATACATCACGGTCTGGTGCATGTAATCAAATTAATCCTCACTTTCACAACCGCTGAACGAGGCTTCCACTTGTCTGCTGTCTGCTCCGTTCAATATTAATGCTAAACATTAATGCTTCCGGAAGTAATCTTTTCCAGCGCGAGCATGTGCCGTCGGCAGATCAGTGAAGGCTCCTTATCTTTCGGGTCGGGTCATGTTTGCATGCTAATGCATTAAAAAGTAAACGAGTCATTCGAGCCATGATTTTACGACCTTCCGCACCGGGCAGGACATACGTGAGATGTGAAGACCACACACCGCGGAAGAGGCTAACTGTTAGGTATTATATTTTGCAACAGAACTTCGAAGTTTATGGACACGTAATTTCGTATGGACAGTTGTCTGTGATTGTGAAATTTCAATTTGTTACAAATTTCTTTCAGAATGATCGCCCAGCTTTTTGTATTAAGGACTTTTGCTATGCGAAATCTGAGGCTGTCTGTGAGTTTTATGACTTTCTTGAAAGAATCGTTCTCATTTCGCAACTGTAGGAATGAAAACTTGCCAACTTCCCTAAACCCGCCACGCGTGTTCTCATTTCATGTTGTATCGAACTCCGCGCAGTTCATTATAAATTACGACAAGTAAAGTAATACTTTGTAATGGAAACAGCTATAAATTATACAAATGAGATGCGTTAAATTACATCACTGTCAGCTCTTTTAACAAGCTTTCGAACGCAATGGCCGATCTCAGAGGAGTTTGTCATTAGAATGCCAGTCGCTAATAATGTCGATAACGAGCCCGTGGCATCAAATTTCAATTGAGTCTTGCTTGAAGGCTTTCATCAGCAATTCGCGGAATAAATATTGCCCTTATCCGCTTCCAGAATTTCCGAGTAACGAGAGCATAAGTGAACATACCTCGGTTTTACAACCCCTGACGTACTTAATTTGATTACACTAATTATGTAGCGCAGAGTAGACCGCTTACTTGAGGAGGTCACTAGCATTCTGCGAAATTAGGAGGTCCACAGCCAAAGACGTAATTAGCATGGCATTACTCGCTGAAACGCACATTAGTACGCAGCCAGCGGAAAATTGCCCAAATTATGCCGTGGATAAACAAGAATTGGGTGTGACTGCATCCGGAGTTCCCTGAAACTTAATTAGGCTGTGACGTTGTCCGTGTCCATTGCACGATCCGGCGGGTCACGACATTAAAATTCCAAGCCGTAGCCATCGTTTTGTCCGACAGAAGTCATTTACCCGTATCGAAGCGTCGGAGCTACGGAGAGCAACTCATTAGCTCAATGACAGATGCAAAGTGAGCCTAATTGGAGAAACTCTTTTGTGCTTGCAGGAATCATCTTGTCGTGCTGGCTGGTGGGTGCAATAATCGGCTTTTTACCTTTGTTTGGTTGGTACAATCACCAAGGCTGGGAAGGAAACTACTGCATATTTGTCAAAATTATCGATTACAACTACCTCGTTTTTCTTTATTTTGCCACAATCATCTTTCCTTCCCTTCTCATGGCCTGCTTTTACGGCTACATTTATCACATTGTGCTAATCAAGGTAAGTCAAGGACTTGAACCGGAAATTAGGGACTCGAGGCTCGCCCCATGAAGCCATGTTTGTAACTGTTGCACAGATTCGTCAGAAAGGAACTCTGGTTCCACAAGGCGGAATCCGACGGCCATCGGAAGCTTCGAGATCAGGGTCACTCAGCTCAGACCTCCGTGGGTCGACCCAAATGATGCGAATCATTGTGTCGGAAAAGAGACGTGAAGCCAAAGCTGCAAAGAAATTGAGCATCATTGTACTGTTTTTCATGATCTGCTGGATGCCCTTGTACACAATCAACTGTGTCCAGGTGAGTCGAGAAGGGAGTAGACTAGGGAGGACAGAGAAGGTGCTCCACATGCAGAAGTCAAGCGAGATGGAGTGCATTATCTAATTGACGCAGTGTCATAATATCTACAGAACTTTGTACTCTTGCCATTTGACACTCGCTTAATATCATGTCGCTTTAATTGAAAACCAAGCAAACGTTAAAAGTTGCAAGTAAATTATATGCATATGCCCTATTTCCGCATGGAGTTCACACGCAACAATGAAAACTAGATTTTCTATGACGCGAGCGAAATAGCGTAATGCGACATTCCAAGATCAATGCCGATTAGGATTTTATTTAGTGTCAACACATTTTGTGCGCCATGCTATATGCTATAGACCTCTGCGAGACCGGACGAACCACAATCTGTGAATTAAGCGCTGATGCAGATTTTTATTGGTTTACAGGCGTTCTGTCGGGATTGTTCCGTTCCACAGCAAGTTCTCGAGTTCACCATAATTTTAAGTCACGCTAATTCAGCCCTAAATCCATTTTTGGTAAGCAATGCATTGAACTCATTAAAACACGACCGTATTATATGTACTCAATTTTATATTTCTATTAATTTAAATTTTATAATTTCCATTCTAGTACGCATATCACCTCAAGGAGTTCCGCCTCGCCATGAAGAACGTTCTGTGCGGGTGTTTTTCGCGTCTGTTTTGTGGCTGCTTGGTAATTCCTGCCCTGAAGGAAGGCAGCTCGGCTGTGAGTCGCAGTCAGACACTCACGATGCCATCAATTGGCAATCACCACGGCTCAACTACGATTAACTTGTCATCAACGACACATTCGCAGTTGCAGACTGCCGTGGCGGCTGGCAAATATTCCATCAAGTTTAGAAAAGTTGTCGACTCGAAAAGAGAGACAAATTGCTCGAATCGGAAGCAGCTGTCACCTGAAAAAACAAAGCGTCTCATGGCTTCATCTGCGCCGTCCAGCGACAACCTTCTGGCTGGATTGAAGCAAGCCAACTCTCACAGTAATCTCAAGAATTGTCGCCGTGAAGAACGGAACAATGCGAATGAGCAAAATGGTCAAACAGATTATTTGCAAAGATCGCAGTCTTCACTCGAGAGCGCCAAGAAATCAGTGGAGATGGACATGGAAAGCGACAAGTATCTTTCTGCCACCGCATCAACGAACTCCAGCGAAGAGCAGAACCATGTCCAGCTCCCAGACGGCAACCACCGCTATCACGACACGAAGCAGAGGCCAAACCCCTCGATACTCGTTTCGAGCCACGACGACAGTGACGGTGAAGTTGTCGAAGCTGTGATGGTCGCGTCCAAGCCCCCAACCAAATCTCTATCGTTTAGTGATAAAGTAGAAATAGCTTTCTAACTGACTCGTATAGCACTACTACTGTATTTTAAGCTACTATAATTTACGGTGATGATATTCTGGGATATTTCTCAACTTTACATTCCGCAAAGTAATTCTCGTAGTTCGGTATGTGTGTGAAATGAAAGCAAAGCAGAAGTGACCGAGTGTTTTGTCTCAGTAACACACTCACAGCCAAATAATTAGATGTTCATTATCATGTAAACTTGTACTAAGTCAATTTTGACCATCATTCTCATGAAGGGCGATTGTCAATAGTTGAGGTAAAGTTTACTACGGTATCCTGGATGAAACTTAGATGAGTTTAATTTTTCTCATAACGATGGCCACAAAACTTCCCCTAATTGGAATGAGGAAGTACCGCTGCAATTCTTCAGACCCAATTTTGAAATTTATAAAATATGATTGATATGAATGTATTTTTGACGGTTCATTCCTTCAGAACTGGCCAGGTGATGTTTTTTAAGCTATGACGTGAGTCCAGCCCGTGATACATTGACACTTTCACCAAACCGGCAGTATTGACGTGAGAGTCTTTATTCTGTCCACGCGGATCAAGTCTAGTCAATCTATTCTAAATGTATATGCACGACCAAAACAGGAAGCGAGATGAACATTATTTATTAACCCTACTCACAGTATTTAAGTGTATGTGCAATATAGTAATTAGTTGATGCTACCTGTAACTTGTACACTTTAACTTCTTCCCGTGGTCGTATTGTGTTTATGTGTTTAACTCAATATGGTAATGAAGTCATAAATAAATTCCTACTATATCTTGGATTCTGGCGCTTCTCAGTGTTCATTCGACGTATGGAAATGGAGCTGAAGGCGTCTTCCGAAATGGGCACGTGCGCTTTTTCCTCTGCGTAGTCCTTCTTTCGCCCAAGCGTGTGAAGTCCCTGTAAATATCATTCTGTACCATCAGCATGAATTTCAGTTGACCAAATTTCGTTTTAAGTTGTCCATGAACATCGGCATGCAGAAGATGTTTTGCATGCTGAGATTTTGGCGCGTGGTGAAGGACGCACTCCGCAATGAACACGGTCACAGATACGAATGTGCCAAGAAACACCACGTAAAAGCAGCCCTGGAAATAAATTTGTATAGTTTGGCATTATGACGCCGATCATTGCAGGCGCTGACGCCTGTGTCACCTGCAAATCGTGAATTGTGAGGACTTTCTGCTCCGATGCCTTGTTGATGTGTTCTTCGGTGTCAAGATCTGCGTCTGCGCCAGAACTGTCGCTCTGGAACAACTCAGCGTTTGCCAAGTTGTACTCTTTCTTCTTCAAAATGAGTTCTCTCCTCCATTTGATTAGAAGCCCAGACTCTTGAAAGCGCTGAATTTTTCTGTCAATAATGTCATACTCTGGATGGATTCTGGCCACATGGCGCAGAGCAGGTGGAAGAGAAAGGAGTCGCGCGAGGGAAAGAATGCAGCCAAGCAATGCATTTTCATTATTTTATTGATATTTTGTAATTCGAGTAGAAGTTTCTATAAATAGAAGCGGGAGACGGGTACACTGTCAAGCGAAGCGGGAGCTAGTGCTCCCGTGCAAACGTTCCTTATCTTCAGTTCACTTACTCTGAATGTGGTGACAAAAACAATTTCAGCAAGCGTTCAAGCGAGCTGAAAGCATAAAAGATTTGAGAGTTCCATCTGAGCGGATCGAACATGTGTTTGTGGTCCATTAACACGCTTCTTTGATCTTGATGTTTCCGCTTGATAAGGTGTCGGCAAAGTGAAAATGTCATCACGTGTGCAATAATTCCCATAAGACTCCCCACGTGTTGAATTAAATGTCGAATCAAAGCACAGCATCAGAAGAGTACAACCAGCGACAGCGATACACTTACAGTGAAAAGCAAACGGAACATGCTTTAAGGGAAAGCCATTTAGATGAGCCGTGCAACAAAAATGCAGTCTCACGCTCATGACCTCATATTCATATGAGAAAGCACTCACTGAGAAAAATGTTACCTGTTAATTGTCAATGTCAAAGCCGAGTGTTTCTGATAAGCAAAAGCAATGTGCACAGGAGCCACACATTGTTTCATGACACGCATCGACGGTAATCCACTGGAACTGAGATTTCTTGTCATCCTTATGAACTGTAAATAACGCACATTTTCGTACAATGCGAACTTCCTCGCAGCGACCCTTGAAACTGCGTCGTCCAGATCTTGTATGATCTAAAAGCAAGGCGGAAGACATCAACTTGAGGTGCTTTTTCATTCAATGCACGCACAATGTATGAATACGCCTCACCTCGTATTTATTAGCCAAGGCACGCCTGTCCACGTTAGTTTCATTCTCAGAGTACGTTTTGGTGAAAAGTTGGTAGAGTTCAATTCCCCAGCCACCAATATTCAACTCGGACTCTCGCAAGTCGTGCAGGTTCTCGATCGGGTTCTCGGATAACGGTATTGTCAGGAACGCGACCATTGACGCGCGATATGCTAGCGTAACGAACACCCAAAACAACCAGTACCATCCGATAAACCAGCGAATCGGCCAGTATTTGGGCCAGACATAAATTGCAACTTGTGACATGATGCTAAATGAAGTGAAAATGGTTTGTACTGGCCGTCGGAATACTCCAAACTCGTCTTTGTAGCGGGCACCAGCTGAAGCCAGCACACGCAGTACGAGCGGCCCGAACAGCAAGCAGACTGTCATCACACAAGCCCAGAGTTTCAACTGGAAGGGCATGATTAACGCCAAATACTTTGGTTTTGCTAAAGGAACTGGCGTCAAGAACGAAGTGCATGCGACGTCTAACGGAATACTCATGTCCAAATAGTCCAAGTACTCCCGAAGGACATAAAACGAACCAATTGCAATGTCTGCGCCTTCACCAGTGACCAGCTTGGAGGCAGCGGCAAAGTAGCTCTGCGTATCATTCGGAGACAGTTTTCGCCCGTCATCCTTGTCTGGGTGTACGTCGTCTCCTGAGTCCTGCTCACTTGTCTTCCAGATGTTTTTCCACAACTTGGGATAATTGTTTATGATGTCCGCATTGCTCAGCTGCAGATTGACTTCTTCCAATTCGTAATTGAAATTCAGGGACGACGAAAGCACTTTGATCATTTCTATCTCCGTTCCGCCATAACTTATCTGGAAAGAATTTCCGCATTTTAAGAAAGCAAGACAACTGGCAGTTGACTCACAACCTTCCACATGATGTTCAACGCTCAAGTACGGCATTGATCCTATTTCTTAAACTTACTTTTCCTTCGGCATCGGTAAGCTTAATTACACCAGGTGGATGTTCTAGCACAAGAACTTTGAGAGTAACATTTCTCAAGTCATTTGAGTTTCCACGAAACCATTCGTGAGCCCCGCTGTAGATGAAGTGCTTCTCATTCTGGGACCAAAATTCAATGATGCGGACTCGATTTCTCTTGGAGTACAGATTGACCGGCCAAATCAATTCGCGAATGGTGAAAAATGCCCCGCTTAGGGTTAAAATTTTGAGATAAGGTATTAATTTTTCGGGCTTAAACGAAAGATTCATGAATTAAAATCAATTTACGTGCTTCTTCTCCTGCTGTTGTAGTAGAAGAAGATTACGCTCGTGACTTTGCTCCAGATCCTGTTCATCTCATATGCTCTGTCGTTGCCTCTGTACCAAATCAAGAACCTGGAAAGCGGGAAGTCATATTTTGCAATCTAAGCTAAGAAGCCAAACTTCCAGGAAAGTTTTGAAACAGTCTTAAATCACACGAATTGTAAAAAATCCTTTTATGAGCTGCAGTCGGGCAGCAGCGCACCAACCAAAGAATAAGATAATATGGAAAAATGCTGACGCGAAAACTTTAACTTGAGACTTTTGCTGGAAACGCCATTACTAATGCTTTGTTTCATGCCATTCAATGGAGAAGAGATTATTCTTAAACTTTACTTTGTAAAGTTCAGCCTCGCACGTGTCAGTTGAAAAGCTGTTTCCGCCGCGTCATTAATCCTAATCTACCTTATCACTGCACAATGCAATTCATTCGCACAATTGTAAAGAGACCATTCGCCTCGATTTTTGCTGGCCTGATCAGTAGAATCCAATCATCTTTACAACCACGCGGTTCCGTAGCTATCGGTTGTCTATTCAGGGTGAACTTACCTTGCTCGAGTATTGAGTAAATTGAAATTATCGCCATAATGCAGGAATTGCAGAATTTTTTCCTTCCTTTCCATCGCAATAATATAGCCTCCACACTGCCTTTCATACCCTGCTTTCAGTGTCGCCTCTATCATCGTCGTGTCATTTATGGCATCTAATTTGAAAGTGGATTAACACAAGCACGAGTTTCAAACGGGCATTTACGTGGCTACCTCCATAATGAACTTGATACTTGTAAGACGAGCATATTGGGTCAGAGACGGGACATTTTTGAAGAAACTCAACCAAGCTCGTGTCCAAACTGTCGTCCCAAATAAATGTGAGACACCTTCGAACAAACCAACCGGACGGTCGTGAGAAAGACAAGTGCCACTACATTCTGCCAACTTAGGAATTCACTTACTTGAGTGGCCCCATCCTATTGACCGCGTACAGCATGAAATTCCTGGCTTCCGTCCGAACCATCATATTTATCGAGAGGTCAAGGGCGAAACCACTGAAAAATAGCATTCATTTGTGCACAGAAATTGCAACATCTTAAAGAAACTGGACAACCTATTTCGCCCGAATGCATACTGTGGACCTGAAAATAAAATAACAATCACGAAACAAACGCTGCACCACGGAGCAGAGAAGACTTCAGCAAACATCTTCGGTTCCGACTTGCAAACTTTTTGCGAATTTTCCGATGAAGTTTCCGAACTCGGACAGCACTACCTGATGGCTGATGCGACACTGATCTCGTTCTCGTCAAAGTACGGAGATTGATTCATACAAAGCTGAACATCTTGAACCCGAATTCTCAAACTGAATAAATCAAGAACAAGAACAGTGACAAGCTAATTAGATTTTCACATAAGCATCTTCTCACTCCTTAGGCGAATTATGTCCAAGATCGGGAATCATGAAACCTGAATTGATAGGTCTGGGATCTTTATCGAATTGGTTCTCAGGCAGTCAGTATGTCGAAATTAAGAGAGTCTAGCAGCATTAATGACACGCATATGCAGAAGGCAGGAAGGTGCATTCAATGAAGGAAAAGTAACATGTAGAAAATCGAAGACTGGAGTCCAGATCAATGTTGTCCAAAATTAGTGAACAAAATTGGTTAAACCACCCTCCTCAGGTGGACAAAATGGCCAAAATTAATATTAACAAATTCTTACGTTGTTTTTGCTCCGACATATGTTTTCGATTACATTTATCCAATAGATCGCTACTGCATTTGTGAAAGTTTTTTGAAAATATCCTGCAGTGTCTCATTGGGGAACGCTTCTTTGTTGAAATGGTAATTTCACTAAGCGTGTAGAATTAAAATCGCAATCCGATTCGTGAATTCAGATTTGTGGTCCCTATAAAAGTATCACATCTGCTTTCGGAATCATAAAGATAATGTCATCGTAGCATAGCTACTAAAAGGAATAGAGCCTATTTGTGTGCAGTTGTGCCAGTGTCGGAGAAGTCCGTGTAAGTGCCACATGCCATTAAATTAACTTGCGGGACTAACGATTTTGATGTATTTTCGGGAAAACTTTATAAAATATCCATGATCTGCAAACAATCACTCGGCAAAGAGGTAAAGGCTTATAAAGCAGTAGAGTTTGACTTTAAGATCTCATTACAAGGATGATTTGGTATTTATATTCGTTATAACCATAAAAGATCTGGCATTTAAAATGTGCTATTTCGCATTTTGTCCATTTCGCCCAATTTTGGAAAGTCGACAGGACAAAATTCAAAAAGTGGACAAATTAACAACACTGCTCCAGATGCGTCGGATACATAATGGCTATGCGACGAACAAAGAGAGTACGACGAGAGAAGAGTTGAAGATGCCGAAAAATGAGGTCTTATTAGGCGGTACGGAAGTTCAAATGAATTGAGAAAAGTGAGGTTTCCAAAGTGACAGCTGGAATCGTCCGGAACTAATCCTGTTATTGCCCAAACGTCCAACTCCTCTGGTCAACAGGATCACCATTTATTATTGCAGGTTCAGATTTTACAATCCTATCTGCATCTCGGACTGATTACCACCACCAGAAGCCTATGTCGTGCCAGATTATGTAGGTATTTTGCACACCAATACAATGTCGGTGGTAGAACAACAAGCGGAAGAGCTTGAAGTACTGGACTCGATTTACGGGGCAGACGAAGAGTTCCACAAGATATCCGTGACTTGTTTTCAGTACAAGGTGAGTAACGTTTGACTTAGGTAGTAATACTTAAGACTCATTATCAGCTTGCTAAGAAATCTCTAGCCGAGTTCATTTTTATGTGTGCAGTTTGGGGCAGATGGCGATCGAACGTCATTTTTACTGGAGATTAACTGGCCAGAACAATATCCTGAAGTTATCCCTGCTTACAACCTGAATGCCTTCTACAATAACCATTTGTAAATCAGCATCTTGCTGTTGACTTGTAAATAACGTAAAGGTGTTAAATTCGTATTTTTTTTCTGCAGGTCAAAGTCAACGAAATCGAAGATTCTAGGTGAAATCTGTCAGGAGTCAGAGAAGATGGCTGGGGAAATTCAAACATACAATATTTTAGAATGGGTTCGGTCGGAATATGAGCGTCTGGCAGCAACGCACATACCAAAAGTTGAAGTAGAGGCTCAAGAAGACGATACAAGTGGTAATGAGGTTGGCACCTCTGGTTTAATCAAAACTTTTGCAAAAATGGTCCAAAGATTCATTTTGGAGCAGCGGCAATGACTATTCGTGATGAAAATATGATGTAATTATTCTTCCAGGACTCGAAAACGCAGCTGGAGGACGGTGCAAAATCGAAAACGAAAAAGGAACATCTCACTAAAGCACAGAAACGCCGAGAATGGGACCGCAGGGACAACAAAGGCGAAACTGTCCGAGGAGCCAACTGGGTTGACGTAGTAAAACATCTCTCCCAGACTGGTGGCGCCGTCGAGTAGTTGGCAAGCCCCGAATCAAATATTGCCATGTAATAATTCGTGCCTCAGGATCCTCAACACTTCTAATTCGATTCAGGATCGTCGTCGTCAACCAAAGAAATCGTAACTAATATACTCATGGGTGCATGATATAATTTAATGAAAAATAGTATGGGCATTCAAACGGGTATTTTAAGGCTCCTATCAAAATATAATTCAATGAATGTAGTCTTAGTTAAGATTATTTAGATGGTTAGGAGCACGAGTAGCGTTAGACTAGAGATAATTTTATTCTACCATTTTTGTAACTTTCACATACAAAATTCGATTATACAAAAGAATAAAATATAATTCTTTATAATACTCAACAATAATAATAGTTTTGTTACAAATCACTAATATCTATTAAGGCGACTTGTCTATTGCTGTGTTCACTATTGCCTTGTAGCCCACTACCGTCAAGATTATTTCTAGCTTGGCGTGGCGCGAATACGTTGCATGCTTTCCCGTAACTAAACCCCTTAGTGATAGTTTGATTAAAGGTGAATCCATGCACAGTCTGTGGACATTTGATTTTGGCAACAACTTTCGCCACCCCTTCTTTCATGTTGACTAAGTGTAGGTAGTTTGTGTAAGGAATCATGACGATAGGGTCTTCTGTATTCTCAAACACATAGATTTCCAAATGCTGCAACCTCGGTGCGACATAGTCAAGTACAACTGTTTCTTCTAGGTTGGCATTTGCCGTCGAGAATTTATGCAACGTTTTGTCGACTCCGTAGGTGTACAGATAGTGTCCATCTTCGCTGTATTTCAATGAGGAGACATTGTGGCGGTGAGCGGACGGAATCGTTTTGGAAAGTCGTACTACGTGACAGAAATACATGATGTCAACAAATTTCCCACCTCAAATAGACTCCGAATTCAAACGTACCGACACTAAGGTTCTTATTTTCATAGCAATTGAGGTAGTTGAATGGGGACCTCAAAT
Source organism: Mesaphorura yosii (assembly GCA_009869945.1). Lineage (NCBI taxonomy): Eukaryota > Metazoa > Arthropoda > Collembola > Poduromorpha > Tullbergiidae > Mesaphorura > Mesaphorura yosii. The sequence continues at coordinate 31,638 of WIXG01000148.1, forward strand.
CCCACTCAAGCACTTGTCCCAGTTCAGTTCCAACGCTTAAGAGGTGCTCGCTGGTCGTTGAAAATCTTAGCGCAGCAGCGAAAGAGTTCAATAGCGTAGCGATGACTTGAATCTCACAACCGATCCTCAGGTCAATTACGCTGACGGTCCTGTTTGTTCGGTTACTGGCTGCAGTAGGTAAAATATTAGTACACCCAGCTATTAGAGTGCTATCAATCTAGCATCTAGGGCGTCTATACCATTCGTACCTGCCATAATTGTTTGCTTCGCGGAACTCACTGTGTGCTTCACGAACTCAGCAAATGTAGGTTCTCCGAAACTACACATTGGCTTTCTGGTTCTATTTGTATCATAGACTTTCAAGGTTCCAAACCAAGAGCATGTAGAGAACATTCCACTGTCGATATGCCAGAATACTGAGCTCAAAGAATATCGTGGTTTTTCATTCGAACGACCGTCCTTCACCATTTCGAAAGACGCGATGCCCTCAGTCTTATCAATTGTCCAACAATCTACAATGCTCCACTGTCCATCTTGGTGTCCAGTGAGCAGACTAAAAGTATAGCAATGGTTGCAATTTAGTCACTTATAACTAGCATTTGGCGACTGGCCTAGTGAACTGGTAACTCACTATCTTTCGGATGGGTCGATGTCCATTGCACCGGCGGATGTACTGAACATGTCGGCAGGCAGCTGAATTGAATTATCATAGTCTAATGCGTAAACTTGTTTCGTTGCTTCTGCACGGCGGAATGCTATTGGGCTCAAGCCGCCCAGTTGCAAATCGGTATACCGTCGGACAAACATTGAAACGAACCACGATCTGAAATTGAAAATGAACCACAATTTTAATACCGACTTGGCACTGTTATTTGCTATATCTACTTGTACTTACCCGGAACGTTGGACGAGGTTGATCAAATTCGAAAGCGAATCACTGGAATCATAATGTGCCAACTCCTTTTCTTCAGTATTTGCAAACAGATATCGCACAGATTACACATTAATCAAACGAAGAAACGACTTCACACTTGTGGAGAGATCACATCTATTGTGAAAACCGAGATGAGAAAGTAGACGATTTTTTGTATGTGCGCTCTCAACAACATGGATGGTACGCTTGTGCAACAAAGAAGTGGACGCACTGATTCTCAATTGTCTCAATCATATCAGCAACTGCTTAAATTATCACGCTTGTGTTTAATCAAGTTTAATATACCCATTCAATTAGAACATTCTGATGCACTTATAAGTTGCCCAAAAGATTATTTGTATGTATAGTGTGAGACCAGTGGGTGGCCAAAAATGTGCCCTTTGATAAGTCGGTCAGCAGTTCGAGTTTGACTTGATGTAGGAATTGGCAACTTTTGATATTTTAACGTCTTTCAACAAACATGAGGGTATAACGCATTTTCTGCACTCATAATCTGCCCAGTCATTACTTCCTTCTTCAATCCAAGAGCTGAAACTGCAGCGACAGTATGCGTCGATGATGAACGGATTGCCCATCAGCTCCAATGCAGCTTGCTTGCGACTTGCCCTTGGAATTAACAGATTAATCGCAAACAGTCATTTGCTTGCAATTAATACTCATTGCGATGGATATATTCTAGACATTGTTGTCAAAGTTTGAACAGTTCGCAACATAGAGAAAATGTCAGGGCTTCATCTATTGGAAGTCAGTTGGGAGTGCAGTTTCGCTTCGGAACTTCACGGTTTGAATTTCAGCAACCTGTATTCATTTGCTATTAGCACAATTACGTACATACTATGGTACTGGAGTGAAAAACCTCCTACTCCAGACTGCCAGAAGAAAATCGATGGGAGGAGAAACTTGGGCGGTCAAGTTCATTCGTTTGCGTTTCGCAGAACGCAACAGGGAAAGCGCTTTCCTGCTTTCACTACTGCTTTCCCCATACACTCACTATAATGAACTATAGAAAAACTCCCAGAATGACGAAGGCTCCTTTTGCCATGTTCATTCTCCCGATTACGGTGAAGCAAGTACAAATATTGATCTTTGGGTTACACCGTCTACGTTATGCTTTACTGATACGTCGTGTTTTACAAGCAAAACTTCACAGAGGAAGTATCAAAGTTGGAAATCTGTGGCTTAAATATGTCGTGATTTCCTTTTGCTTCAGTTCCATTATGCGAAATAGTTTGAAGAGCACAAGTGAAGAAGAAGGAAGGCTGCAATTAATTGGCAACTGAATCCAAAGCAAACATCATGGCAGATGCTGAATTTGAACAATTTCGGCAGTATTTTGACCAACTTCCACAGTATATCAAGGCGCCTGCACAATGTTACACGTAAGTGGGTTTCAAGTTTGGAGTTATGTACTTTTTATCTGCACACCTGTCATTTTCAACGATCGTTAGATAAGTCTTCTTAAAAAGTCATAGTTGAGAGTCTAAGGATTTTTGGTGCCCATTCCAGCACATTGTACTCAACTCATTTCAAGCGTATTAAGACATGTTACTTTTCAATGATCCTCGGGTTTTCTTAAAATTGGGGAAAACGCGTAATTGATGATGTTCAAAGACTGCACCAACCGTTAATTGTGTGTTTCGGTTACAACCTGTAGGTTAATTCCCAACATAGACTTGGATGCTGAGTCACCAACAAATCCTGAACGAATTCCTTCGATACAAGTTGCAACTTCTCATAGCAAAACTGACGCATCACATTCTTCCCAAGTTGTATCTACTGCTTTGGGTTCATATCACAGAACACAAGATTCGAAACAGTACGACGACTCGTCTTCAGATGAACCATTCGCAGGCGATTTACAGCTTGTCTCAGTTGAGCATGAAGAATCTCGAAATACAGCCAGGCGCAATGAAACGCGAGCTGTTCCATCGATAAGAAAGCGACGCAAATTGCCGGAAGTTCCTAAGCGAATTCAAAATGACGGGCTTAAGCCAAACTCACAAGACCATGCGCGAAAATGTACGCATCCAAATATTTCATATTAACATTAAGGAAATTATAAATTGGCATGTGAAATGTTTCCATTCCAGGGACTCAACCTATCAGGGCGAAGGAAATGTCCCTGGCGGAAGAACTATTCAATGCTGAGCATTATAACCAGTCACACTGCTCGACCGATAAGAACCAGTCTCTGTGTTGCATGAATTGCAGTCAAACAAGTGACAGTGCTATTAGCATCGCTGAATCTTCCCCACAGTCCTCGTCATGCAGCAAGTTCCACAATTGCGCTCAAGATCAACCATTTTTTCTACTCAAGTTTAACAATCACGGACTATCTCATGGTAAATTACTGAAACTTTGCGTCTTATTTCTGAGAGAATCATCTTTCGTATTTTTTTCCCGATTCCTGCTAAGACGAAGAGAGTTCTTCAGACTCGGAAAAATATCCAAGTTTTGACTCTGGACATTCAACGGTTCACTCGGATGATGGACTGAAGCACTTTTCATCCCAGCTACTCTCATCCGCGCATGGTGGGTCTCGATAATTTAACCACATCGGTCTCAGACCAATGATTATAATTTGTGATACTTAGGATCATTTTCGCCAACGTCTCCAGTCAGTTGCCAAGTTCCTGCATCGCACTTAGCTGTCCTTGACTCAACGCACAGAGGCTTGCATAAATTTGTCCCAAGACATCACGATGAGATTGAAATCGATATTGGTGATTTGATCTATGTGCAGAGGGAAGCCGATGATTTGTGGTGTGAAGGTAAGATGCTCAATAATAAAATGAATATATTTGTTCTAATACTCTGATCTCCTGGGTACAGGCGTGAATTTGAGGAGTGGCCTACAAGGAATATTTCCTTCAGCTTATGTTGTTGACGTCGAATACAATGACTTTGATCCCTCGGCAAACAAAGTGAAGATGGAAAGATACGTCGTCAATTATCTGGGCTCCATCGAAACTCTGTATCATAAAGGAAATGAAGTGTTGTGCCAAGCTGTTAAAAAGATTGCTAGTCAGGACAATTACGTAGCGACGCACGCGCGGGCGTGCATTCTGGAAATTTCAGATCAAGGAATTCACATGGTGGACAAGGGAAAGCTTGTTGTAAGTTTTACACGCAGCTTGCTTCGAACTCTGTAACTCCAGAATGACGCCAATTTCTCTTGCAGCCGAATCATGTTCCATGTCACGATTACTTCTACGCTTTGAAGAATGTGTCATTTTGTGGTTTTCACCCGAATGACCACCGCTACTTCTGTTTCGTCACCAAACATCCGACGTTAAACAGATTCGCATGTCACGTCTTCATGTCGCAAGATTCCACCAGGCCCGTTGCAGAAGCTGTCGGGTAATTACATCATGTCTCAATGAACGCGGGAAGAGGTTTTAATATCGTAATGTAGCAAGCTCATACAAGTTATGTATTTTGATGCAGGCGAGCTTTCCAGCGATTCTATCAAAAGTTTCTCGAGACTGCCTACCCAATCGAGGATATCTACTTGGAGTGAAAGTCTTGTCATTTTGGAAATTAATGACATATTCTGTGTGCCATGTAAGGGTTGAAGCGTTAGACGAGATTGGCTTCTGTCTCAAACTCCCGATTGAATTTATTGGCTTCTCAAATTGGATCAAGTCATTTTCATCTTTTTTGCCAACGCCTCCGTTATCGATACACGCTAAAGGCTTTTAAACCTTGTTTAGATGACTGTTGACAAGGGTACTAGATAAGTAGTTGGTCGACTGATTAGACTGAAAGCGAACAAGTTTCTCAATCAAAACGAACTGTTGTGTGCTAAGAAGTTAAGCAGGCGAGCGAAAGCTATTTATTTCAGCTTCACACTGTTGCTATCCTCAGAGCATTTGATCATCAAATCTCAACTTTCTTATAGGAGAAGCGCCTCAAATCAAACGTGTCAATGTAAACATATTGCAAACTGTGGTGACAATTACTTGAATTTGAAATAAAAAAATATCGATGAAGCTTGAAGTTTTTCTATTTCAAAATTGCAATGTCAAATCATAGGTGCGAAAGTGTTTTGACCTTTCGTCCATGTTCAAATGTGAGGCATGTCGAGATTTTTTGATATTCCTATGCTGCAAGTCAAATACCAGAAAAGTTGCTGCAATTCTAAACGAAATCAGCAGTGTGGAACAACTTAAACGGAGTCATAAAGGGAACCGCCAACTCGGTTCTTGCGAAACATGTGAATAGTATTTGTTTTAGCATTAGCTTCGGCAGAAATCTGAAGTGCACCGCAAATAAGCTTATTCGAGAAATCGAAGCGCTGCACAAGCCGTCAGGCGCTTCTGTAGCATTTTCTCTTCAACCGAAGCGATGCGCGCAAAACGCTTAATGGAAATGGAACACGATCGAACAAAATTTCAATTTCAAATATTTCGTGCAGAGAAGCCTGTAACAGTCTCCACGAGTCTTCATTTTCGGAATTCATTCGAAGAATTATTCCTATTAGATTCATTTCCTCTTATTCTCTTCCAGGCAGTTGCCACTGCGAAACTGACTTGTATTTATAGCTTTAAACCCAACCAATCTCAAGCTCGGACCAAACTATCAAAGTATGTCCAAAGCCCAACGAGCACGAAGCACCCAGAATTTCCATTGAAGACGGAGCTGGCTTCCTAAAAGCTTCAGAGAAGAAGAAATAGCGCTGGTTTAGTTTCCAATGCAAAAGATGGACATGCTAGAAACTACGTCACTGGTGAACTGGAAGCTGGATGCGATTCTGGTCATCGTCTGCCATAAAACGCACACAAATGAGGAGAGGAATAAAGTGAAATCAATTTAATTCTGTTAAGTGTAGACAATATATTCCTTTGCTTCGCTTGTTAATGACACGTCGTGCCAGCACATTCACCACGATTCATGGGCCATGAAAAGTGTTAAGTTTGAATGAAATCCGGTTGAAAGGTTGAGACAAGCAGGTACGGCTAGCAAACATGCACTGGATAATATCGACATTCATACGGCAGACCTTTAAATTTTTCCATTTGCTCTTTCTCATCGTGTGCTCCCAAGAGGGAAATCAAAGAGAACACAACCACAACACAGGGCACGATGTGATGCATGCAATTGGATCTGGTCGGGTTTTGCCAGTAGCCGTGAGCCGATACAGAAGTAGATAAGCTGTTCCTCAGGTTACTCATACGAAATGGACAGTGCTCGATTGATAACAAGGAAAATAATGATGAACAAATCTCTTTTCTTTTACACTTTTTCAGTTTTCATGCACGCCAATATACCGGTTTGGTTCATCTTTGCGTCTGCGGACTTTTATGAGGTGAAAGTAAACGCCGGAGATGTCTTCTATTAAGAATGAATGACTACTCGAATGAATGAATGGAAGTTGAATATTTTCAGACATTGTGTGGAAATGTGGGCTCTGAATTCGTTTGAAAAGGGCAAGCTTATGGAACGTGGCTGAATTAAGTCAAACGTCGGTGTTTATTTCTTGGCATCATCATGAATAGACACTGAAAACGAAGAGCTGCTGTTTTAGCTCATCAATCTTCCACGATTTTCTTTCTTCTTCTTGAAAAGGTAGCCGTGCTATTCCAGAAATGAAGCTTATTGCTGAAACTCTGTCTCTTTTTACCTTTACGGACAACCAAGCCGTGTCCTTGAGCTTGTCGCTACCAATTCCAATGAGTAATTAGCAGATGGACGTGTCAGACTGTAGTTCCTAGTTTTTGTGTCAGGTGCGTGACTCAACTGTGCAAGGGCCGCATCAATGGATTAAGAACGAAGATCAATTTGTTCTATGTTACACAGAGACCATTTCAGCAGTTCTTCCAAACAATTACACTTTAATGCTACCACCCAATCACTACCGGGACTTTCCACCGAACGTGCTTAAAGTTGAATTGAGTAGTTGATGGAGCAGGTAGTCCCCGAAATCATTTCCAACCCCTGAACAAACATATGCCTTTGTTCCAAGCTCAGAACAAGTACTTGTTGCTTTCTTTGGTCCTGCATAGAAAAGCATTCCGGAAAAGTACCACCAGCCATGGAATGATCATGGTATCATATTAATGGAGATACAAGAATTGCTAGATGCTTCGATATTCGATGCGAGTAGGAAGCGACTTCTGAGCAAGTGTGAAGATGATGGTGTTGGTCGTGGTTGTAGCGCACATTCGCACCCATTCACGGTACATTATTCTAGAATTGTACGTCATTGCACGCGCCATGTTGGATAGCTTGGCTGTAGTGCCATAAATGAAGCCATTTCAGTTTCAGAAGTCTCGCCTAGCGCAAGGGCTGGTTTTCTGTCTGCAATCCTCGAACATCTATTCATAACTGATCCGAATTTTATCTCATACTTTTCTATTATTAAGCTTAAATTTAAGCAGGCTGCATTTAAAGGATAGTCGTTTTGTTGAACAGATTAAAATAAAAGGAAAATGAGTGGATCAGGTAAAGGTTTGCTAGGCCTTTGGCTCTACAAAATGGGCGACAGCATGGACTGGACTATGAAAGAAAGCATTGAGCGGAAACGCCAGGTAAATTGAGCCATAATCCGATTTTTCGCCAGTTTCGCTAGGCTCCCAGCTTTGTGTAATCTGCACAAGTGGCTTTCTTTTTCGGTGACATATTTGGCGACTCCAATAGATAAATTAATTGTTTTGCAAAAAATCAGGCCGGAGAATCGGACGATCAATCGAACCACAACTGCGTTGTCTTTTCTCTGAAAAATCAAGTTGGTGGACTCGCCAGAGCTCTGAAAGTCTTTGAGGACAACGGTGTCAACGTAATTCACATCGAGTCTCGCAAGTCGAAGCGACGGCCATCGGAATACGAAATCATGGTTGATGTGGACTGCGACAATGATCTCATGGAAGAAGTTATGAAGAATCTGGCTCAAGAGGTGGCTGCTATTAATCTGTCCTCTTATGACCAAGGGCAGAAGTTTCCAACTCCGGCACCGCTTCTTTCTTCAGCAAGCAGCTTTGGTAAGCCAAAGAGTCAAACTCTGCTTTCTGTCTCACCCTCATACGCATACATTAAAAACTCGAATGATGGGACTTCATTTCCATACCAGACTTTGGAGATATGCCGTGGTTTCCGAGAAAGATAGGGGACTTGGACAAAAGTCAGCGAGTGCTCATGTACGGCTCGGAGCTGGACGCGGACCATCCCGTAAGTGTCTGTTAGCAAGTCACACAGTACTGCTTGACTTTCTCTTTGCAACTTCTTACCTATTTGTCTCAGGGATTCAAGGACCCGGTGTACAGAAAGCGAAGGAAGTACTTCTTTGACTTGGCAATGTCCTACAAATAGTAAGCTTAATGTATTCGTTCGAACTATCGTGCTGAATATTTACTGATACAGAATACTCTTGTCTCAGTGGACAACCGATACCACGCGTGGAGTACACGCCTGAGGAAATTCGAACATGGTAGGCTTAGGCGCATGCGCAAATTGCTGATCTTCGCGTTACTCACAAATTATGACTTATGAATGGTATAAATTAAGGGGAACGGTCTTTAAAGAGCTCAAAAAGTTGTATCCGAAGTACGCGTGCAAGGAATATTTGGAGAATTGGCCGATGCTGGAGGAGTTTTGTGGTTACCGCGAGGACAACTTACCGCAGTTGCAAGATATAAGCGTCTTCTTGAAGCGTAAGTATCACTCTACACTGTCAGCTCACTTCTTGATAATACAGCTGCTCATTTTCGGCAGGGAAAACTGGATTTCAACTCCGTCCTGTTGCGGGGTACTTATCTCCGCGAGACTTCTTGGCTGGTCTTGCATTTCGGGTGTTTCACTGCACTCAGTACGTGAGACACTCCTCGGATCCGTTTTACACTCCAGAACCGTGAGTCATCGCTCCTCGCTCGTATAAGTTAGAATATTTCCAGCAATGTGGCAATTCAATTGAAATTTCAAGGGATTGCTGTCATGAACTTCTGGGCCACATGCCCCTTCTTGCAAATCCATCTTTCGCCCAGTTTTCACAGGAGATCGGATTAGCATCTTTGGGCGCGTCAGATGATGAAGTCTCCAAGATCGCTACTGTACGTGACATTTAACAATGACTCATAAGAGTTCCGTCCACCATTTCGACGTAACCTTGCTTCACATTTCACTCATTGCAGTGCTACTTCTTCACAATTGAGTTCGGTCTTTGCAAACAAGGGGATGGTTTGAAAGTTTATGGTGCAGGACTATTGTCCTCGGTTGCAGAGTTGAAGCACGCTTTAGAGGCTAAAGAAAAGATTCGCAAATTTGATCCAGAAATCACGGCAAAGGAGGAGTGCATCATCACTTCTTACCAGAATGCGTACTTCTACACTGACTCATTTGAAGAGGCTAAGGAGAAAATGAGGTGAAGATGAATTCCGAACGTTGTACGCTACAAACTTTAAGTCTTGAGCTTAAAACCCAGATTATTGTCTTTTTCAGGGCATTTGCTGGAACTATTCAGCGGCCATTCGGAGTTCGTTACAATCCGTACACTCAGAGTGTGGATATTCTGAGCAATGCACAGAAGATTGTTGCTTTAGTTTCTGAACTCAGAGGAGATCTCTGTATCGTGAGAAATGCACTCAAGAAGATTCACGAGCAGGACGAAACAGTCGATGTAGACCGAATAACTCATCTTCTTCAAGATGGAATTCAGATTGATCCGGACTCTGAGGAAATGGAGTCGGGCACCGATGTCGAGATGTAAACGTAGACTTGAATTTTGAATTTCGATAGTTTGCAGCTGTCAAATGTAAATTATTCTGTGGTACACTCTAAGATGACTACCACATGAAGTACTGTTATTCCCACAGAAATGAGAAGGCAATTAGGAACCGTGATGTCGAATTAGCAATTCTGTGAAGAACCAAATTACTTATTATGTCTAAACTTGTCATTGTGTCTTTAGATTCTTGTGAATTCTCGTCATTTTCTTGTCTCATTAAATTTAATTGTCTAGACTCCTTTGAGTACATGACTGTCATATCTCGTGTCCCGTTGAACAAAGGCGAGCGTCTGCCTCTGTTTTTGATGCGACGCGGCGGGCTTTCATCTGTCTCACATTGCAAATTTCGTTGCTATCGGCCTCGTATACGGAAGACGAGTAAAACCTCACTGATGTACTCACAATTCTGTTTTCATTCAGCGTGAAATTATTAACTGCACAGCTACAACTTATGAATTACATTTTGCTACGATTGCGACTATTCCTTTTCTTTCTACAGTGCTAGTGCGTAAGGTTAATCTGCAATCTGAAATTATATCGAACATCGACTCTGCGAATCGAGTTTGGTTAAGCTGGTAAGTTGTCATTATCACAAAGTGTCGTAGTCTTCTTTTCTTTGGTTTGGCTTGTTGCACAAAAACTAAAATTGAAACATTCTATTTCGGTTTCACTGCCAGAACGATGTTAATCCCATGAGCAGTCAACCGTGACCGCTTGGCACTCGATCATCCTCATATCGAGTCGTCAAATGAACCCTATCTTTGGTGCCTATTGCTTCTCACTTCTAAATCACCATGTCGAGGCGGGTAAGACTACTTAAAGTTTGTTTGCTGTGCATCAGCCGCGCCATTAATGCATGGTTATCAATTTCAGGGTTTCAAAGCGCCGAGGCCGAGCACCTCTGCACAAAATCTTTGTCCAGGATTTCAATCTGGCGGTGGAAAGCCAGTTACTGACTCTCCAGCTGAACTGGCAAGGGCGACATCCAATTTTGCAAATGAAGATCTTGACGCTAACTCCAATCGAAGTGGTCCTTCGAATGTGATGAAGAACGTCACATTTGACAATCAGTTTACAACTTGTGGGCGTCCCTTACCGGATGATCAGGTGTCTGTAGCCCCTCAGAGCTCTTCTGCATTGACCTATGGCATGGGTTTTCAAATGTGTAGTGGAAAACCAGTAACTCTCTCAGCAGAAGCCGTAGCAAGAGCCAAGTCCATGTTCAAAGATGAAAATTTAGGCACTAGTGTTATTGGAATGGAACCTTTGGAAGCAAGCAAGAGTGTACCACCTGCTGAAAGTATGCCAAGTAATTCCAGTCGGGATTTTCCTGGCAACCCCACAGCTGTATTAGCAGGCCCGAGCTCATCGGCACAAATGGGCTTTCAAATGTGTAGTGGCAAACCCGTCAAACTTTCAGCAACAGCCTTGGCAAAAGGGAAGTCCGTATTTTCAGATGAAGATCTTGGGTCGATGGAAAAGGCTAATAATAGCACATTCGCAAATCAATTTGCAGCTGCTTGCCACCACGCGTCTGATGGTCTGACCTCTGCTCATGCATCAAGAAATTCTGGCCATAATATTTACGCTGCTTTTCAAACTGGCAGTGGAAAGCCAGTCAAGTTTCCGGCAGCATCGCTAGAAAAAGTCAAGACAAGGTTCACAAGCGAAGACCTTAACCTTGACTCTATGAACAACCCACTGTGTGTAACCAAGACTGCCACATTCGAAAACCAATTCACAACTGCTGGCAACCGTACGCCTGACCATGCATCTGTGCTACCTAACACTAGGAAGAAGAAATCTGATGAAGTGTTGAAACAAATGTTTGCCTTCGTTCTCAGGGACGACAAGGATACAGAAGAAGACGATGACAAGAGTCAGGGTAGGCAATGTAGTCAAGAACACGAAGATGGCAGAGAACAGGATCAGCAAGATGACGAAGACAAACGGGAACGAATTGACGAAGATGACGAAAGGGAGCTATCTCCAATTTTGGATCCCAGGCAAATAGAATTCTTTTCAAGATCGAAAGTTTGCAAAAGTCTGTCGCCCAGCTTTGCTGTTGCCGCCGCAAGTACACCAACGCCTGCTTTAAGAATTACTAATAATGGTGCCGACATAGGAGAAACTAGCCCTAAGGTTCCCCGAATGTTCAGCAAAATTCGAAACCTCATGAAGACAGGGAGCCCTGGACCTTCACCGAAGAGAACGAAGGTTGACTCCTCAACAGATCTGAGTGGATACACACAAGAAGTGTCAGAGTTAGTTAAAGATCTTCTTGCCGACGACGAGAAATGTGAACTCCTTGGGGATGACTCCTTTTTCATGAGCACCAGCATGATACCCTCGCTCGTCAGTACCAGCGTTATTCAAAGTCGTGAAAACGGGCGGTTGGCTCAACTGAACGTTGTAAAGCATAGACTGAATACAACGAAGCCGACGGAAGGGTTTTTAGTACAACTCAGAAAAATGTACAAGGGCAACAGAATTAAAATGGGAACTCACGCGGAAATGACTCATCCGAAACAGTACTCTGAGGAGGAATTGCTTTCGTACAATGTGAAGAAGTCTGTGATTGACGTCAAGTCGCAAAATGCGTTATCATTTCGCTTTGACGGAGTAGAATTCTTTGGGTAAATTTAAGTGAACTTCTATCTCTTTTCCCCAACTGTAATGGGTTTGGTCATCTTTAATAATTATGGCGGGCGACTCTTTTTTTAGGAAGGACGTCACATTGACTAACACAGATGGAATCGCCGTTGGTGACGAAATTGTGTTAATGTTTGGTTTTGATTGTGCGTTGGGAGTCAGAGAAATAGCAGCTGGATTCATGAGTAATTCAGCTGTGGATCCTTCCTTGATCAGTCTGGAATGGGTCAGCAATCATTACAGATGGATTGTTTGGACATTAGCAACCTATGAGATGAAATTTCCGCCTCTGTTCGGTGGAGTGTAAGTTATGAAAGATTACTTTACTCCATTTTGAAATTGAAGTTGTAATTACTTCCCCATTAACAGCGCATTGACACCGGAGAACTTACTTCTCCGCTTAAAATACCGATATGACCGTGAGATTGACAAAAGCGAAAGATCTGCTATTCGACGAATTGTGGAGCACGACGACAGTCCCGGGAAGAGAATGATCTTGTTTATTTCTAATGTAAATAGCATACCATAACTTTGACATAGCCCAAGTTCATATTTTCTCATAACAGATACATGAAGGCGGCACTGCTCCTAATGCAAACGTGGCTCATGATAGCGACGAGCAATCCGGTGATGCTTTAACCAAGACTACGGCGAATTTGGAATTGTCTGATGGCTGGTACAGCATTGACAGCGTCTGTGATTCTGTGTTCTTATCGTTTATCGAGAAGGGAATGGTGACGATTGGTACCAAACTAATTATGCATGGAGCAGAATTAATTTCGGCAAAACCGATGCATCCCCTGGAGGTAAAGCAAATTAAATACATTTTATAATCGGGAAGATCATAGAATGATTTCTTTTCCACTTCAGGCAAAAGGGAAAGCTCTTCTTAAATTTGGAACTAATTCCGTCAGGCGGGCTAAGTGGAATAGTAGGCTTGGATTTTGCGACACTCCATCCCCCTTTCCAGTCCCGGTTGGCTCGATAATTGGTAATGGCGGATTGATTCCACTGTTGCATCTCACTATTGCAAGAGTTTATCCAATCGTTTATCATTGCAAGGTTGACGGGAAATCAGGTCAGCGCTGAGCTTATAGTTGCATATACTCATTTCGTATGAGTACAGTGATAATAATTAAAGAACTTACGATATCAATTTCATCTTTAGAGTTTTACCCTCAAAAATACTTTGACAAAATGCAAAGGGAAAACGAAGGCAAGAGAGAGCGTGAAATGGAAAGATTATACGCCGAAGTCAGAAAGGAAGTTGAGAGTGATCGGAGGAAGTCAGGCGCTGGACGTAAAATTCCTGCTCGGAGAGATGATGTGGAGAACATGAATGCAGAGACAATCTTAGATCTCATGGAATGTACCGATGATGCAATTTCCATTCAGGTATTAACTTAATAAGAATTTATTTTCTGCTGTATCGAGCACGTGCATGCTGTAAAGTTTAATTTTAAGAAGCACATCAGGCTACGTATACTTATTGGTAAAGAAGTATAATGACATCATCTACATCATGAATCCTTTTCTCCAGTTAATGTTGTCAATGAGCAAATTGCAACAAGTAAGAGCGGCACAAGAAAAGAGGCAGCAAGAAATCCAAGACTCGATCCAAAAAAGAGTTCAGGAGAAAATGACTTCTTTGGAGAAGGATTTTCAGCCTGATGCTGTGCCGTTTGTAAAAGTGAGTCGACCGAGGTGCCAAGCAATAAAGGCGTATTGTTGGCAGTTTATATTATGCATTCATGATTTCTTTTTAATTCCAGATTAGAGTGATAGACGCGTCCACTGCCAAGGACAAAGTGAGAGATACTAAATACTCTGCGATGTTATCAATTTGGAGGCCTCCAGAGGATCTGCTGAGCTGTTTGTCTGAAGGCCTTTCGTTCAAAATATTTTCTCTTTCTCCCTCAAATTCTGATGGGAATTCCCCGAAACGCATTACCGCGACAAAGTCTTCGAAATTCCTACCTCTGCCCTTGCGAGATAAAGAAGTACTCGACCTGATAGTAAGAAAATGCTACCGTATCAGTGACATCATTGAAGACGATTTCAACCCAATTTTCAACGAGTTTGACACAGTGGGCCTCATCGTCTACATTTCGCCGCCACTGCCAAACGGGCAGACTGTGTACATTGCCGACGAGAACGAGAACATTGTTGGAATCAGATTATGGTCCCCAATAGCAGTAAGTGCGAGTTTACAACTAGATGGACAAATATTCTAATAGATTTGTTTTTTTCAGAATCAAGGACTGGAAGAGGTTTTGGCTTTGCACAATTTCATTGCCGCGTCGAACTTGAGTTGGAGGTCGTCTAGCTGTAAGTCTATTATCCGAACGTCATTTTGGCAAGAGTCTACGATATTCACCCACCATCCAAAGCATTTTACAACCAAGAATGATCTCGAAGAATTGAAAACCAAGCTCGGAAAGGTAGGTTTTCGCTTATGACCGCTTGAGGTTGGCGATCTTAAATAATGTGCAACATGCTGTAAGCCCTTCGTTTTGGTTCATAATGTAAATAGCCTTTCATTATGCTTGCAGGGCGTGAAGAAGTACGCTGAGAAATGTGAAATGACGGTGTACCGGCTCCTCAGTTTCAGATCAACTTCGACAACGCCGCAGAATCCAACTCCACCCACTTCAAGCTCTAGTCAAGGAGTAAGATCACAAAAGAGTGAATTGTTTAAAAACTTTGGCAGCCCGCCTAAACTCCCGCCAACGCCCTTATTGACCTCATCAGTAACGCTGAAACGCCTGTCGAACAAATTTCAAGTTCCTAGGCGGGTCAATCACGAGGCCGGAAAGTAGTCATGTTTAAAGTTTAAGGACAAATTAACTGTGCTTCTGTCAATTACAGGTTAAAGGTATTGCTGTTCTTGAAATTCTTGTTATACAAATTAAACTCGAAAGAAGAAATCCTGTCATTTGAAGCATTAATAAAATTTCTTGGTCTAAATTCAAGGCAGAGTTCTAACCAATACCACCCTGCGTATTCATTCTGCTCTCCGAACGCCAAGTAAAATAACGACACACAAATGAAAGTTATAAAATTTCTCTTATTAGCTGTTTTTACTCTTATTAATTCTAACAGAGACGCGTAATTAACATAAGTTATAATAGCAGAGTAACGCAAAGTTCGGTATTGAAGGGATAGAATACGGTATGATAGAAAATAAATTAAGCCTGAAACTGACCAAGTTAGTTAGTATGTTGTGAGGGACTTTCAGTTCTTGCTTATATCTGACTGCTGCAGTTCCAACTTGTTGAACTTGTTGCACAGAGTAGTCCAAGGGGTGTCAGGTATTTGGAAGTCACCTCCAACTTTTGGGGTGAAGTACACGGAGCTATCGAAGATTGTGCCAGATACATCCCCTAACGTTTCATCCATCTTATCTCGCGGAGAATCATCCGTTTCAGTACACAGAATTGTGATTACATTGCGATAGTCACAGGAGGAGACGCCTGGAACCCCAAACTTTATCTTCTCAGTAGGTGGGACAGTCAAGTTCACTGACAGGTTTTCCTTGTTCTCGTCGAAATTCTCATTCGGACGTGCTTTCTCACTTCCAGACATAGCGTTAACCTCGCTGGCAGCTGCGTAGAACATTTAGATTTTACAATGTTCCATACATTCAAGCCTTTTGGTTAACAAATGACGAAGGAAGCTTACCAGGTTGCGAAATTTTGACTTGTAAAGTTCTGGAAGCAAAGGTTTTCCGTCCTGCAGTAAGTCCTCTCGGAATATTGTGCTTAGAAGGCGCAGATACTGGCACTGGCTCAGAAGTAGGTTTTCGTGAATTAGTCGCAAGTTTTTGGGAAATTTCAACTAATTCTTGCCCTAGAAGATATGCGCATAATTTTGAAAAATTTAACCTCACCATTCACCAGGCCTACTTTTATTTTAATCACATTGAATTACCTCTCGATTGCTTCTTGGAGGACTTTAGGCTGCTACTCGTGGTTGGCCACATATAGCGTGGGAGCTTCTTGTTGTCTTGGTCAGTCTTTCTGTCTTCCGCGTAACAAATAGGTTCTTTCGCCTCCAATGTGGTCAAGTTCTTTTGTTTTGTTTTCAGCTTCTTCTTGACTGGCTTTGGGTCAATCTGGCGTACCGGAACCTTCTGCATTTCTTCACAACTAACAATTAACGTTTTCAACGTAGCAACTGCAAATACTGCCAAAGAGCAATGGTTAGCTGGCCCTCTCAGGAACAATGCAAGTGTGAAAACGGTAATTTAAAGAATGAGACGTACCTTGACCTTAGACCTAGGGAAATTAGACCGGGAGAGATGAATCTTCTGTTGAATCTATAGTTTCCGATAAACGATAGCCAATTAACCAAAACCAATTATCTGAATCTAAGCAGGAAGTGGGAGATCAAATACAAATAACGACGTTAGGATTACGGATGCACAGACTCAACTAAACCTTCTGGCAAGGCCCGCGTTCGTTTACGAAAGAACAAACAACTGCCTTCTGTCTACATTCAGACGTTGTGATTTGTTAGATCGGAAACAAATGAAAACAGCTTGATTGCCTGCGGAATGCGGCCACGGCAAGGAAGATTTGAATTGCGCGTAATAGAAAGAGAACATGTGCAAGTTTTTAGTTTCCCGTCTGCCAGAGTCGTCCTCGTTCTAATCGGAATTCTACAATTAATTCGGGAGATTTGCCTTTCATTAAGAGTTCCTGCTAGTACCCGGAATTTATTCAGTATCTATCGGCTTCGTATTATCTGTGGCGTGTGTTCAGATTGAGTATCGGGTAAGTACTTCCGGAAAATAATTGCGGCATCAAACCCTGAAATCTCACGGATATTTCATTTTTGGTAGATTGTAGTTTCAAGCCCGATCGATCTAGAGTGGTGGTATTTGTTAGTCCTGGGGAAATGTCACCTAGTCCAAATGGAATCGGGCATAAAGCCTCGGCAAATCCTCGAAAGCGCCCACGAGCGTCAGGTATTTGCAAGAAATAGACCTTGTTAATATGCTTGAATTTGAGTGAAAGTAAAGTCTCTTTTCAGAAAACGAAGCTGCTCCAAGCAAGTCAGGATTTAATAGCCAACCAGATGGACCTGTGGAATGGAAAAAGATTAAAGAAGAACAGAAAGGATTGAAAAAGAAAAGGAAGGAACAGAAGCACGCTGATTTCTATGAAGTGTCGGTCCAAGCCAAGCAATTGTGGGAAAAAATTCGAGTGAAGAAAGGGGCCACCGTACCGAAGGAGACGAGAAAAGAAGCTTGCGATAAAGCGTTCAAATTACTTCAACCCCACTTGAAAAGGGTAAGCCGATGTTTGAGGACTACAGTTTCTGTTTAATCATTATGCATGGCTGGGAACGGAAGACGTTTAACCTTATTATAATTGTTCTCATCTCATACTTTATCATTTTAGTGCGTTGGACTTCACGACATGAGCCGCGTGGTACAAAGCATCATTGAAGTTGGGGGACCCGCAATTCGCAAAAGCATTTTTGCCTCACTTGCGTAAGCTCGATAATCAGAATTAAACAGTAGTGCTCTTTTATATATGAGGACGTCTTCCTACTTTGACAGCGCTGATATAATCGAGCATTCCAAGAACAAATATGCTTGTCATACACTGGTTAAGCTACTTCCGTTTGTCGGAAAAGAGGAGCGAAGAGTTGTTCTTAATCATGCTTTCAAAAACATTGGGAAGCTTCTCAGGCATAAGTATTCTGCTCGTCTCATCGAAAGTCTTTACGCTACTTACGCAAACAAACAAGATCGAGTTAACATGCTCAGGGAGTGTTTTGCACCCGACTTCCAACTGCTCGGTGATGTTACTTGTAGCAATTTGGATGAACTGCTGACAAAGTATCCTGATAAGCGGGAAAGAGTGTTGGACAGAGTCAAGGCAATTCTGGATAAGGCAATCAAGTAAGAAGAAGGAGAATCCTGGTCTCGTAAGTCGTAGCATGTACTTATTAAAACGGTTTCTTTTGACAGGTATGGGGGTTATTCGAAGCAAACCATTGTGACTGAATTGCTGTGCCAATACTTGTCAAACTGTGACGATGAGTCTCGAGCAGAGTACATTAATTCAGCTAAAGAGACTTTGGCCAATAATTACGACACACGTGAAGGTGCAAATCTGGCTATGATTTGTATTTGGCACGGAACCGCACTGGTAAGTTGATTCTGTGTTGCACTTAACACATTTAAGAGGAGTTGGAATAAAGCAAAAAATATTATGAAGGTACGAAAGGCGATTATCAAAAGCTTCAAGAATAAGGTGGTGGATGTTGCGAAGAAGAAATTTGGTCATTTGATTTGGCTCTGCATTTTCGACTGTGTGGACGATACTAAGCTCATTTCAAAGGTATTGCAGATTGTGTGACTACTCGCAACGTACGAACTTCACCAGTTTTTAATCTATATGTAATTTTTTTCCCGTAAAGACTGTCATTAAGGAATTGGCAGAAAATCTGACAGCTGAACGGGGTGGCGAAAATCTTCTTCTAAATCCATATGCGCGAAAAGTTATTCATTATCTTATTCGACCTCGTGATTCCAGCATGATTAATCGCGACATTATCCAAATTCTGCAGAAAGGAGATGGGAACCTGCACAGGTAACTACCAAATTCAAAAGAAAATTTAATTCGGTTGTACTAATTCCGTTTCATTTAATCGCGAACAGTAAGAAAGACATGAGTAAAAGAAACGAAGAATTGTCCGAGTATGCAATGGAAATGATACTGCCGATTATAAAGGAGTATGGCGACGACTTGAATATGATTCTGAATGACGATTGTGCGGCCTTAATCATAATTGGATTCCTCAACACATCCAAATGTACGTTTGCAACTGTAATGCGAGGCAGCAAAAATTTTGTCTGATCATTTCTTTTTTCTTCTAGCGGATGAGAGTGTTTCACAGGTTCTCCTCAATATTGCCAAATGGTTTTGTAAACTTGAGGAGCCACGGAAGCACACGAAAATCATCAAGGCACTGATCTCGAAAGATGAAGCAAGAAAAGGTCTGTTCATCTACAAAGCAATTCCAATTCCAAAGATTCTAAATATCTTTCCTTTTTCGCAGTGAGATTTTCCGAAATTCTGAAGACCACAATGGCAATCCATCCTGAAGTCTTTAAACTGTTCCACGACGACCCAACACTGAAGACGCTGATAGGCTGATATCAATTCGACCGGTTGAAATGGACACAGGCCGCCACACAGAAGAAAGAAAAACTCCATTCAATGTCAATAGTCAATATTCGAATGTTTTAGCAACAACGAAAATTTATTATCTGTTGAAAGATTTTCTGTTACTTCAATTGAAAGAATACTATTTTCATTTTCAGAACTCATAATAGCCAATTGCGCCAAATGTGTATATTAATTAGAAAATAAATTCTGAAGGTACGGGATTTTGCGAATTATTTTATTTCTTCCAATAAGTGTATAAATGTGAAGTGTGTTCTCCAAGATGGCCTAACGGCACTACTGTGTACAGTGTATTCATCCAAGACAGCTTGTCTCATGCGGCGTTTTCGAAGTACGCCTTGCTCTCAGTCACACTTGGTTTAATGGTCTTTCCGCCTGCAAGCATTCAAAAAGTTGTAAATCAGGATTACGAAACGATGACGAACGGGAAAACAAAAACTTCAAGAGCTTACCTGGTTTCCATCCAGCAGGACAAACTACATACAAAAGAAAGAGTTAAGCGGTTAAGTAACGTAAAAGGACGGTTGACGTACTGAATTTTAAAATTACTCGCACTTACCTTCGCCATGTTTGTCAGTAAACTGAAACGCTTGAACCAATCTCAGAGTTTCATCGACCGATCTGCCAACCGGAAGATCATTAATTGTAATCTGTCTCAAATTTTGATTTCCATCAATGATAAACAGACCACGGAATGAGATTCCTTCATCTTCCTGTTAAAAATATTATCGTTTAAGTGCTTGTGGTATTAGACAAATCCATGCTGTTACTGTTGTTTGCCATTTGTTAACCTTGTAAACTCCATATTTACGAGAAATTGATCCATTTTTATCCGCCAGCAGCGGAATATTCATGTTTCCCAAACCGCCATTCTTGCGAGATGTAGTGACCCTTCGGACAAAAAACTCTTAAGATTTCATTTCAGAATTTCATTTCCATTACACTGCACAAAGGATTTACCATGCAAAATGAGAATAGTGCGAGTCATTCGAGCAAGCAATCAATTCACATCCAATGTCACGAAATTCTTCCGCACGATCCGAGAACGCGATTATTTCAGTCGGACAAACGAAAGTACTAGATCCCACACAATACGAAAATCAGACGCCCGAATTTATAATTTACAAACAATCATGACTAAACTTGATATAACTTACAAATCCAGTGGGTAGAAGAAGAGCACGACGTACTTTCCCTTGTAATCATCCAAACTTATTTCCTTAAACTCTCCGTTAACGACAGCCTGTCCCTTGAAGGAGGGAGCTGGCTTTTGTATTTCCACTTGACAAGCTGAGCTATTGAGAGACATGTTTCGAATCGACTCGGCAATGTTCGTGACCTCAAAAGATCCCAGTCCAGATGAGGCTGTGCTCAATGGCTTCCCTTCAATAGAGCAAATAGAACTGCGTTATAAAACGACCAGTAACTCTAGATTCCTGGAATCGCAAGTGATTTCAAATTCAAGAGGTACCTGGTTTTGCAGATACCACTCTCGGCGGCGCGCAAATCACGTCTTGTTCCAATGGTTCCTCCCCAAATAGATATTCCCTGTCCTCGTGGTCTTCTGTGGATTTAGGATTTATTTGATTATCAGTAAACAGAAACGATTGAAGCTCAGGTCCTTCAGATGTGCCTGAGTCCTTGTAAGCGTCGTCTACTACGTCCTCTTGGTGTACAAGGTTAGATCTGGACCGTTTAACTACAGGATTGACTGAGCTGAGGACCTTCCCCTTGTCCATGCACACTTGCCCAGCACCCATAGATACTACAGCAGATGCACAACTTGTGCCACTTTGGCTACAGCAACGACGAACCGCAAACACTAGAGTACAAACTTTATCCTAAACCCGGTCGTCAGGTGACAAGACAAAGTAAGAAT
This sequence comes from Mesaphorura yosii, assembly GCA_009869945.1. Lineage (NCBI taxonomy): Eukaryota > Metazoa > Arthropoda > Collembola > Poduromorpha > Tullbergiidae > Mesaphorura > Mesaphorura yosii. The sequence goes on from WIXG01000148.1 coordinate 53,024, forward strand.
AGGTGACCATTCTGAATAGGGAACAAATGAAAGACTAGAATATAGGATGAGGCGTCTGTCTGTGCATTTGGGTTGGCCTTCTTTCCACTTTCCCCAAGTCTCAAATGCCCAAAAGTGGGAGCCTATTCTAATGACACAAAAATAAAAAATTCTTTGATCTGATAAACGTCGGAATCGTGGCTATTAAACCCCCAATTGGGTCTTCTTCCTGTTTAGAATTCAGCGGTGGGTAACTTCATAACTGAAGTTGAAGCAGGCAACAAGTTTTCGTACTCTCCGATGCCGAGATGGTTTTCCCAAGCTCAGCCAAACTATCGCGGAACTATGTGAATTGTGTCTATTGTGGAAACGCACGCGATATTTGCACTGTCCTACTTTATTATTGCAAAATACTACAGTCAGAATAGTTCCTAAATTATTCATTCCTAAAACATCAGTCACAGCTCCGCCCTGGCCCACCTAATCGATCGTGTTGTGTGCAGCCAAATAAACGCCAAGAAATTTCGGGAGGTCCTACATAAATCTAACCTATTCATAACTCCTTTTATTGATTCTCAACTACTCAATGAACAAAACTCTCACAGTCGCAGTCATGGGGCAGATTGTAATTTAATCTGTACTTCGTAAACCCTGCTCCGGACTACCCGAACACCCGAAGGACTCGATATACGCATAGTCGCCCGTGCAAACGGCACACGTATGAAGATTTCGGTTTTCAGTGTCCAAGTCCAAATGAAGGAATTGCAAAATTCGAAATAGAATCCAGGCAATGAAGGTACGAAAGGATGTATGCAAGCATAAAATGGAGGTCGAAAATGGGCCGACGTAGCATGATTATGCACTACGAGATAAAATCTGAGCGAGACTTCTGACTTATGTTGCGTGCCTCAACTCAGCTTTCTTTACATTCGTTTCGGCTTTACGTGTTGGTTTTCCCTGTATCAGGAAGACTATGTCTATGTCCCAACCGAACAAAGTGATGGCTCAGCAAAGACAACCGTTGCTTCTGAAGCCAGTAAATTACGTATATGGACCAATTTTATGAGTTCGTATAATTTTTACAATGCCCTTGGGAGTCTTAGGTGCTGAACTGACAAAGTACGCACTATGATGCATAAGCAAATCAGACATTCTCAAGGAGGGTCACGCAAACCGGGGTACCAACGGGTTTTCGGGCTCCGCAAACCGGGGTACCGTAATAGTAGGCGTAATACCTCTTCAGAATGTCTGAGCAATAGTTGCAAAAGTAGACCGTGCATTATTGACTGGTTACTGGGTAACTGGTGCATGGTGTTGCGTTGGTTGAGACTTGAAACATGAAGGCGACGAAGGGCTGACTTTACAGTCTTCTGAATTTTACGAGTCGTGCCGAAACTACATAAGCATTGTTGGCGCATTTAAATGCCGATTCCAGCAATTATAATATGATTACGCATCAGTATATACTGATAACATTACAGTATCAAGTATCATGCATGCAGAAAGGCATTGTTAGCCAGATATGGGTATCAGGGTAGAATATTGCCGGAACTCGAGGCACAGGCTTATAGTCTCAACTCTCGTCTCAGAAAGGCTCCACGCCATGATTGCACCTTGCGTGAGCACAATGCTTACAGCTTTGTGCCAGAATGTTGAAACATTTGACTCTACACGTGCCTGGTTTGAGTGTCCACTGAATGATTTTCATTTACATTTTCTGCATTAACTGGGAAGTGAGTCATGACTAGTCTTCTGTTTGCGGATTAATGACAACAAAACAGCGAGCCTCATGCAAGTTATGTTTCCGGTGGCCACTGTCATGCAATAGCGTATGGAATGGACTTAAAGTGAAGAAGTATGATGCTGCATTAGTTTGTTAGCGAGAATCAGAATCAAAAGTCAAGAAGAGATACAGAAACAACAAAAAGGTGTGATAAACAACGAGAATTTCCTTACCTTACCACGTCAGAGCCACTGTAACTGATGTCGCCTAAAAACGTTCGCCTCACTTCTGGAAGGCACAATGGAAAGCAATAATTACTAAATGCTGGCAAAAATTCGGTTATCGGGTCAACAGAAAATCAATAGCCCACCCTTCGTAAAGCACCACGGTACCCAGATACATCCACACTCGATGCTGTCAAATGGATGACTGAATAGAACGACGAGCCTAGTCTCTTCTTCTTCCCGTCTTTGAGTGACAGTTCTGAGATTGGATTTCCATCATCATCCCGTAGCATCGATTCTTCCAGCAGCATCATGAAAAGACATACTTCCCTTCAACGTTGTGTTGTCGGCCTTGTCCCTACCACAAAGCACAAAGCAAGAGCACATGTGTACTCATATGCTATTTTCATACTTGGTAGCGGGTATTCGTCTCAAGAAACTTTCTCCATCTGTTCTACCGTTCTTCAGCTTGCTCAAGTCCCGTCTATCATCCGTGCCGCCGCTGTTTGCTTTACTTTACGCTCCACAGCTGTGCACAAAGATTAAACTGGGGCTGGAACTTGAAAGTATTCAGTTTAAAATTCGTATTTTAGCTTTCATTAGTAATTTTAGTAACCAAATTCTGATTAAGTCATTGTAAACATTGGCGCTAGCAACTCATTCAGTGTACATTTCTCAGATTAAAGCCCCAACAGAAATTCATAAATTAAAAACACGCCCAAGTCGCCTGTCGCTGATAAAACTTCCAGTCTGCTACCCGCTGATCTCAGGTTGGTTTGTCAAGTAAGTCAATTTTAGAGCTTTGGTTAGATGCTATTAATTGGTATCGGAGCTGTAATTTCATAATAACGTTTTCATGTGCTACCTTTGCGAGGTGACAGTTCTTTGATTCTGTGTCAGACAAGTCAACTTTAACTTTGCGTATAAAGCTAGGCAGGCAAGACCCATACTCTTTGGTCATGCATCTCATAAATTCATTCCGGCAGTTTACTTGCTTCCGGCCTATCGTCACCTTATGGATTAATTGATTGATTAAGAGTAATTCGTCCTTAGTATGTTGCATCGTAAATTATGATTGTAACTCTGAAGAGAAGAGTGAGGGAGGACAGAGTAGACATACGAACGACCTGTTGATTATATGGGTCATCCATTTTCTGAATGGTCTATCAGTATGTAGTGTAGCCCAGATTAGATAAGCGAGCAATCACGTCTTTGATCATGAGTTCTCTGTCCGTATGTATGAACATAAAGTAAACACATATGCCATGAGAGTTAAAAACCATACTTCAAATGTTTAAACGAGACAAAGTAGAAAGTAAACGTGTTACATTTTAGTTCATACCGTAGTCCCCAGAACACGGGAACTAAATAATATGTTTTTCATTATTTTCACTAATTGAGTTTAATAAATTCGTATATTGGTTGAAAGGATCCGAAAAGAAGACTGAAAGGACGCCAGAACAGCACAGTCTACAGTTTGGGAGAATCCAGAATTATGACGTGGAGAATTGATCTTCCCGGAGCCCCAAGAGTATTTTGGAAAGAAGTTTCCATCCGTATCATAATCATTGTCATATTCGTGTAGGGACCAATTGTTGACTTTCAACTTTGAGAGCATTGTTTAATCTCATAGATTTTAATTTTTAAATTCCATATTCCAGGATCACCGAGAATCTGAGCCCATTCCATAGAATTATCCAGCCGGAAGAAGTTTGGTTGTACAAATTTCCAAACACTGAAGGATATGTTCCAAGTCTGCATCTTTATGTAATTTATGTACTTACTTTTATCTTTGTGGCTGGTGTAATAATTTTTAGCATTACGTGTTCTAGCTGTACATCATTTTCTCTTGCTGTACGATTATTGGATATTTTTTCTTCGTGAACCGAAATTATCGTGAATCATGGGAGGCATTCCTTGTCGCCAGGTAGGCACCTCACCCAGAGCGTACGCACTTCCTAACCTCTGACCTCAGCTTTTCTTATGTACGATTTAATTCTATTTCCAGTTTCGCAATTCCCCTCGCAGGACTATTGACTAATATCGTCAAACTTTGTGTTGGTTAGTGCCGAAAACTTTCAAGTTCTCTTCTTATCATTCTTATGATTTACCAGTTTATTGAATGTTGCCCAATTTGATTTGTAGGTCGCCCAAGACCGGATTACTTCGCCAGATGTTATCCGAACATGGAAACATTTGACATTAAAATGCCTTGCACTGGAGATGCTGATACAATCATTGAAGGCAGGAAGAGTTTTCCCAGTGGCCATTCTACTAGTAAGTGTCGATTCATGTTACGCTTGACCAATTTGTATGAGATGTCCACGTTTAATACAATTTCAGATAGCTTCAGTGCAATGTTATTCATTACATTGTATATGGCTGGAAAATTGGGCACGTTTAATTCCCGCGGTCGGGCTGAGGCCTGGCGATTAATAGTAACTCTCTTTCCTCTCATCATTGCCTTATTGATAGCAATCAGTCGTACATGTGATTACCATCACCACTGGCAAGGTATGGAAAAATTCTCCTTTTGTCCTCTTAAATTGTGGGGGCTCTAACATGAAAAATTCAAACGTAAACCATTGTTGTGTATTTTAAAGATGTAACGGTGGGTTCTATTATTGGATCAGTGGTCTCCTACATCGTCTACCGTCAACATTACCCTTCAGTGAAGTCAGATTACAGTGAATTCCCATACGTCCTCCTTCAGAATCTGGATTCCATTGGATCCAGCCCAACCAATCGACACTCTCAAGGCTTAAATTCTGCACCACTAGTCAAAAATATTTAATCCAAAATGCTTATACAAGTGAAAATTAACGATGACAAAAAGAAACTGGTACCTTATACCGTCCTTCATAACGGCGAATACGTATTACCGGTGGGCATTACTGCAGTGGCAGGTGACATAAAACGATTCCTCAAATTCACTCCAACTGAAACATGCCTAACACGACATTTTAATCTACTACGCGTTCCAATTTTATCAGTTTGTAAACTGTCATTTTATATGCAATTAATAAACCACTGCCTTTAATCTCGATTTCGTTCTGTGCGTTCCAAGATTATTCGTGTAGATATCCATCAAACTCGAACGAGTCAAAGGGAGCAATAGCTGGGGACCAGGCTTTCTCAAGGTTGGGGGTGGGGAACGAGTAGGCGCGCCTAGTACATTCGGTCCCGAATGGTAGAGGGTCGGTACATAATGCCATGCACAGTTGGCAGGACTGAGTTTACTGATACGGTTGAGTCATGCGCAAAAAAAACAAATTTTGCTTCATTTCGTTTTTCGGCTGGTTAAAATTTTTTAATCAGTAATGGGAATTGCCTCAACACAATTTACGCTCTTCGCTTGCTTCAAAGTAAAAACATCTGAAGTTGAGCAAGTCAACGTTCTCATGCAAAGGGGTTCAGCATCTCAAACGAAAGTTTCCGCGTCTCAAGATTTTTCAGATATTCGTCAAATATTGCGGGCGCCGTTGTCCAAACGAAGCAAACTGTCCGTAGGTCCACGGGTGGGAATGCACAATCGCGGACGAGAGTAACCTACTTCGTTCGCTGCATACCTGCGACAACCATCACCAACTGGAAGAGTGAAGAAATCAAGGTGGTGACGCCCAGGAGCGAACGATTAGGTTGTGGTTTGATTTTATTTTGTATTTTTACATTTCCATTCAATTAAACTCGTAAATGATCCGAAATTGCTATTAATGAAGGCCTACTGAAATTCCGCAACACATCTATATCCATTTTTGGGAAGCTGACACACATAAATATTAGTTACGCTTCAGCTTCACCAAAAGCAAGTCAACTATTTGATTATACAGAAATATGGGTGACGGCAACTACGCTACGACGGTTTTACAACATATTTACTTTGAGTTGATTCTTGGACTATCTTTAGCATCTAACAAATGATTCTGCTAGGATTTATTAGCCGCTTTGTTTCTCTGCTTCGGGTTCTCGCCCTCCCACCCGTCTCAGCAAATTAATGTTTTGGATCCTCTGAATTCTTATCACCTTCCTGAACAATGCTTCGCTTTTGCCGTGGAAAGAATCCTTGTCTCTAGGATTGGTCAGAGGTATTTAAGTTTTACTCTACAATCATCTGGTCAATTAGCGTCACTTACGAATGGTCTTCGCATTGAGGTGCGTGCTTGAAGCGCTTCCCACAGACGAGCCTCCGCCAAAATGTCACGAGCAATGTCATCCAAAGAGTCGTCGGCATTTTCTACCGTAGGAGCTTGCTGGTCATACTCGGCAAAGTCTTTCACGGGAAAACTTCCGTCGCTTCGCTTCTTCCCACAACCTGTTCCGAAGCAAAAATGACAATTGAAAGTACTAATTGTACATGCTTATCACAATGTGGATGGACGTTGTGAACAACATGGCCTGTTCTCATTCAATTCAACAATGACAATGCATCCAATCAGTGCCTAGAAAAGGAGAAACATCATTTCCAACAACCTACCTGTGAACGCATTGCAGAAAGTTCTCTTGTTGAGTCTGAGTTTCGCGTCTGATGATAGTGGTAATAAGGATAGATCTTCACTGCCTCCATTCAATGAAACCAAACTCTGGAAGTGTACAAGAAAGTCAAGTCTAGTAAAGAGCAAGAAGTTTTTGCCCATTCAAACTTTATTTCTTTGACGTGGTATGTCCCCAGAATTCCTGATAATCGTTAGGACAAATTCAGTAATTATCTGGTTCAAGAAAGCAGACGGATTCTGTGCGATGTCACCATCGTTTCCTAAGAAAGTCTACACGTGCTATACAAGCAATACAGTCAATAAATCTATTCCGGGGCAAAGTTTCCAAGAACTTTCAGAATTTTTACGCAGTACTACTGATACTGATGTACTTACTCGACTAATGACGTTATGCGCAGATATTTCAGAGTAGTATTATCAAAATCATATTACTCAAAGAAGTCACGATTCACGACATTAGCACTCTGAAGCCACTGTTTCGCGTTATTCTCGTTTCGCATTCAGCAGTCAAATCATAAGTCCAATTTCGCGACTTAGACATTTAGTTCAGTGTCAAACAGTTAAAGTAAAAGAGGAAAACACAACTAACGTAACTGTTTCCAGCCATTAATCGAAAGGCCAGCTCCCTACGCTCAGCATATTTTACGCTGCAAAGAAAAACGGCAATTTTTCACAATAAACATGCTTTCAACTATCATGCATTACGTCATCATGGTAGGCGACATCATTATAATCTGGGCAAGAAAACTGGCTTACAGGAATGCCATTCATCAGCTACTTCAAAACTCTGTCTCAGCCAGACATCAAACTGACCAGATTCCTCGTAACGAGGGTGTGTAATGGTAATGAGAAAGTCGTAGAAAGTGCACTTAAAATATAAGACAGAAGTAGCCAACTTACTCTTTTCTTCATGGGGGTCTTTCCACAAACGACGATTGTAATTCCAACCCACAGAACGAGGATGAGGAAAGTGAAATCCTTGTGACTGGTCGTCATTACCATCATGTCTCAGTTGCCCACTTGTGTTTTGTATGAATCAAGTAAATGCGATTATTATGTGTGAATGATGTTTCCTCTGATGCTCTGCTGTTAACACATATAGCCGTCACAGAAAGTCGTCGTTTTCACTGGTTCTGTTGTTGTACGCGACGTTTGCAATCACGACCTGAAACCCACATACACAATGAATTCCAGAAACGCCAGAAATGAACAAAATGAATTTTAATATGAGACCATGAGCAACTGCAAACATAAAAATGCTGACATCTTCATTCGCCCAATCGGGAGTGCTTAAACCTGTGCTCATGTTTGAAGATATGTCACGGACTTGTTAAACTAACGCTTTTTCTATAATTTACAGCAGCATTGAGGTACTTGGTGGTTTCTGACATATCTACCATCCAATTCGCCGTGCACGTTTCTAACACTTGGCATCAGCAATTCAGTATGAAACCGATAACGCCTAGGACGAAGAAAAGTTGGTTGAATTGCTGATTTTGACTTGTTGCTGACATGAAAAATTATGTATGGATGTGGTTTCAAGAAAGTTTGTTGATGTAATACCGAAATCCATCCTACAGAGCGTGAGGATTTGACATTCTGACATTATAGTTGCCAATTTTCACGTTAATTCATCAATGCTTGTTTTTACTCATTCGATTCCGGCATGCCAAATTATATTGACGCGTTAAGGCGAAACAGTGAAATTTGCGCAACGTTTGAAAGGCGATTAGTTCGAGGTCCAAGTAAGACAATTAAGGCCGTAGCTCATCCTGGATTAATGAAGCCGGGCGTGAAATAAAATGAGACCGAATGCGAAATTTACAGCATTAACTGTTGCTGGTAGCCTTCAATTTGTTCACGTTTGTCCGATGTTTTAATGCGCTGCCTGGCGCAAATAATTGAATCTTGCCTGAATTTAGGTCGTGAATGGAATGGGGCCTATCAGTTTTGCTTAAAAGGCCTCTACTTGAATGCCTTCAAGTTTGTCACCTCTCTAAATAGAAGAATCAAAGGTATTTCAAACTTTACTACATTCAGGGTGCAATTATTCTGAAGCACTCTGAAACCAGGAAAAATCAATTGAAATTTCTCTGCCCGATGAATTTGGAGGCTCAGCCTACTTGGAAGTGTATGAAAGGAATTTCTGACTGACACGCAAAAATTTGGCTACCTTATTAAATAAAAGTGCTTAGAAACTCACCTGCTTGAAATGTCGGCTGCTTGAGGTGATTAACAACGGGAGAAGAATTGGTTCGTTTGTCTGCGAGTTCTAAGCGTTATGACGAAATTGAAAAGGTGAAGATCATCGATGTGAGGGAATATTGCTACAAGCACCAAATTGGCGATTGACAGAAACTGGAACGGAACGCGGTGCAAGCAGAGTCTCGAGCGAATTGAAGGGAAAGTTGAGACGCCAAGAAGCTTTTATATTTTGATCAGTTTGAGAGCATGAGAAGTGCTGATGACGCAACGCGGGACTAGTTTGTAAATGCTTCAACCAAATGCCAACCTCACCACCACACAAGGCCCGCAACATGAGAGAAATGTATGGGCTTGTGCAACACTCTCCGTCCAGGCGATTGTGATTTCCATGCCAAGAGCAGATGAATGCTTTCCTTATGGACAGATTAACTGGTAGTTGCTGCCTCCCTTCGAAGGGGTGCAATCGTGCAATACTGAGTCACGGGATCACGGCACGTACGCAAGTCCGTCCGCGTTGGCGTTTTCGCTGTAATGGTATTACATCTTAATGGTTGCTAACTTGTGATTTCACGCGAAATCAGCCATTTAAGTGAAGTTCTCAGAGCGTAATCGCAGATTCGTCCTATTTTTGTAATGGCATGTACCCGGAAGAACCACCTTATGAGTAAGTGGCATTTTCTGTTTTTCAAGTGACAAACACTCACAGCGCTCCTGTCCGAGTTTATTTCGTTTGATAGAGATCAAACCGGCGATCCTTTGTGGACGGCAAAATGGAAAGCATTCCCTTTTCTATTTCGAGAATTTGTAACAACCAGCTTCTGACTGCCTTCTGCAATGAAATTTTCCGAGGTTTAAATGAATGACAAGAGTTCCGCCGAATTAAATAAATCTCGCTGGCGTCACTCACTCTGGCGAACGCAAACGAATGTCGGCAACTACGAACTAATCATAATTTCTTGTTTATGTTGCCTGACACCCAGCAGTGCAGGGCAAAAAATGTCAATCAATTCCCGTGGTGCTATAACCAACTTCAGTTTTGCGTGGCCGCGCATGCCCGTGTCTGCTTTCACCAACTTTCCTCCGAGTTTACTTTCTCCTGCCCCTCCGTCTACGTCTTGACTCAACTTGTGACACGCCATGGCGATCTTCGTGTGTCAGATGGACAGAAAAGGCACAGATTCACACTCACAGAGGCCCAGCTTCATACATTCAATTTGGTCCGATTCTTTTGCGTCTCTTCGCCTTATTGGAGCATCGGCTGTTGGTTGAGGTTGTCACATAAATTGACCTCGTCAACATAAAATTTCGTTTGGTCAAGTTTCCCGTTTCTGTTGCAAACCAGTCTAGTGACCCACTGATTTTTGTCGATTTGGACCATGTCAACTTGCAGTCTCCTCAGCTTTTCTCGCACACACGCAATTGATTCCTCGTTTCCAAAGTTCGTTAACATCAAATTCTGAAATTAATGAACATTAACCACAACATGTTTCGTTTTCAATCTGGCGTCGTCAGGACTTCTTTGCGGCTGTGTAAATATGAATTTTGTTTTTCGGAGAAACCGCAACATAATTTCCACGCCCACCATCTCAGAATACGTCTGCTCCCGATCGGGTTTGTCTCTACCAGCAATCTTAAACATGAATTTCTGGATCATTCGATTACGCTGTTGACGCAATGGCGCAAGTATTGTGCAAGCTGACATTATGTGTTCAACGGCACAGCGTGGGTTGTATGGTTTTTCAGCGACTGGACTGTGGTAACAAATGTCAAGCAAACGCAATAATCGAGGGAAATTAATGAGCTCGTGGAACCGTTTTACGAAACTGTCCCGAAAACAGCCGTCAGCAGTAACTTACTTGACTTGACTTGACTTTGATTTGACATTTTGTCAGTGGTACAAGTAGATTAATAAAGCGTTATCATTGTCTCGTTCAAGCAATGCGCCCTTTCATTGTTCGTTCGCGCTTGTCAATGTCATTTTGCCAAATTTTGAACGCACATTACATAAATAATGATAACTTGACACCGAAGAACAGATCATGGAAAGAGAAAAGATTTGTTTTGAGATCTCACTGTCATCTGGTCTACTGCTGATTCGTTTGTTTCACAGCCGTTTTATATATAACCCGTTTAGAATTAATTTCAAATATGATTACTACGTCATGAGCTGGTGGGCTGCATGATAAGCTTTCAAACAGCAATTACAAGTTGTAATTCACAACTAGCGTTTCTTGCATAAGTGTATTTTGAAATAGAATTACGACCTGATTAAATACCTTTTTAAGTTGATGTCGTTCAAAAAATAAACTGATGAATGGATACGTCGAGGTTGTTTTCATTCGTGAAGGGAAAAGGAACAGGAGATTGGCTTGTAGACTCTGCTTCAATTAGACAGCTAATCTTTCTTCGTTTCGCGCTCACCTCCGTGTTGTCTCGAGTTAGATTACGCTTTAATAAAACTTTCATTCGGTCAGGAATATCTCATTGCAGAACCGAAGTGTTCCTTGCGTAAACATTCTTCACTTGAGCATGGAGTGTCAATTGTCCAGTACCTTTGACTCCCTTAGATTCTGGTTATTCCCAAAAAATGGCGAAGGTGCAAAGTTAAAATGGTCATAGTATTCACGAGAACGTGGTTCAGATATTTGACTGGGACACACGTCGTAGTCCGTATCTTCTCATTACCCATGACTTTGATGGATAGAATTTCATTATGAGACATCTTCATAACCAGAAGTAGGAGGGTTGACACTTAACCTTCATGTTTCTATCAGGTGCATTGCGCAATTTAGTTGCGGGACATGAGCGCATAAATGTTGGATGTATACCCGTTGATAGTTGTGTGAAAGGTTACGTTAACCACGCCGGATTGTCGTCGGACAAAGTTCACTACGCACTAGAACCGCTTCGCTGGAGTGAATTGATTTGCCAAGAGCCAAAATGCCATCTTCAGCTTGGAATCAGTAAAATAACGTTGCTTTCTATTCCAGGACGCCATCCAGCTATTGGAATACAAACATTCTCATCGTCCTCGTCTAGATTCAAGAGAAAACTTGTGTGTTTCACACACATGCATGAGAAAGAGCAACACATTCATGTTCGGTGAAGAAGTTCAATCATAGGCACAGATCAAATTCCATCATGGTGGGCTGACAGCTCCAAGTGGTCCAGCCAGTATTCCTCAGCAAAGGAGCAATGAGTCTCTATTCTTTCACAAGTGTGTGACTTTAATCAATTGTTCTCTCATGCAATCCATGAGCATTCATGAAACTACTAGCCTAATTGAATTTCTGATTTTGCTTCGCAGTTGCTCCAAATGATTTGATCATTACAAAATTGGTTGAAACATGTAACGACCACACCAAAACACAAAGCACGTAATTTTACTATGCAAGTTGTGCTGCATATTTCACATATACTTTATATTATTGTTACACAGATGAGGGTTGGAGGAAGGCGAACAGAAAATGCACAGCCACGGTACAAAGTGACTATGCCTGCTGGTAGTGACCTTTAATGAGTTTCAATGTCATATTATGGAAAGAAATTAGCAACATTGTAACATAATCTAAGTCAGCCGCATGCAACGCAACGAAAACATGTGCTTGATGATGACTAACAAAACTAATTTGCACTGGAAGACTATTGCTGCAGCTGTATTAATTTCAAGCCTCGAACACGCTAGAATGTAAGATTACTTGCGGAATGCAGAGATTACTTTACGATGGAAGTATACTAAAGTTTTCAAAATTTGCGTCGCATCGAAGATAGACTCGTCATTACTTATGCATTACAGAAACATAACTTATACAGTCCGTCTATTGAAATAACCGATCAAGAAAATGCTAGATTTTAGAACAATGGTTTTATGAATGGCAATGTCATTTGCATGTATATAGAGAGGGAGATAAGCACTAATATTACAGCATTTCAGACGTTTCGATTTAGACCAAATGCGCCGTACAAAATCGATAAGCTCCAAAATTTCGACTCGATGCTGTCTAATTGAAAAGGATAATTTGTTAATTTCGTTTCACAAAACGCTTCTAGAGTTTGAATTGGCTTCATCTTGCCGAAATTCTACTAAATCACTTTAAATTGAGTTGAATTAATTAAAACTTACACTAATTCTTTTTTAAAAATGGGTCTTCAAAATTTGAGGCAAGATGGCAAAACTGTGGCTCGGTTGCTCAAGAGATTAATGAAAGTGTGATTGATGACGAATACTTCAATCAAGGATAAAATTACAGGAAGAACCATCCTGGAGCAAAGAGCAAGCTAGATGACCGGGCAAAACGACGAATTTTCAAGGAGGTTAGCAACAGAAGTGTATCCTGTGTTCAAATAAAAGATAATTTGAAGCTTAAAGGGTCCCGAGGTACTGTCTACAGCACTCTCGCAATAGCAATAACCTCAAATTCGCGAAGGAAAAGAAGCCACCATTGAAACCAAATCATAAACAAAAGAGAGCGGCGTGGGCTCAGGACAAAGTTGGGTGGAACGAAGAATGGAACGTCATCTTTAGTGATGACAAAAGTTCAACTTTGATGGCCCGGATGGTTTCGCCAACTATTGGCACGATCTAAGAAAGGAGAAAGTGCTTCTTTCGAAGAGGCAGCGGTTGGTCACTGATGGTTTTGATTGCCTTCTCGTACCACGGCAAGTCCACACTTCGTATCATATTGACAAGATTAAACACCGCTGCGTAAAAAACTGTCCTGGAGCAACATCTTTTGTCACTGTTGGGCGAGATCCCGCTCCGCTCGCTGGCAAAGACAATTTTTATGCAGGACAACGCTCCAATTCATAACGCAAAAGTTGTGAAGGATTGGCTTAACAAGAAGAAAATCAACCTCATGGACTGCCCGCCTTACTCGCCAGATCTCAATCCAATTGAGAATGTTTGAGCCATTCTCGTAAGACGTGTTTACGCAAATGGTAGACAGTGTAGCTCAATTGGCGAGCCCAGAACAGAGGAGAGGCAAGTTGGAACTCTTTTACACTTAACGAGCTTCGCCCATTCATAGATAGTATGAAGAGGAGAGTTGCTGAAGTTTTGATAGCTCAAGGAGGTTCAATCAACTATTAGCATAAATCAAAATTCACTTCTATGTAAGAATTAGCAATATTTTTCATTATTCTTCGATCCGGCTACTTCAATTAGACAACTCAAAGTGTCGTTTTCAGTTTTCCGTTGATAAATACCATTAGTCTTGAAATAATAAGTCAAATCTTGCTCAGTTATTTCGCGTCTCATACCAGGGCAATATCATTTCATTACATCAATTGCACGTGCAATACTCATAACAGAATCGAGCTTTTTCACAATCGACTATTTCAATTAGACGGACTCTACAAGTGTATTCCAGTAATACTTATTCAAATGTCCAGAAAACCGGTTGCGCGATCAAGTCATTGCATTCGATCGAGGATGGCGATGGTTATTATTAAACGGGCTTTGGTCTTGCTCTGGCTGAGTAGATTTGGGACGTGTACAATTCACATTTTAACGTTTCGTTCGATATGCGGTGAACTGCGCAGAACCGGAGTTTGGTTGGGATTGGGCCTAGCACCTGTGATCTTTGATTTGAATGCTGATGTGTGTATGACCTACTTAAGGGCTCTCACAAAGCAAAGGTTCAGCAGCTCAGTCGAGCTACCCTTTTATTTGTCGTTCCTTCTTTCTCTATCGGAACCCCTCAATCACATTGTGAAGTTGTATTGTTGTTTTTAACAGGCCGCAAAGAGTAAAATTTTTACGATCATGTTTGTAAGACGGCCGCGTTCTTGGACTCTTCGTTCGAACATGACCATACTTCTGCTGTGACACGGATGCGATGCGAGAAAACAAAGAAACTTTCCAACTCATAGATTCTTAGTCTGGTCGGAAAACATCAGACCTGATTGTGACAGACAAAGAGATGATGCGATTTCCGATCATAAGAATTGGTACGAGGGCAAAATTAATTTTTCTAAAAATACGCTGACTAATCAGTCTCTTCCGTTTACTTAGGTGCAAAATTGTTACAACTGTACGTAACAAGTACTACATGAACTAAATGAACGGTTTATTTTTTTTACTGCTCCGGCTGCCTTTCATTCGCTCGTGTATAATTTCGCCACGCCGAGTTCATGTTGCAATTGTGTTTTATTTGTTTTCCTGCAACCAAAATAAAACAATGGGTCATAAAGTTTGCATTCATGCCAAGCGTAGTTTGGAAATTTTATGGACATGAAAATATAGAAATCGGTTCTTTCGCAGAGAAGAAAAACTGCACCGGCCGCCAGGCCAGTATAATTAAACACAGCAATGTACATTTGTTCTACTTCACCGCCGCTCAGGGTCCTCTGATCAGATTTTAACAATTGCTAAATATGATACTTAACCGTTTCGTGCATGGCAATTTGACATTAAGCTGCGCGCTGAAATGAATGGTTTCATTCCTCAAAATAGTCATACCGTGAAATAAGAAAATAATGATGGCAATGAACGAACCGAATGCAAATTTTATGTGTTTCTAATTCATTGTGGTCCATATTTGGTACTTCGGCACATGTGTATGAAATTAATAAGGCAAAGCAGGTAAGAATCCATGTTTTATGACGGTTTCTCAAGAGCAGGACTTACTACTCGATTTAAGGGCAGAGAACATTGACAAACCTGAATGAGAAATTGTTAAAAATACACAAACGGCGTTATGAATTATGATTAGGATCAGTTTTAGTAAGAGTTCTTTTTGAAAAAAATGCATTCGCGACTCGCAGAATTTTGAGTGAATAATCTCACTGGCAGCGCGGAGGAAGTCAGAGCTGCGAGCAAAAAACTGTGAATTCAATTCCATGTCGAAATAGCCATAAATCAGCATTATTATTAGTGTACATATACGTTGAGACCGTGTTTAATTTGTGATAACCTTGGAGTTATGTATTTGACTTTGCACTGCAAGCAAGTGACACATCAATACAGTACACATTATGTATGCACTAACCGTCCACATTTCGTTTTGCCGCTGCATTGGTTCGGATCACTTTTCATAAAAATGCACATTCATTTTTAGAAAAGACGGCGACAGTCAATTTTTCACGTCTACTGATGTTCGCATGAAAACAAATTATGCAGATTTTATCTTGTACTTATTTCGCTCATTCGGAGCCTGAGCATTTGTATGTATTTCGCAGGAGAAAACGGTTCATAGAATATTTCAATTTCAGGTTTTCATTTCTCATAATCTTTTGAACGGCTATTTCGTGGTTTGAGCCTGTACATAGATTTGAAGAGTAATTCTCGTTCAGGGTATTTACATTAAGACGCTACATCTCGATTAAGATAGGCCATGGGCAGGAAGTTGCCATTGCCAAAATGTTATCGCTGGTTTATTAGCAGCGTTGCCTGCCTGCCACTATTTCGCATTAACTTGGTGAGACCCGCAATCGAAGCAGGCAAACCGCGGACTGTGAGTTAATTAAAACATCATCGCATCGAAATGTTTTCGTGGTGCATATTATTTACATTCGATTGAGTTACCACTTATTAGCAGGACTTTGGAGGCTAAGTTGCACACGCTCTGTTCGCCGTCGGCTCAATTAAGCACATGTTGAAATGCGCCACAGAAGTTGACACAGGCCGAGTCCACGCAACAACAAAAAACAAATATTTATCAAGACTTGGCTCAAGTACGTCAAAACATTTGAGCACCCGACTCCATCACAAGGCGTGTGTTCCATTAAGGATTTCTATTAAAATACCCTAAACTGTAACCAGTTTAGAAAAAAGCTAGAGACTTTAGAACTTTGAAAATCGTCAGCTCATGGCCTGAGCCAGCCATCTTGGAGACCACTAATTCGGCATTAAAGTTCTATTTATATTTTCCTCAGGCTTTGCAGCTTAATTGGCTCAAGGTGCATGGCGCAGGCAAATTCCTAAAGAAATAAGTTACTTTCATTGTACGAAACCCTGTGAATACGACACGAAAGGCGAAGATCATTTAGTTGGGCTGGCCGCGTTGGACTGGGCATGACGAGCGAGTGGCACATGCAGAGCGTGGCCACTCGTCGCAAAGACGCAGTAGGCTTTATTAGGCTCTTATCAAATTACTAAGTTAGCAGCTCGAATCACATGGCTCATCTTGCGTCAACAGGTGGATCTCGATTACCTTAAACAAAGAGGGCTTTGAGAGTTGACGTACACAAGTTTGTGCTATATTATCGAAAATTTGGTTAATTAGCATTGTCTGGGCCGAGTATGGGCAAAATAAAAATTGATTTCTCGAAACGTCTAATTCATCACAGGATCATACAAATCTGTTTGGGAGATTAGGCGCATATATTTAGAATACGGCATTATCGTTGTCTTTAATTTCGTGAACGCTTCAATTAAAACATAAGAGAGACCAAGTCATGAGAATCTGCGGCGAATAAAAAACATTAAATTGCGACATCGAGCAATTCTTCCATCCCAAAACCTGGCTTCTAATTAGTAGTAGTTGGCAGTTGTAAATCTGGAAATACAAAGAATTAAAGAATAAAGAAAGAAAGAAGAAGAAGAAAAGAAAAGAAAGATGAATCGTTTAATTTAGAAATTTAGATATGTTCAAATGAGTGCTGATGATCGTCCACTTTTGGATTCCATCCAATGGATCAGATGGATTTGGAATCTGAGAGGTACAAATTGAAATTAATGTATCAGTCACGTAATATCCAATTATGTAACTCAGTTAGACGTATAAGTCACTCATTCTGTGCCTCGTGTTGATTGAGCCAGAGTACTCCAATTTGCACTTAAAACTACTCAAAGATGAAGCAACGGAGCAGTACAATTTTATGAGTGTTCTGGCGTTGAACAACACCACAACACCTGGACGCTTATTTCGTGTTATTTTGGGCAGCGGTGCAGCTCAGGCAGCGCTGATCGACATCACTCAATCGCTATTGTAGGTCATACGAATGGGTACATTTCGGATCGTAGAATCGAAATTTATTAATACATCTTCACTGCTCAAAAATTGCTTGAATTTGATCACACCATCGCAGCCATTGTGCACTGGCGAACATTTAACCTGCCGCAGTCAGGTGCGCGCTAATTGCGGTTTGCAGATGTGTCCAAATAAAGCGCGATGAATCATGGTATGTGAACCTGGATTAAAGTCCTTCACAGTGAAGCATTCCAGGCCACTTGCAGAAAAGTGTCAGATTATGTTGGTTCATGTTTGTGCGCGTGAAGTGCACTTACATAACGCCAACTCTCTGATCAGCTCTGTTCAGATCAGTTTAAACGCCAGGCTCTGGCATCATTATCGGCCCGGGTAAGGATCGCCTTTTGCCATTGTACATGACTGCGACTGCACGTGACATTTCGGGCTTACAGCTCAGATTTCTATTATTACAATTTACAGTTTTGCTAATTGGAGGTATAATCCAAGCATTTACTTGACTATAAATCACACTTCAAGCATGCTTGATAATGAGACTTCAAGTTCAAGTTGGCAGAACCTGTTTAGGAATTCACACAGCTTGCATCAAAAGTAAACACGCATATTAACGCAAATGCATTGGTGAGTAGTGTCGCGTATGTTAATTGCTACAGCAAAATTAATCTACGCATAATTTTCGAATGGTACGTTATTTATATTGTCATTCTCGTGGTCTTTAGTTGGACTCTCACTCACATTCACGCCCCATGCTTTGAAGAGCTCTCAACAATAACATTAACCGCCCTTGTGTTTACGTTCGCACATTGCAAACAACAACGGCGTTTACTTCGTCCAACTGTCCATACACCAGTATAAGTCCAGGTCGAAGTGAGGAGGCTCTTGATTTCCTAATTTCAATTCCTTCAAAGTCCAGGTTATTTTTTACTTTTTGCAAAAGTATATACAAACTCGCAAACTCGATGATCAGATCGCTCATCGCGTGACCTTTAACACAAAGCATCTTCTTCACTCGCCAAACGCACCTTATTTTAATTGCGAGATTACTATACACGCAATAAGGAAAAACAAGCATTTTTCGCCAAAATCAGTTCTGTCTCTGCGACTAAGTTGAACTTGAATCGCCTCATACAATGAAACATTCTCTCAACTTTGCATTTGTTCTGCGAGTATGATTTTAAGATAAAGTTTATGGTTTGCTCACAATTGGCGAGACCAGCATGGCAACTACAATTACGCTTTGCCTATTTGAATGACTCATTTTCATAAAAGCAAGGCAAGGCAAAGCGACCTCAAAAGCGGCGATAATTTTCTTTAACTTCATTACAGCTTTGAAGTCATTAATGAAAGGCACATTTGTTCAATGCGCTGCGACTCATCTGAAATCATCGTGTAAAATTACAATTTCACATGTAAAAAATGTACAGTCGCACTCTGTTGATGAAGGATACCACAATTGAAATGTGCGTGATTCAACAATAGAGGTTAATATTTTATTATCGCTCGAAACAATCGCCTTATAAGCAGATTCTTCTCGAGCGCTTATTTCGAATGCCGATTGTTCATTCTTGTGAGTTGTGACCATGTTCCTCTTCGCGGTATCTGGAAAATGCTTATCATGCTCCTTAGATTCTGGGAATTCTTTACGACAACCACTTCTTTTCATGGCTCTGTGCGCAATCCCCGTCTCCAACTCGTTGTGTCCAAATCTCTACAAGAAAGCTTAAAGGTAAACAATTCAGAGAGTAATCTTGTGACCTTATTGCTTCCTAGCGAAAGATTTCCTTTGAAGTTAATCTGGACTGATTAAAGTATGTGACACAAAATATGAGAATTATAATATCTTCAGTGCACACGTGAGTAATTCGTTTCCTGGTAGACAATCTAGGCCTGGTTAAGCGGATTGCGTTCGAAGAAGGGCAAAGACGATTTTGACTGCAATTCTACTCTAATAAAACGCCAGATCTGATAAAATATCCATTAGAACACAGGTCAAGCTTAGAAATGTTCACTGCTGAGCTTCGTTAATAGGACTATCTCTCACAGTCAGTCAATTTTAATACTTGCAGAAAATTAACCTTTTTATCATGGTATCCAATAAACTGAAAGGATTCTGGAAGAAACCCTCCGGTAACTTTGAATACCTGCCCACGCTGAAATTCCATTTACGTATCAAGCACGACAGCTAATGCCATGTCCTATTTCGAAAGTAGTTTCAGATTTCTGTCACAAATGATACACACATTCAGGAGGCTATTTAATCGGAAGCCTGACATTCCAGGAAGTTCAAAAATGTCTATTTGTCATTCCTGATAAAAGAGGACTACAGATACCTGGACATTCCTGACGTTTCAAGACTGAAAGAATGGGATTTCTGGAGAAGAGCTAATGGATTTCGTATGAATACATCAGGGATCATCAAAGAATAGCTTCAGCTCATGTTTCTAATAGGCGCATGTCACTTGACAACTTCCGACCTCCAGGCACCAAAAATTAACTAGGCTTCTACCCCGCGGGTTAAGTTAAAACTAATTATTCCTATGAAGTCTCCTTTAAGCCATGTCACACAATAAAAAGAATTCAGATCAGGAAAAGCTGTAAATATTTTATGATTTTATTGCTTCTGTTTACATGTCGAGCAACTCGAGAATCGAAATGGTATGCGCATTTTGTCTCATATTTTTAGGTGCACCCTACTCGTTACTTAGACTCTGAAACGCACATTGCCGAGTTGCGATCGAGTTTGCCAAATATTAACCTGTTTTTATTTTCAAGCCCAGTCGGAATGAATGCCCAATACACGGACAATATGTCGAGTCACAATAAAAGGGGAGTTTTCTCGTTTTCAGCAACTTTGCATAATATTTACTTTTTAGATGGTATCATTTCGAAGTGTTCTGGTAACAATTGTCCACAGGTAATAAAATTTTACAAAGAAGGATTGTGAACTTATTTGAGCGTTTGCATTCCATTATGCAGGTTGTATTGAAATTCGCATTTTCGTTCTTTTAAGCAACCAAATCGCAAGCGGATAAATCTGCAGTGTCAATACCAGAGGCGAGATGTGAAACCACAAATATGTTTTTAAACCGTCTCAGTGGCTTCATGTAACCTGTGCAAATATTTATAGACTTGCTGCAAAAAATGCAGACTCGCAAACGGTGGCGTGGCGTGCGTATTGCGCATCGGAACGAGTTTGCCTTCTGCACTAACATAACAAAACTGGAATAATTAAATACATTTTTGGATTATTGCTGTTGCGATCACTGGGCTGAACGAACTGCGATTGCGCACGCGAATTATCATAGGTCTGTCGTGGGATCAGAGCTCTGAAATTCTCGGAAACTATCTTCTGATTGTCCAACTACAAATGCAGTGGAGTAGTAAAGCAGTCAATTCAACTATCTTTGATTTTTCGTGATGCAATCGTGCGAGCCGGACGCAATTTATGTTCTAAAATTAAATCCTGGTCAAAGTTGAATGTACACATAAAGTCTGGTCTCTCGTTACCTAATTGGAGTTTATTGTAGCTCAGAGCCCTATAATTTGAGTGCATAAAACACAGTTATGATGAACCGCTCCTCGCGTAAAACTGCAGCGCCATTGCACTGCGTGAAATGAATGTTCGCATGATTTGCGAAAGCAGACGGCAATTCGCGATGGTACTCATCATCCTCATCCTCGGTCCTCATCACATCAGCGGTGGAAGCGATGCTCGCAATATCGTAGACTGCCTTTTCTTTTTGGGTTCGAGTGTACTGTACTGTTCTGTTGTCGTCGTGCTCGTAAGTGGCAATGCAGTTCATTCAACGCTAAACTGTAATTATTGTAATTGTGCTCCATCGTATTATTTATATCCTGTAAACTGCATTGCGTGATTTGGGTTGGGCTCAATTACACATTGCATTGCACGCGTTATTCACTATTTACCGGTTTCAATTTAACACATGATCGTAAAGGAGCAGAAAGCAAAGCACATGCGTAGATTGATTTACGATGACATTTTGACTTCCTCTTCAACGCTGTGAATCTGCGTCCTGAGTTACTCTCTGAGTATGAGAGAAGTAACTAGCTAACCTCTGTCATTCAGCAGAGCCTGATGGCAGGCGAATGTGCCTTTAGCAGGTGAATTCCATTAAATTACAAAATTCATAAAAATTGGCTTGATTCTACAGCTCAATAATTGCAAAATTTGTAGGCAGAAGCTCGCACTCTAATACTTCCAAAAATTACGCTATCCAGCCTTGCCATATTCCATTCCTCTACCCACGTCGTATGAAAAAATATCAGATTATCGCGCACCGAAGATTTCCATGCAGCGTATTGTGCGCTTAACAATTTAGAACCGTCTGCATGAGAATCGGAAATAACCAGTTTCGAGTTGCCAATAGCATAAGAAATATGCATTATACAAGATTTTGGATGCATGCTCACATCGTGACAGTTTGAGAGTAAATCTGGTTGCTCTATTGCAAAACCTCCCTACCCAGATGTCCAGTTTCCAGTCCAGTCCAACGAGAACTAAGTGCGTCGAGTTCTAGGTTGTAGCGTACAAGCCGGCTACGCTATCGTTTCCATCGCCTCAATGATGACATTGGAAAACTTTCGACGTGTAGTCTTAAGTGTTTGGCTGCTGATGTTGACCACAATGAGAATGAGACCAAGTTCGATTTGCCATTAAAGCGAACCGATAAGAGTTCCCATTTTGCCGCGCTACTGATATTGGTGTTGACATGTTTCTGAGTCTTGCATCATTCCGTCCTCGTACGCATCACTGGTCTGACTGCGGAATGTGAAACCACGAATGCCAAATCGAAATCAGACTCTAGTGCGTAGCAATCTTTGGAACTGTGTCAGCCTCAAATGTATAAATGTAAATGCACACCGACCGAGACTGGAACGCAATAAAATTTTGCATATGTCGTATTGTGGGATGGCGTCGTTTTACGCATAGGCAGACACTCGCTAATGAATGCGTGTTTTTGCCAATTTAGTGCACATAAGACGAGGGATAGGCCAAGCACGTATGCTAGAGGTAGATGTAGATCTGCATCCAGCCACTGAATATTGGCCACCACCAACATTGCATAATACAAACGCCAACTCAGATCGCTTTAACCAAACATGTAACGTTGAAAATTCTGAAACGCAAAAAGTTTCGGCAGCCCAACTTTTTCCATTGTTCCTACATTGCTACATGTCACATTGTGAGTCCTACAGACACAGGAAGACAACGGAACGGCACGGCTAAAGGCGATACAGTGACGGGACTAAGGACATAGAACGTTGCCAGCAGCGCATGATTGCAATGGAACTGGAAGTGTAAATCGTAAATAGCTACTCGTGGTTATAAAAAAAAACAGTGCCAGGCGACGAAGAGGCCCTGGACACGAATGCGTCATGAAGCAGACTCTTACAGGGGGATCTGCTATGATACGATAATTTGGTTTTGAATCCATTTCTTGATACGGCTACAAGTGAAACTAGGCAAGTCCCAAATTAGTCATAAGAAGAACGCAACCCATTACGTTGTTTCATGTCTGGGTGTCTGTTTTTGAGAGCACCTGCAGCGTAATAATGATTTCAAGGGCTTTGCTTATCCCAGGTCAAGCTCCAAGCTACGAGAGCATCAAGGTTCTGTAATTTCGGTTCCTAATTTCAGTTCCAGTGCCGGCAGCAGCGTTGCCTGCTTTGCCCGGACTCTCATAATCAGAAACAAGGTGCATCGATACAACAGTACAAGAGATGTAGTTACATAAGACCCAGTTAATTGTAATTTAGAGGCAATGTAGCGTGTAGAGTGTTGATGGTTAACACCGAGCACAGGCTGAGCTGAGTCTGGTGTCGGCTACATCGTTCGTATGCCTGGCTATCTGAATGCATTTGATGCCTGGCAGACTTTTTGCGTTGTTGTTGTTTACATTGCTACGTAAGGCCTTTCTAGAATAGTCCCCGTGCTGCTGGTGCGCCTGCCCAAACCTCGTCTTTGCACTTGCATGTATATGTGCTGTGTGCTGATGAGTTCTTGTTGCCATGTAGTGGTTTAAAATACGAAGGTTGTTTCTCGTTGGTCTTCATCTTCAGTCGGTATTTAGGTTCTGGTAGAGAAGGCTG
Source organism: Mesaphorura yosii (assembly GCA_009869945.1). NCBI lineage: Eukaryota > Metazoa > Arthropoda > Collembola > Poduromorpha > Tullbergiidae > Mesaphorura > Mesaphorura yosii. The sequence goes on from WIXG01000148.1 coordinate 76,689, forward strand.
CCTGTGTGAATGAGCTACGCAATTTCGATCAATCAGTCATTTCGTTCTTGTCGTTCGTAGAGTCAGGATAGCAAAGATCGGAAAGGTAAAGAACGAAGAAGAAAGACAGGTTTAGGGATATAATTCTCGAATTAAAGTCTTGAATTAACACCTTCGTTTCGAAAAAATGCATTGTTAGCTTGATTGCTTACTTATCTTCGACTTTCTGTTAATTCATTTCATTTCTGACCTGTTCTGGAAAGAAAGATTCCGACCAGCTTAAAGTTGCAGGTTAACTGATCCAGTCAGTTACTGAAAAGTATTATTTACTGAGGCATGTGTTACTAGATCATAAACGGTAATTAAATTCAACGAAGCCAGTCTCGACAAGAGTTGAGTCAAGTTTTGGAAGCATCGAAGTCTCTCTGATCCGTCGCAAGACATCCACAAGTACCACAGAAAGTTCTGCACTGTTGACATCTAAGCCACGTCTTAATCATCTGGACAAGGAGTAAGTAACTTCCAGTGCTTTCATTGTGTAGGTATTAGTTGGTGGCTAAGACGTTAGAGACTTGCGCTTGCCGGTAATTTCGGCAATGTTTGGGCGTATTCACAATCACAAACCGTCAATCAAGGGCAGATTAATTAATCAATGGTCTCTTTTTATGTACGAGTAGCCGGCTTTGATAATGTTCAACTAGTTCAACTGTCATTTGCCAGAACTCATTGTAGTAATGTTTCGGTTGCCACCTGCATCTCTTCATCTTCTGAACCCCTGAAGGAATTGTTACTTTATGCCAATGCAATTAGGATCTTTTGGCCTGTTTCTTTTTTACCTAAAGTTTCAAAATTAGCATCTTACTTAAGCCGTAGCACGAGCATCAAAATGAGGCAGATTTGGTTAGGGGCAAACGTAAACACAAGTCGACAGTCTCTGCCAGGCTCATACTCGAGTGGATGGACAATGATTTTGCTCAAATTTGTGCAGTTAAGGGGTAAATTACACGCGCGAGCTCAGATTCTCAGATGAATTGTGATTAAGAGCGAGCTGGTTAACCGGCAAGTTCATTATGAAATGAGCACGTCAAGGCAAAAACTTTTATAACGAGTTCAGGATTCAGCTATCCATCAGCATCGCACAAAATGCGAGTCGGGAGTAGAAATTAAAAGTGAAGAGTGTGACAGAACCGAGATAAAAAACCAAAACAAATACTTGTGAGACTTGTGTCTGAAATGCTATTCCTTTGTTGTTACCAAGCCCAAGCCAAGTCAGCCTCAAAGTTTGGAGACTGCATGCAAAGCAATATACTTACATTTTCATGATTTCAAGTCCCAGAGTTATACGAAGAACTAGATTTTTTAAGCATACATCCATCGAATGTTCCATATCGCTGGGTTTTAGCCAATGAAAATTGTTCCTCAAACCAGCTTTTTATGTGTTGGCTGTGAGGTACGCTGACGACACGTACGCACAGTGCGGACTGGTCTACAGCCAACTGCACACACTACAGGACGTTACGTAACGTAACGTAGCGTTCAGCTCGTTCAGCAGGAGCATCTTGCTCTGCCCGTCTATCTGTGCAACTTTTCTACATGGAATAGAACGGGCAGAAAAAATTCGGGGGGTTATGGACTGACTGGCACTGCTATCCCGTACGCATTCGGGCAGGCTGGGGCAGACCGAGCCGAGGAGAGGAGACCACTGGCAAAATTAGGCTAGGACGGGTTGCAGAGCTATAAGACTGTTTTAACCCAGTTGAGATCCTCCGTCCGTCCTGCTGAAGTTGAGTAGGCGGGTTGGGTGTCGAAGTCAGTTGGTAACGCAGCAAAGGAGAGTATGACAACGGCTGGCTTAGCTAGGCTGGGGCATATACGCCAATGTTAGTAAACGTTGCGTTGTTGAAGGAGAGTTGAAGGAGAAATTATAAAACAGCAACAGAGTGAGTCTCACCATCATCATCAGCATAATTATCCGTATAGCAGCATAGGCAGCACAGAAGCACATCACAAAGATATAGCAGCAGCGTATGGTCTGTTCCAAAACACAAACAAACTATTTAAAAGCCTCTGCCAAGCAACAGCAGCACTCGAATTTGTTTAGTACTAGAATTTCATCGGGTTCGTGTGGACAAACGGGTTTTCTCTCTGCTGAAACTCCTATTCTCGTCTCGACTTTTACTCTTTCGGTGTCTTCAACCATTGCTGGAACTCTTTCTTTGTTGTTCGAAAACTAAACGCTGCTCTGTGCTTTAGAACAGTCTAATCAGCTTCAAAGTACTCAATCTGTACATGTTAGGACATTTTCTGCAGTCATTTTTCACCGTCAGCAGTAAAGTATCAGAGTTAGAAACTATCTGGGTTTAAGCTTGAAGTCGAATAGCAAGTGATTTATCTCAGCTAGTACTTATCGTCTGTGATGAGTGATTAATTTTCTAAAGTGTTCTAAGCTTCAATTCCACATTTTGTGCCGAGTAGTCACTGCCGGACCCTTTGCTTTCTGAGAACATTTGCCAAGTATTCCACTAAAACGTATTGATACTGATAAGCTCTGCTGTGAGACAGAAGATTGAAGAATAATCTCACCGATACAATAATATTACCCATTGTGATCTCTTCGAGCTATTAACAAAGTAAGTCCAAGCACTAATATTTGATAGCAGGCATGTCCTGCGTGCTTCAATCAGTGCGCAAATTTCATAAATTAACTAATTCTGCTTAAGTCATCAGTGATTAGAGGCTTAGAGATTGAAAATAGATGCGTGACTAATGAAGTGTCGCAAGGCACCAAACTTCAGACAGACAGTGTTCCGGAGACTCTCATTAAGGCCCTAATACAATCATCGACAAGGGCTCCATTTCAATTACACGCACAATAAGGCATAACGCTTTCCGTATCCACTTGCATGCAAGGTGTTATCTAAACTCTAAACCGTAACCCCGAATTGCGTCTCAGTCAGCTATCTCAATAGTATAGTCGTGCAGTTTGTTTTCAAGTCCTCTGTAAGCTACTAGAATTGGATGCTATGCTCAAGCTTTTGCTGCTTCAGCTTTGAGCTTTGATGAAGACCTTTTCGGAGTAGTAAACACGCGTTATCTCGAACTACGTATGGTCGAGCAGGTCTAGTGGGTGACTAGAGTTACTTTTAGAGTTGGCAAAAGAGATGCTAGTTCATTCTGATTGTGGTGTTGGTCTGTTGGACGGAATATAAATAAATAATACTTCAAATCTGGCTGCAGATGCGGATATTCATGTGGCTTCGGGTTGACGATGCTGTACGTCGAGTGTTGAGCGAGCAGTTTGCAGCTTTGAATTTGAATGTTATCAGCATTCCTGAACAACAACAAAACTACATCACGAATCGTAAATAAAACTGGTTATTCTGAATAGTCTAGAAAATGCGCGTAGATTTAGTTCTTTTTATTACCAAAATGTAAATAACTCAAGATACTCTTAATAATCTCGCAAGACGGCAACAGGCAACAATTCCTGCTCTCATGAAGGCTTACGAGTTTAATGGATTACGTCAATGTAACAGAAAAAGAAAGGAACTCTGCTCAGAATTTAGCATTGCTCGTTAGTTTAGACCATGAACCAAACTTGAGTCCTTTGCAGAGTTCATTTGCTCAACATCGCTAAGATAGGGAGATAGAGGCAGCAAGCGATGGAATTTATAGTGCTGAGCCCGTTGCATAATTAACTGCCTTGATTGTTGATGGTGCGATTAGAAATAATTCGTAAGTTATGCGAGCAGCAACTCGCAATGCTAAAGGATGTACTCTGTGTTTTTCATAACCATTATTAGTATGATGGTTTGCATGACAAACAGAAAGAATTGAAATCTAAGAACCGAATACATATCGAGACAAAGTTATCTCATCATAATTTGACTGTACTTTTGTTTCATTGCAGTTCCATCCTGCTTACATACTCACTGGATTGATTTTGTACTCCTGGAAGCATTATAAACAATGGAAAACGGCTACAAGTACACCAACGGCGACGTTGGGCTCGCAGTTGACCGCCCGAATGGCGACATTAGAGGATTAGTCAACGGACATGGACATGGACCTGAAGTTAATGGATTTGACAAATCGCCAAGCGCACCGAAGTCGTTGGAGAACTTTACGCCGCAGGCGGAGCGCATCAAGCGCAAGGCGAAGCGCTTGACAAAATTTTTGGCCAAAGAAGTCAGCAACGATACTCCAACGGTTACTTCACGTCAGCTCAAAAATTCGCGCAAGTCTCGTGCTGGATTAGGCCGTGGTCTTCCTAAGAAAGGTAAGAGAATATCTCAATACCTGGCTTTTCATAGATAGTCGTTATAAGTAGAACTTAATGAATTTGTGAGATTAGTCAAGTTTGTCGAGTGCCGAGGTTACGGCGCTTAAAATGTTCAAAGTAGAATATGCGCTAGGGCAGCGTAAGACTATTGAAACGTACAACGAACTTACGTCTTACAACAACTTTAATATCCGAGGGTTATATGTTTCTCATATTATAAAGAGCCAATAGGTCAAGTCGTTATTTCTCTAGTCCAAGTTTTGCGAATTTGTTTGCATGAGTTAAAGGATGCGTCTCTTTATTTGATCCCATAAAGTTTATCAGAAGGTCGGTCAAAAGAACTTCTTGTCTTTTCTAGTTTACGCCTTTATCCTTTGTTGCTTGTTGCCATTATGTAGTGTACATCCCACATAAGACATCTGTATGAGGTCAATTCTCTGTCCATCCGCAGTCGATTTCAGTTATTTGAATCGTCTGACCGGACATTTCATGTCATTTTCTCATACTGATTGAACTGTTGCAGTTATTGCAAATTGGGCGAAGTGCTTAACAAATAACGAGGCTTATTACTTATTTTAGAATTTGAGCATTCGCCTGTTCGCATCGGCAGATAAAATAAAAAGCCAACGGAACTATTGCAATAGCGAGGGTATCAAAACTGCCAAAAGACTCATCCCAGCCCTTTATTGTTGTTGGTACGATGGTTGGCGTGGTGGTAGAGTTGTATGTGTCATGTGTGGTTCCAATGCACATCTGAAATTTATCACCAGTGTGGTGGCCTTCTGTTCGAGTGTGCGAGAATACAGTTCTAGAACGAGAACGGATGCAAAGAGAAAAAGAGAGACATTTCAAACAATAATTGCACAGCTGTTCCTGTAAGGGGTAATCCGTTGCGATTCATCGAAATATATTTTGTTATCCTCAAACGTGTGCAACGCAGTGCACTGCGATGGGCCTTACATTTCACACCTACCTTTTCTATACTCTGGATATAGATGGATGGATTAAACGGATTGGAGGCCTGGCATCTAAATTGTAAATATTTCCACAATCAACTCATGTCTGTCTGTTAGCTGTTGGATTTTAGATTAAAAGTTTTAGCTGCCTAAAGTCCGAACATTTCTGCTTGTAATTTTGTAATTAATCGAGCCAAAAGTTATGATACTACGCGATAAAGAGGGAGCTCTGTTCATTTGACGAGATTCTTGAACCAAGCCAACAGGTTTATAAACTGAGTTATAGTTATCAAAATAGCATCGAAGTGAACAATAATGGCCTGGACAGAAAACCAAATATAAAAAGGAAGAATCTGACTAGTCACTCACGCATCTAGCATCGAAGGTTTTGAGGCCCTCTTAACATCCATTGACGATTACTGCTTGCAAGTTGGATTTAGCAAGATCAAACCAAATTGAGTGTCACGACGCCAACGTCCAAAGCATTGCCGTTTCTTGCGAGTCAGATTTTTATGGCACGGCTTTTCCAACACAAGTAATTCAGGCAATCTGAGGACGAACAAGAAACATAAAATCTGTGCGAGTCGCACTTCGAGCTTGATGATGTGCAGTTAATCACGTTCTCTTTTTTAGAATGTTTTGAGTTGGATTGTTGCCGTACACGACAAGCAGTGTATTATTGGAGCTGAACTTACTTCTCTTCACGAGCCATGAAAATTGTATACAATGCGTACGGGAGTCGTTGACCTGAAGTAAGCAGCAACAGAATGGCATTGTTGCTGTTTGTTATGCAATTTGGCTATTGCATCACCGCATAACGCAGGGCGGCGAATGTGCGAGCGAGTACGTCAAGGCTCGCGAGTCGAGACCATAAATAAAAGAAGGAGGTCATACGCAGGGGAAACAAATTACGAATACCTTTCATAAAGGCACGTCAGTCGTGGAAAGGTGGACGTGAAAGAACGTTTCATTCAACCATCCTCCAACTAAGATTCTTTCATTGAAATTGACGTTTGATTGAAGTCAGGAGCGCATGTAGTGTGCCAACGAAATGCGTCATGGCGGCCATATGCACAATGCAACTGCGAATCTCCTTCAGGGGCCTCGTAATCGTCCTGCCTTGCATTCTGCTTACTTCAAATTAAATTGGGCAACAAGATAAGCACGGGATTTAGCAATTGGCTTAGTGAGTAATGGCATGGCGTCAGGTGCACATATGGCACCGAAATCCTGGTTTGCACTGCACATTTGGTATAGGGTACTCACTTTCAATGTGTATTTCGTGAACATGCAACGGGCTGACCTTGGCACTGAATTTACTTCACGGCTCTATGCAGTTTTCATGAGGAACTAGTTGCTGTGTCTTTCTTTGGGTTGCTAAGGATAACATGCATAGTTCGAGTTCTGTTCCAGTCTGTCTATAGCAACTACGCATTAGGGAACATATGAGAATAAACTTTATGACTCTTGTGTCTGTAGTCTGTTGCTAAGTGTAGAGAAGCTCGTGTACTGCCTTTTCGTTCATCTCTGAAGTTGGACTGGGAATATCGATTTTTCCAGAGTAACGTGAGTAACCGACTCAGAAAACTTTCCAGTTTGCCAGTTTCTTTTAAGGATAGCAACCAATGACGAGGCAGATTGGCCTGGCATGATGAATGATAGTGAATTTTCAAGTTAACCGATTAATGAATCGAAAATTCAAAATTAGATCGAATTCGAACATTATTCGAATGCAAAGTAGTAATTGTATATTGTAGTGGGCACCCGCGAGATATGCCGCTATCGTTGTTAATTTAATAGTAGGGAAAAGTCTTCTGTCATGCTCTAATGTAATGACGCTGTACTTTGGGCCATTTTGCAGGTGGTGCTGGAGGGAAAGGTACTTGGGGTGCCTTAGGATCTGAGTTGGCCGCCGTTGAGGCTTTGGATATCAAGGACCCGAATTACGACTCCGAGTCCTTGGACAATGGTGATATCACTTTGGAAGCTATTATTCCTGAAATGACTGATGAAGAGTTGCAGGTAAACTATTAAACTAGTGATTTTACAACGTTGATTAAATTATGGATTTAGACAAATAACTTTCGTGTTTCAGAAACATTTGGAAGGAATCATCCTGGAGTATTTTGAACATGGAGACACTAATGAAGTGGCTTCCGCTCTGGATGAGATCAATTTGGGAAACAAGCGTGACAAGGTACGAGGTTTAAACAACATGGAAGGTATTTCCACAGATAAGCAATACTCACTTCTAATTTTTATAATTGCAGGTCGTTGTTGTGGCCATTGAAGCGGCTATGGACCATAAGCCGTCTCATCGAGAATTGACTTCAGTCTTGATCTCACAATTAATGGGAGAAATCCTTTCAATTGATGATATGGCGAAAGCTTTTGAGACTCTTCTGGTGAATCTACCTGAACTTATTTTGGATGCTCCGGACGCCCCGACCATTTTGGGGAATTTCATCGCCCGCGCTGTTGCTGATGATTGCCTTCCGGCTGAGATTGTTCCTTCATGGAAGGAAATCGCAAACAATCAGCATTCTAAGTAAGTACAGCTGTCTGGTCTACTAAGTCAACTTTAACTCAATTTTTTTAAACTCACTGATTTGACGTGCATTCCTTTTATTCAGAGCGGCGATTATTCACGCAGAAGTTCTACTGGTCGATCGCATTGGAATGTTTCGTCTGAACAACGTTTGGGGCGTTGGGGGTGGAGCTCAACCGGTTAAAGCCTTGTCTCGCCGGATTAACATGCTTCTGAAAGAGTATTTGTCATCGAATGACTCAACTGAGGCTGGTCGTTGCCTCCGAGAATTGGAAGTTCCTCATTTCCATCACGAACTGGTGTTCGAGGTAAGTGGAGCTTGGTTTCGGTACTTTTGACTCCGTGAAAAAGACGTTGTGTTAAAATGTGAGCATATTTCTAGGCAATTGTCATGGCTATTGAACGCATGCAAGAGCATACTGAGGAGTTGATTTGTCGCCTGCTGGCATCTCTGTTCAATTCTTGCTTGGTTACTCCAGATCAAATGCAGCAGGTAAGCTTCTGAAATTTGTGTTACGACTAATGAGGGGAAGTATATTCTCGGAATACTTATTTATCTTTTACTTCAGGGGTTCCTCCGCGTCTACGAAGAGCTGCCAGATATTTGCATTGATGTTCCAGCCGCATATTCATTGATGGAAAGATTCGTTAATACCGCACAGCGTCATGGCTTCGTTTCTGATGAAGTGGTTCGTCTTCTTCCAGTTCGGTAAGAACCCTTCGTAGATGCTACTAACCCGACATTTCTAGTGCTCGGTCCTGATTACACGGATTTATTTTATTTCAGTGGCCGCAAACGTTTCGTCTCTGAGGGAGATGGTGGCAAGATCAAGGAAGAGGTTCTTTAAATTGCCTACAAAATTCCACAAACAAAAAGAAACCAGTTTAACACCTCGTAAAACCACAATTTCCATACTGAACAGAATCAAGAATGAAATGAACAATTTGGTACTCATTACTGGGTTAACTAACTTAGACTACAACATTGGCTACCTTCTTTTATTTGCACCAATCAAATCAAAAACAAAATTGTTTTGATGTTCTTTCAAAAATATGTAAGTAACTGGAAACTGAAATACACTTTGGTTTGTAATGTGAGAAATGTTGACCTATCATACCAGTGAGATTCGCTCTGACAAAATGTAGGTCGAGTCGTATGTCTTAAAATTATAAATTATTCTTTCTTAAACATGAGACTGGCTATTCGAACTGTCAAAATTATCAGGCATAGTGTATTAGTATCGGTTTTCATCGGAAATGGGCCGTGAGTGATTATAAATACGTTAATATATAAGTAGAAGTAGTTGAAATAGGACTACTTACAAAATCATTGACCAGAAGTTTCGGACGCTGCTTCGAAATTCGAGTTTTTCCTTATCACTTGCATCTCCTCTTCACGTAATAGTATTTAACTCAACAGACTACGGAGACAACGGACGAACTGCTTGTTAGGAATGTGTGCAATCTAACAAATTCAAGAAGTCAAAAGTAATATTAGGGCGAACTCTTAGATAAACCATTTGTGATTTTTGACTAAGTTGAGGAGAGACTAAAAGAGTTCTAAAATATTATCATGCTGTAATGGAACAGTTTATGACTTCGTGTACTGTTAAGTTTTCGTTGTTACAAATGGTTGACTTTCCTTTGCATATTTCTATATGATTTTCCACCCACGCATTTTTGCCTTACTGGTACGTAACCAAGTCGGTAAAGCGGTAAGGTTTACATCAGTTAAGAATAACTTATAGAACTTCTGTCCACGACTGACAACCTGAAGACAGTAGACACAGAGTGATGGAAGCCATTACCATTACTCTCACCTGATCTAGTTTGATTTGCTCGCTGGAGCAAGTTGAATAGTGTTTGACTTAAGTTATTACAGCAGAGGCCATAATAATTGGTTATGATACATTACAGGTAAATAGGCAAGATGGCACTGTTTGCAGAAAACACAGAACCTTGTGAAGCTGAAAGAATGCATGTAGCTTAAGACTTGTAGATTAGTTAGGGACATACTTTAAGAAACGGAAAGAAAAATACTGTGGAGTTAAAAAAAAACTAATGTATCGTATGCTGGTAGACGTAGGCCTCTTTAGCGTAGAATTTACTGGGTTGCCCAGCTTCAGCGAGCTCCGGGCGTACGCGGGCGAGACGTGGTTGCTCTTTACAGCCACGAGCTGCCCTTTCATCATCCAAGCTCATACTTTTCAGTAAGTATTCTAATCACAATCACGAACTATTCAGCTTTTAACGTAACCTCTTTATTTCGCTAAATTGGTTTCTACAATTCCGAATTATGTTTCTATTTCCGCTTAGTTAGTTTGCATGCATAATTCTATTTTTTTTAGTGTTGTCACAAGAGAGGCGAAGCATGGATGAGTAAATAGATCAAGTAGGTTAACCTGGAAAAATTTAACCAAGAAATGTTTCGTCAGTTTGCGAGGCCATTCTTACATATTTTGTACTGCACAAATGACCATCCTGCTTGGAAATACAAATGGACACGCATCCTACGAGAGTAACGATTTTCTGCATTCAGCGTTGTATTTTGTATTGTACACGATGGTGGAGATGCGGAGATTGATGACCTTTTCCACGCGAACATGTTTTCTTTTATTTCGTCTCACCTAATTTCATTGTTACAATTCGATAGTTAAGGGAACATTTCTTTATTTGTAGTTTGTAGGATTCCGGACACCAAAACTGCATTATCGGCTCATGTTACGGTAGAATATAGATACTATATTCATTTATTCCTGTGAACTTAAAGTAATATTTTACTTTATTACAAAATAATAACACCAATCGTTTGACTGTCGGATGTCAGTTTGCATGGACATGATTGTTTTGATTTATTTTTAGCACATGACGCACCATCGTTTGATTTGCTCATTACGCCACTAATTTTGCTTCGGTTTGCACACACAGAAACCACCATCTACCTGTGACAATACTTACCCCGTTGAGTTTTACCCTGCTTTAGAAAGCACGAGTCACTGCCAGGCCAACATGGCAGGTTTCAAAATCTGTCTGATTCCCCTTTGATTTTGCAATCTGCAATCTATTTATTTTGCAGCTAAAGTTGAGTGACTCGTACTTGGCGATAACTTCGATAACCTTTTTCAATGCATTATATGTACCTTTTGTAGACACTTGAGGAGTGCGTCCTGCAGTGGAATTTTTTACAAATGATTTTTGCTATCATCTGCTTTGGTACACAAAATGCAAGGCAACGCCATACTCGTACTGTAATATTATCAGCGTGAGTCCAGGACCTGAGTCGACCCAGCCAGAGCATTCTCGATTAATTAGACTGAATGTGCAGGATTTTGGATTATGATGGGTCAGGAGGTCGTGAGTTAGTATTTTGTGTACTCCTTTGTAAACACTTTATGTATGACCAGTTTGTAACGACAATGACGCTCGTCAGGGCCGACGCGCTTGTTGGTTGACAGTAGCGAATAGAATTCTGGAGTTGGACAACGAAAGGGCTGAGAACCGAATTTAAATGTCTGTGAAAAATTTAACGTCTGCGATTTATGCATCAGATTCTAGAGTTTCATCCGTCGAAGGCCTAAAGCAAAATCGAGGTAACGCGCAGATGCAAATAAAATATAAACGTCATCGACATTACATGCTAGACACAAGCGAGTGGCGATGCTGTGACTCGAGACTCGAGAGGAGAACTGAGGAACCCGGGATCGTTCGTCAAGTCCCGATTTGATGATATCTATTGAATTTTATGTGGAATAGAAGTCGCGTAGAGGAGTGCTGCTTCAACTAATCGATTCATGTTTGAATTCTTCTGATCATTAGGATTAACGCTTATTTCCTACATGATTGATAAACTTGACTGATCAATTCGAAAGGTTTATTGCTCTTAATTTTAAGCGAAATTTTTTATTAAATTCGAAATCAAATGATATATTTATAGTACGTTAATTTTATTAAGGATTAGATGTCTTATACTAGGAAGGCAAGAACGACTGGTAAGCTGTAGGAAATGATTTGTACTTGCACTATGCGACTGGCACGAAAAGTTCCATTCTTCCACCGATATGTGTACTAAACACAATTTATTATAGAATATTTCTACTAACTTTAAAGCCTCTGGCCTCTTTGTTGAGGGAGTTTTCTCTTGGGAAAGGTCCTAGTTAAGCGTAGAAAGATCGTACTTTTGAGAAACTAGATTAATGCCATGCTAATTAACTATGTACGGTGTAGAAAAGTACAAAAGTTCATTGGTCCCTCGATCTTCGTCGTACTTGGAGTAGTTAGAAGAGTTTCATGATCAAATCCCTACGCAAAATCGATATTTCAGCCTTTTTGTTAATGCTATATAATTAAAATGTAAAAGCAATCGACAAACCAAGTACCAGATGTCAAATTTGCATCATAAGCGATGACAGTTTCTCGTTTGTATCATGAAAGATTTGATTCTAAGTGTTGTGCACAATAGTTGTGGAATTCCTTCCGTCATATTCAATAAATTTCTAAAATTTATTGGCATCATATACATTTCTCTTCAATTTTCTGATCCTAATCAATGATTGACGACTAAACAAGACTGGTGACGAAACAAAAACATTGCCATTCCGATATCTTCGATGCCTTTTATTTTCAAAAGTTTCAAGACAGCAAATCCTGTTGACTAATCTTTTTACTAGCTTTCAGAGCTAATATCAACAATGAATTAAGATAACATTCACTAAAATGAGCGGAGGAGTCACCAATAAATTAATTAAAATAATAGTTTTGTTACAATTGACCAGAACTTGTTTCCATGAGTGACACTAGTTTGTAGTAACGAGAAAAATTAACATGAGATTACGACGGTGTAAGCAGGATACATTTGTAATACTTCAGTTTCTACCATAAATGGTTTTAAGTACACAATACTCAAAGGAGGGGTCAAAAGGATTTGATAAATTATGACTTAACTTGCAATCCAGTTGCACGAAATGCCTTCAACTAGCGTGCGAGTAACCAACCCTTTACCATTATTCTGGGGATTTACTAGATTGGATTCTATCGATGAAGGAGGAGACTGAGGTAATGGAATTAACCTGAAGGTGATTTACAAATTTGATTTAACAGTAGTGTTCATATTGCATCAGCTGATTGCACTGCATGCTTAGGCAAGTTTACGATTTCGCATTTCTTTAATTAAAGTCGTCCCCATTTGAGCAGGACTTTGAGTAACAATAACGCCAGCCTGTTCCAGTGCTTGAATCTTGTCTTGTGCACCACCTTTACCACCAGAAATAATTGCACCCGCGTGACCCATTCTTCTACCAGGAGGAGCAGTTAATCCTGACAACAGAAGCAGCAAAGTCAGTTGAATCAACAGTCAAGATTATGAGTCGGTACACTTACCAGCAATAAATGAGACAACTGGTTTGCTTTTGGGTCCCTGCAATAATTGAGCCACACAAATTAAGTAATCTTCGAATAAAATTAGAATTTATCCAGTTGTGTATGCACTGACTGTTGACTTACTGAATTATGTTTGACTAGGTATTCGGAAGCTTGTTCTTCAGCACTGCCACCAATCTCACCAATTAGGATAATCCCCTTCGTATCTGAATCATTCAGAAAGACCTCCAAGCAATCAATGAAATTCGTGCCATTGAATGGATCACCGCCAATGCCAACGCAAAGCGTTTGTCCAAGTCCAACCTGCATACGGAAATCAGACATAATTTTCTAGTCGAAATTATTGCCAGGCCAGCGATAAAATAGTAATGCTGAATTATTACAAGAGTAGTTTGATGAACCGCTTCATACGTCAAAGTACCAGAACGGGACACGATTCCAATACAGCCCTGTTGATGGATGTGGCCCGGCATAATACCAATTTTACACTGTATACCCAGAATGAAAAATTCATAGAATAAAAATATTGGAATCAAACTATTGACTAGAAATAAATTTGATTTACGAACCAGGCCAGGTGCAATAATTCCTGGGCAATTTGGGCCAATAAGTCTTGACTTGTTTTGTCTGAGAAGTTTATGTTTCACTCGAACCATATCATGCTGTGGGATTCCTTCCGTAATGCAAACAATTAGAGGCATCTCAGCATCAATTGCCTCAATAATAGCTTTGGCAGCACCGGGTGGAGGGACGTAAATGACGGTGGCATCTGCACCAGTCTTGTCTCTGGCCTAAAAAAATACGGAAGAATTTTAAAATAAAGGAAATTCTGAGGACGGTTATACAGTAAAGTTAGTAAAGTGCTTCACCTCCTTCACAGAGTCGAAGATGGGCAGGCCCAAATGTTCCTTTCCGCCTTTGCCAGGTGAAACACCTCCAACCATTTTCGTGCCGTATTCAATTGCTTGCTTACTAAAGAAATTAACCAAAAAGGTAATCAAATGAAGCCAAAATTTCACACTTAGCACTCATAGAATTTTCACTGACCTATGAAAGGTCCCTTGCTTTCCAGTGAAACCTTGGCAGATTACTTTTGTATTTCCAGTTAATCGTAGGTTTGGACGAGATTGTGTATAGCATGTCCTGGAGAGTACTGGACGAACGGCAACTGCAAAAAAACACACTTCCAGAAATATCCAGAACAAAAGATATCGGATATCAGATCGAAATTAAGTCGAATCTTACCCAAAGAAGAATTCTTCGATAAGATACGTTGAAAGGTAGAGGCCATTTCTGCAGTCGTCTACTGTTGAATTGGTTGAATAAACTCTGGTAAGTTAAGTTTCAGCAAGCAAAACCTCCCAATAAGCAATGAAATGTGACAAATTATTCAAGAATTGCACATCCCTGCAATGGAAAGATTAGATCTAAGGGTCTCGTGGAAGATTAACGAATTTTAGGAATTCCTGTTCATCTAAAACTTCTCAAAATTTGGGACTGGGTTGCAAGTACCACTTGTCATGTGGTTCAATCCGAGCCCAGTCCAAGAGCTGAAGAGAATCTCATAATTTTTTGAATCTTCATTCACACATTGAATGTACGGACGGAGAATGTCCTGCTAAGTAAGGTAGAATCTGGCCCACCAAGAATGTACTAATACGCCACGCTTGTTTTGAACCTAATAGAGGTAATACGATGGCCGATGAGACGGGTGGTCTTTTCCTTGCAATGAACCTTTGCCTATCGTTTAACGTGTAAGGCCATTTGCAGCTACACTACTCGAAAGACGATAAAGGGTGGTACATATATCTTCGCAAATTGCTAATTCGTGATAAATCGCATGAACGGCTTAATTGGGGCTGAAAGTTTTGTTAAAACGTAACCTCATTATTGATATTTAAAACTATAGCTTTATAATATTTGTTGACTCCCGGTGCGAAACTAGTTTCGAAGGGCATGATATTTGGGCCACTCTTTGTATTCGTCTGTGTATGAGATCATCTGCGCTTGAATGAGGAACGGCGGGCAGAGGAGCGGGCAATGTTTTTCTGTTGAGCATTGCTCTTCTACTCTGTGTATTTTTCCTCCAATGTTGTTGCCGATTTTACTGGCGAACGTGAACTTGGATAACCTCAGCAGTTGCCGTGGAGCAAGACTTGGAAATTGGTGACCAACTTCCGCACCGCCACACGACAGAACAACAAATTGCTTGTGTAGGTGCTGCTTCTGCTCTTGTTTGCGGGACAGCATCGCACTCTTTCGCGTCGTGCATTTGGTAAGCGTGCTTGACGGAGACTCTTCCACTCATCTTCGCTATTCACTTTTGATTTTTTATTCGAGATTCAGTCTTCGTTCTGGAAGGATGGAGATTTTATCTTCTCTTCTTTCTTCAACTTAACTGATATTAAACTAGTACTGTAATTAGTGTAATTATACTCGACTGGCGTTCCTTCTACTGGGGTTCTGAACGATATACGAATCAACTGGCTAATTGTAAGTTAGGACAGAAAATTCTTAGCTCAAGTCAGTTAGGAAGGCCAAGGCGAGTCAGATTCGCCAGTGCGGTTCGACTGAGTTGATAAAGTGCAAAAAGAAACTGTTTTCTATACAAAATACTTGATTCACTTACATAATTTTATCGATAGGGTGCTGGCTTTTCTGTTTGTGCTGAAAATCTACAACTGAACTGGTATTCGCCTTCAAAGTCGAAGAATTGCTGCCAAGTGAATGGAAGCTATCTTGAGTACTTCTAACCCGGATTTCTATCGTGTCAAAATGAGTCAACAAAACGAAAATATTCAAGTCTACGTGCGTGTTCGCCCCATGAACTCTTTGGAAAAGAACAAGAACTCCTTGCAAGTTTTGGACTGTCCAGGGAATAGGGAGGTTGTTGTGAGGGAGCGAACTGCTAACAACTTGACCAAGACCTTCACCTTCGATCGTGTCTTTTCACCGTCGTCGAAGCAGGTAATTAACGAAATCCGCTTGCACTTACAAAGCTGATTGCGATTGTGCTATTTATGATCGCCATTTGCAGATCGATGTTTACAAAGTGGTTGTTGCACCATTGCTGGAGGAAGTCTTGCTTGGTTATAACTGCACAGTGTTCGCTTATGGACAAACCGGAACAGGAAAGACGTTCACAATGGAAGGAGAACGTAGCGTCAACGAGAACTTGACATGGGAAAACGTTTGAAAGCCTATTTCTTATTAGAACATTCCCCTAATTCGTTGCTGCTTATTAGCGTATGCCTTCCATTTCCAATACTTTGTTTAGGATCCTCTGACTGGAATAGTCCCAAGGGCTCTGAGTCAGCTGTTTGACGAACTGCGTCTGCAAAATGTTGAATTCACTGTTCGAGTCTCTCTTCTGGAGTTGTACAATGAGGAGCTATTTGATCTGCTTGGTCCGACAGACGACTTGAAGCCCAAGTACGTTCCAGCTGCTCTTGTAAAACTTAATTTATGTATAACATGTCCCATCATTTCAACAGACAACTTCGACTGTTTGAGGACTCAACTAGAAGAGGATCCGTCATTATCCAAGGACTGGAGGAAGTCACAGTTCATAACAAGCATGAAGTCTATCACATTATGGAACGCGGAAATGAAAAGCGAAAAACAGCCGCTACACAAATGAACGCCACATCCAGGTAACATTGTCAAATAAGTCTACTCATTTTCAGCCCTCGTGTTGTGAACTTTATTTAGTTAAAGCTTTTGATTTTACATTATGTGTAGTCGTTCTCACACAGTCTTCACAGTTACAATTCACATTAAAGAATCCAACATTGATGGAGAGGAGTTGATTAAAATTGGCAAGCTTCATTTGGTGGATTTGGCTGGATCAGAAAATATTGGACGCTCTGGAGCTGTTGACAAAAGGGCTCGCGAGGCAGGATCGATCAATCAGTCGCTCTTGACATTGGGCAGAGTTATTACTGCTTTGGTTGAACGAGCTCCACATGTTCCATACAGGTAACAAGCAATTACGCAAAATCGCTCACAGCTGAGCTTACCAAAGACTCGAGTTCACACGAAGCAAATGGTTTTCTCATTTTTAGGGAGTCAAAGTTAACAAGACTTTTGCAGGATTCATTGGGCGGTCGAACAAAGACATCGATTATTGCAACAGTCAGCCCTGCTTCATACAATTTGGAAGAAACTTTGAGTACTTTGGACTATGCTCACAGAGCTAAAAATATTATGAATCGACCGGAAATAAACCAAAAACTGACCAAGAAGGCTGTCATGAAGGAGTTCACTGAGGAAATTGAACGTCTTCGTCGGGATTTGGTGGCTACCCGGGAGAAAAATGGTGTATTCTTGGACAAAGAGAATTACGAACGCATGACTGCCCAGATTGAATCTCAAGGACAAGATCTTTGCGAAAAAATTACCCAGACTCGGGCATTACAAGAAACTTTGGACAAGAAAGAGGTAAATAATAGTGATACTCCAGAGTACTTTACCTTCGTTGAAGAGGCAGGTAACTGAGGAACTGAAATTTACAGGAGGAAATGCAGCTTCTAAAAGGACAACTGGAAGAGACACAGGAGGATTTGAATCTGGCTAATCAAGTTCTAGCGGAGACGAGAGGAAAAGTAGATACATTGCAGCAACAACTTGTGCAAACAAAGTTGGAACGAGATCAACAAGAGCATTTGGTTGAGACACACGTGAAGACCGAAGAGAATCTCTCGAAGGAGGCAGAAATCTTACTTCAAACCACCGAGGAAACTACTTCGAACCTGGACAAGCTTTACAGAAAATTGGACAGAAAGAAGTATGCTCTGTAACATAAACGCTTTAGTGATTTACTTTTTGTTATTCGATATTCTACATTTTATTACTATTGAATATGTAGACATGTGGAGCAGTCTAATATGGAATCTGGACGCAGATTCAAGAATGAGCTACTTGAACAATTCCACGAAATGTGTGAAAGCTTGCGTTACTATCGTTCTGACCAGATTGGTTTTTTTGGTATTCAGCGCATGAATTTGGGTGAGTGCTCATATCAACTGGATTCGATGTGCGTGTTGTTCCTGGCGTAAAGTTCTACTTCCTTTTTAGAGGGCTTCCTTGAAGAAAAAGAGACACAGATGACTGCTATGATCAACTTGTTGGCCAATTTAATGGAGGAAGTTCAAGAATGCATGCGAAGTTTGGATGCATTTGTCAAAAAGGAGGTAAGAACAAGTGCACATTTGTGTGATGGCAATCAAGTCATAACTTGCTTTCGTCGGCAAAACTACTTTGTCGATTTTAGGAGGACGCCGGTCAGCTGCGTGTCTATGATTTGAGATGTGATTTCCTAGAACACAAGGAGGAGACTATTATCGAGATCGACAAATCTAAAAATTGCATTAACAGTTGCTTTGAAACTTTGCAAGGTAGAATTGAGTTGGTAAATCAAAAATTGGAGTCTCTGGCGAAAGACTATGAACGCGAAGTACGTGATACAACTTATTCTTTAACTTAAAACCGTTCGCGTGTCTGTATTCTAGCTCTTAAACTTTCAGATGGAAGAACATACCTCGACTGTGGACAAGTTCGTCACAGAAAGTATTAAAAAGATTGAAGATACTCGAAATGATATCGAAAATCATCTCGATGACAAACTGACTCGTTATGTATCGCTGCAATCAGAGATCATGGAACACAGAGAGTTAAATGACCAATACGTCAAGGTAAATCTTGATCATCGGATGCGTTTCTCTTGTTTTAGTTTCAATATTCAAATACTTTGCAGAAATTTAAAGCAGACGCAAAAAATATGATCGAAGAAATGGGAAAATGGATCGAATATGCCTCTGAATTCGAGAAGAAATCTGGAAAGAAGTCCGAAGACTTGTTAGACAGCTGTGACCAGTCTGATCAAAAGGAAAAGGTACCACTCATATAATTGTTTGTTTCAATGGGCAATCTTGTATAACATTTTTGTTTTTAGGAGTTTCTCAGACGAATGACAAATGTGTATGACATTCATAGAATCGAGGCTGATCTTCTCAGGACAAACTTCAATACTGTTAAAGTTAAAAAACAAGAGACTCAATCACAAAATGTGAAAAAGGTACTTGGTCGAAACAATATTTGAATTAATGAAAATTGGAATTGAAAATGACGTACTTATGAACAGCTCACAGAAACGATTGAACAAGCTGCCAATACCTCGAAATTTTTGAGAGGAGCAAGCCTCGAAGGACTTAATATGCAACTAGTCCTTTTGGAAAAAGGAAGTGGTCTGGTCACGAAAAGACTGGACAAGCATGCACGTAAACAATTTGACTTCACAGAAAAGTTTTTCGCGGATTCGCAGGTATGCAGTGGATATCTATTGCTTTTGTTCATTTTCATTCACATATGACAAATGACACGTGACCCTGTGATTTTAGGCTGTAGCAGAAAATATTGACAAGGGACTCGAGTCAGTTTTGGCTGGTGTTGAAAAATCGTACAATTTGGATTCAGATTATGCTGGGGATGGCATGAGGAAGATGGAGGCTCAATGTAACAAGTTCGCTCAATGGTCCCGTGACACAGAGGCTAAAGTTAATCAGCAAAGTGGAAAAGTTGGCGAATTTTGGGAGTCCACTTACTTGGTCGATCTGCCCTCTGGTGTGACACCCCAAAAGAAGGCTTACCAGTATCCTCGCAACCTCAGTGCCACATCACCACACGAAACAATTCTAGAACGGTTCACCACTAAGCGTCGAGAAGAAGAAAAGAATGAAATCTTCTAATCTCCTTCGGAATAATTTAAAATATCACTTCATCATTACTTTAAAATTTTACAACAAAATTCTTTCTACTTTTATAAACCAACTATTCAAATTGAACTCAAATGAGAAAGCAATTTGCATAAACAAAAGCTGTTACATTAACATTATATTCCTATGCTTATTTACCCTGTCTTGAAAGTTCTTGGAAGCTTCCTCTGTTGCGTTTGCTCTTTTGGGCACTCATATTGTTAGCTCTTGGAAGCCGTTGCACTCATTTCCTATCATCGAAAAACAAGGTGTGACCAAATAGGAATTTTCATTGGCCTGGATGGTCCCATTCTTTAAAATGTTAGCGGTGACAAGTTCTTGACCTACAAGATATAAAGTTCAGCAAATCAAAAACGCAAAACTTTTATAAAACTCATACTTAATCAAGTTTTACCTTTTTTATGTGTCTAAACTAATTTTGTAAGCTGCGAGCAGTATAAATATTACAAACTAAGAGTTTTACAAGTTTCCAGCAAAGTGACTTGACATGTTAACTTCCGTAAACGATGCAAAAATGTCTATGCATCCATTTTTATTCAGATCGTTGATTCAACTGGCGCGAGCTCTCTTCGTCCTATCAGCCTTTCCCATCACCAATGGACACTCAAGTTAGGGTTGTATTGGATCATCTTGAGAAATGTTCACCTTTCACCAGCTCAAGAAGCATGTACATATCGTCTGTTCATCATCCCAAGCCTTCGCTCTTCCTGATTTGAATTGCTCAACCAGTAAGATCAAGAGACAGTAAGTCTCCTGACTTATAAAGTTCGATACTCTCGTCATTAATTGAAGCAGTGGTTACTATAGCGTGCAGTCAATCAATCAATCAAATTCATCCATTTCTAGTAATGCTTTTCTCAGATGAGGGAAAGAAAACGTGTTGCGGCATCGAGATTGGGAACCGAATACTCGTCAGGCCGAGCAGATCTAGAAAAAATTGCTTCTCTTCCTGAAATCTTGGCTCCTTGAGCTTGGAGAAAGTCGAGCGGAATACGTACTTTTCACAAGTTTCGCTTCTGGGCAGGAGGAAGTTGGGGCAAATCATGAATATTGCAAGCTCGGTCCAACAAAGTAAAGAACTGGAAGGAAGTTCTAACCTTCATTCTAGTGCACTTGGAGTCTCACTTTCTCCACTGCCGAGTCTCAACATCTTTGGGTACGCTGGATTAGAAATTCATTCCTCAACTCAGTCTCACCCGATCGACATCTACTCATCATTGCACATAATCTCTGGTGCATTAGACCACTGGAACCAGGCATCGTGGCGAACAGTGAATTTTGTGAATTATGCACTCAGGACTCAGCACACTTCACGGCCGCCTCAATACTCAGTGTTTGATTGACCAACTTTTCGAGCACTTTATGCTGAAAGCAAGACCTCTGGACACATTCTCTTCTTCTGTCTTCGTTGAAAAGTAGTGTCTCGAGAGTGTTCAATATCGTGCTTCAAGTCCATAACGTAACTCTTCTCGCCGCATAGACAAAGTGTCTCAAGTGAGATTCCTCAGTGAGTCAGGACGTTAGAAGCGTGTTATTTACATGGAACAAGCGTTCTTCTTATCTCCTCTCCACACTGCAAGGACACAGACGCTGAACCCTGTGTAATTGAGTTTTAAGCTCATGGTTTCTGAGTCTTCTTTTGGTACCAAAAACTATCACCCGGAAATTTCGAGATCAGCGTGGTTGTCCCAGATTAGGGAACAGTTTCGTTGCGTTCGGTGTTTGTACCAGTAACTTTCAACCTCTAAGCCGTCTTGACCTAAGCCATTTCTTAAAATCTAAAATCTCATAATATATATGATACGCTTCGATCACGGCAGACCAGCCACGCAGCGATTCAACGTAAAGCTCACTCCTGCTGTAGAGTAGAGCTTGTTTTCGCCGTCTCATCTTCCTCCAGAACCGGATTTATGGAACTTCCAGTCTCTCGCGTCCTGTCCTTTGAAGGATTAAAGTAATTAGTAATTAACTCAGGTTCAACCTCAAGCTTGGATTGAACACGCCGAGCAAAGCACATATGTGAACTATTTGTGGCTCGCGTGGCAGATCCTTTGATAATAGAAGCCACGATAAAAATGAACGCTGTGTAAATTACAGTATATGGCTACCGTTTGGAAGTCTTGAGACATTGCACGTTGCAGTATTGCAGAAGAAACAACGCCATCAATGCCTCGCGGACTGCCAACCAAAAGTAAACTCGAAGTGATGTCTAGCAAGAAAAACCACTTTACCTGACTTTAATTTGCCCAAGAATTGAATATGGACGCCGGACAAGTGAGTTGAATTGCCATTTTGATTTAGTTATTCGCTATCGTTACGAGCAGAATTGCAAGTTGGCTTAAATTCAGTCTAGTAGCATTTTCCTAATCGGATCAATACGAGAGAGAAATATAATTTAAGTTAGTTTTCTACATACATGACATACCCTAGAAAAATACACAAAATTGGAGGAAGTATGCTTGCAGAAATAGGATTACTATAATTTTTTATTTCTTTAATACTTCGACTTTTCTGTTTCCTTCGGGGAATGCATCGGCTGGAGGCTTGTCTAACCAGACTTCACAGGAATTAGACCCAGCTAAGCTAAAGTTAAACATCCTAAAGAAAGAAAAGACCAACGAAGGTCTTTAAAGTAATTACATTATTGCATGCTCCTGCATTTATGAGTCAGGCATTATTCGAACTAATCACGATCTCAAATATCATAAATTCGATAAAACTCCTCGTAATTGAAAGTGGTTGTTGTGGACTTATGACACATGTATTTTCCACATAATCTGTCAGCAATAAGCAGCTGCTGCAGCTTGGCTCCAAACTCCCTCGGGTCAGCATCTATTTGGTGCTGAGCTGATTCAGTAATCGAACGACTAGTAAGTTGATACACTAAGCTGTTCAATTTTCCTTTCGTCGCTCCCGACAATGATGATGAATATTTCCGACCTCGTCAGCGTATTTATCTTCAAAGGAAATTTTTTGTACTCGCCAGGGATCGGTCAAATAGAATTCTTAAGAAGCTACGTGATCATGCAAGAAGTGCTTATGTGAACATAAGATTAATCCATTAATGTAATGGAAGCAACATCAGGCAAGTAATTCTAGACGCTATGTCTCAAGAAAGAGCAGCGGAGAAAGATAAGACAGAGCAGGAGAAAGTCCACACGCAGCAATTTTCTTATTCGGAAGGTGTTTAAAACATAATAATGTTTGTGAATTTGGTGAAAGGAGAAAGTAAATTAGAATATGAGAATATGCCTGTTCGGGCTTGCGAAGAAGATTGGCAGCTTATTTGCATATGGTGCATTCGGAGATATTCAGAAAGTGGAAACAGTAGAAACGGCACGCGCGTGTAGCGTGGAGCGATTGGAGAGAATAATATATTATTCATCTTATGGTGCATAATCCAATTCATGCACTAATGTGAGCACGTTCGTGCGTCGCTTTTTATTTGGCGAGACTTGTAAACTCGGGAATAATGAAATAACGGAGAAAAACCCATCAGGCACCTATTATGTAACAATATTTGGATTGAAAAACTGTGTAACCATGAAACGACCTAAGTGAGAAAAATGCAAAAATATTATTCCGCAGTGGCTGTTACGTAACGTGTCACACACTTTCATTTCCACCGTCTACTCTCATTCTCAGTACATGCCGTCATGTTTGCGTTTGGCCCGAATCAACTCCTCATGTGTAGTGTCTCCTTCGTCAACTTGTCTTGCAGTACGTGCACTGAAATTCATTGAAGTCAATATACATGTATATTCCCCATGAGGGCTCCAGCAGCGTCCCTATAATGCAAGTGAGTTTTTCACAAGAAAAATTTCGATATTCTGCCCTTTCAAACTAGAAGAATTGAATTATGTCGCTGAAAGATACGAGACGACAGGAGGATGCAGTGTTAATGTTAATTCACTTGCTCATATGTCAGCTCAGCAGGTTCTCTTGACACCGTGTGACGTGAAGTGACTTCATTGCCCGGCGAACATTGCAAATTGCAACTGTAGGCTTCGTTCTCAAATAGCCCCAGTCTGCAAAGAAAGCAGTACTTGTGACAGCGATACTGACTCCCTCCGTTTGCCTCTCCATTCAGCCATTTAGGTCTCACGCCAACTTTCTCAGGGGCTCTTCGCATTAACAAAGCTTTCACCTTCATGCATTGATTGTGTTCCACTTTTATTCACCAGCACATAAGTTCAAAAATATTCCGTATTGTGTTGTAGCACTTAATAAATATGGCCTACATCTCTGTATCGTCACCTTCTTTATTAGAGCACTCAAAACTTTAAGTTTCACGGCTCTCGAGATAAGTTTTCTATCTCGGTTCTCGAACCAGCAACGAATTAGAAAGAGGAATCAACCTCGCCCGAGGACCACTCACATTCTGAACTAGATATTAAATCCATTCATGCAGTTTTATTATGCTGTATTTTGACAGCATGCATAAAAGATTTGCCATGAAAAAAACTGATCTCCACCTGGGTCGGAATGACGCAAATGTTTGCTAATTAGGTTACTATGTATGAAATTTCTCTGGAGAATTGTAAAGTAAACAAATCTGATGAAAATGATACACGCATGTAAACAAATGTCAAAATGTATCAAAAGACGAGTTTCACTGTCAGTCAGCAAGCAGAACATGCGTAAGGACAGATCGCATGCCACACTAACAATACATTGCTGCGTTGATGTCCTAAGTAACAAATATTCTACACACGATCAGAGTCGTGCTAATGACGAGAGGCTGAGATTTTCCACTGAGTAGGCACACGCATACGTGGAAACACTTCCATTAGAATGATACCAGACTTGAAAAGACCTTTTTCCATTATACTCAAGCAGTAAATTCTCATTATAGTAATTTCATTATTCCAACGTCCAGAGTTCATATTATTAGGCCAAAAATCAATCAGTTTCTCAGTATTTTAAAACTGGCTTTCTGCAGTTCTATTCATCTATCCCTCCGTCTGTTTCGGAGATTGCGGTTTCTGTTCGCTCTTTCACCATTCATGGCAGCGGGTGAGAAATGATAAATGACACATTATTATTATGTTTTGTCATAATGGCCGCTGTGTGCCCCACAAAAGATTCTGAAGAGTGAATGGCTTTAATAAATTGCTACGCTTCCACTTTAATGCGGGTAAAGCAATCCTTTTTGCCCGAGTCTCATGGACCAGTGCCATTGCCACGTACCATGCTTTTCTCTTTGTGTACTACAATCATGCCCGTGGATGTTATTACTGCGATTTTTTGACGTTGTGACACAATAACCGTGACCACAGACTATTCGAAATGAAATCGTGAGTCTTTCTATCCCATCATCCGACTAAGCCTGAGTACACAACAACTGCTATAAATCCCTCTCAACTCGGCGTCGAGTGTCAACCATAAAAGAGCTTCTTTCCACGGGAACGACAACTAGAGTCATCAAAATGTGCGGTTCCATCCAATGGCCTTCATACCCACTACGATCTGTAACGCAAATATCTCAAAATCAAGATGATGACATAATCACAATATGCGATCTATCTCGTCGACGTCACATGTCGAGTCGTCCTTCTATTCGATGCACAACCGGGAATCATGACATTTAAAAAGGAAATAAGGTTGCTAAATGATGCGTGTCTATATTACATTTCATTTCCACCAAAGTACTTTCAATTCTGCATATTTGCTTAAACGAGAAATGAGAAGAATATAACTACTTCCTTCCATATCGAATCTCTCGAGTCCATAATTCGGTTGTCATTCGTCCCCGACTAATCACTGTCGCCACTGGTGATTTGTTTCTTGCAATACGACAGCACACTTGCAATTTGTTCTTATTGCTGTCGTCACGCTTGAGTGAAGAAAATGCAAGGCTGTGGGGCGAGAGGAAATATGAGTAAGTACAATTGCACATCTCGCGACTGACTGGGAGCTTTCAATTTATTAATTCAAAGGTGAAAGTACGATCTTTTGTTCTTATTGCTCAAGTTTCCTCGTCGCTATGAATTTCTCCTTCGGAAGTATTGCATGCCCCCGCGGTGCTTCGTAATTACTTTTTCGCTTGAATGAATCCTGTCTTGAGTGTTTGAAATTCGCAGGATGCTCAAGTTCAAACAAACGCCATGAAACTTTCACTTCTCTTCCGTTCTGCCTCGATTCTAGTTTAATCTAACTTGGAATTGATCATTCCGAGCTCAAATTCTCACCCACTGTGTACGGTATCGAATCATCCGTGGTAGTAGCTGGAAAACAGAGCGTAACTTTATCGATATCCTTCAACCAAACTCCTTGAACTTTAAGATTCGTAGCCTACGTTTCCAGGTAGGTTGTTAATTGCCGCTTATTATTCGAACTTGGATGAACTAGTGAAATTCACCGTTCTTTTCTTGAGTTTTGAAGACTATGGAAATGTTTCTTTATTTCGTAACGAAGTCTGAATCAGGCGTGATTTGGACCATTTCACCGTGTGAATTGAGGTCCGATACGCCTCATTTATTACTTGCCTCATTGGAATAACACTTGAAGTCCTCAGTATAACTGATTGCTGATTCAAGGAAAATTTTTTGCTCGATCCCTGTTACGATTGCAATATTCGCTGTTTGTTTCCCGTAGTTGCTCTTCTGGAACCTATTTGTTTCTGCGAAGTATTTAGCGGCAACTCAACGTAACTCTGTGTCATCCGACTGGTGGAACTAAGAGACCATGAAGTGGAAACTCAAAACTCCTTCAAGCACGACGAAAGTGTGGAAAGTAATTGAGTTATTCGCGTTTGCTCTTCTGTACCAAACATTTCCAACGTCTGTGGTGCAGTTTAATAATGCTCGC
Organism: Mesaphorura yosii; assembly: GCA_009869945.1. Lineage (NCBI taxonomy): Eukaryota > Metazoa > Arthropoda > Collembola > Poduromorpha > Tullbergiidae > Mesaphorura > Mesaphorura yosii. The sequence continues at coordinate 103,413 of WIXG01000148.1, forward strand.
ACTCAGTTTTCAAGTACATGCAAGTTGAAAGTTGGAAGAGTTGATGGCTTGTTTTAAACAATTCTTTCACTTGATTCATAAAATGCGAAGTGGAGAGCCAGACAAGTTGCAGACTGCAAAGCGTGAATTTTACCTTGCCAACTGCAGTGAAAGTTGTGCATTTTAAGGGAGTGTTAGCCACGGGCATAGAATAATCCCATCCAAGGGAAATGTTTCCGGTACAATTTTGAAGTAATTATTTCTGAGAATAAATGCGACACATTATTATTATGGTTTGTACTGGGATGTTCATCTGGACGCCTACGTGCCTCCATAATACTATCTCATGTGCACGTGTACGAGCATTTGGATACTTCGAAGTAATTGAATGATTCAACGGAATACTCGAATGATAAACCGGGCAGGTGCCTTTTGGTGTGTCGACACATTTGCAATCAATTATAGCTTTGAATTTAAAAAGTTTGTGCTCCAGAATATTGTTTTCTCAATAGATAAATCTCATCCTTTGCTTGTTACTGTGATTTAGTGCACCGACTAAAAAGATTATTTTTGTTCTACATGATAGAATGATATGTACTCATCCAAGAGCAAATGAACTAGTCATTCGACGACAAGGCGAAAATTTGTACCATGCTGTGTAGTAGTGACAAGAAAGTAGTCTTAATTATCTCACTTCCAAAGGTGTCCTGAATGGAATGAGGAAATCAAAACATGTACGCTATCACTCCTCATAAACTCAAGGTTGCGAAGTTCAACGCTTCTTCGCATTTTCGTCCACAAGAGTTGATCATAAGTGAATCTAAAAAAAAAGCAAACGCGAGGGCCAGTAAACCCGTTCACCAAACTGTGGATTGGTGACAACACGAAAAGCAATAAAGTATTAAGGCCAAGCAAGACCTCATGAGGTTGTTTGTAGGAGAGAAATTCAAAATAAATGAGGCTTCTGCCTGAGAAAACCTGGAAAGGATTTCGAAGTGGATTCGAGTGAAAGATTTACTTGAATTGAGTCAATCGAATCCGAAGTTGATCCGAACTACTTCTGCATCGTTGAAGCTTTGGTTCGTCCATTTTTGTTCACGTCTGATACAAAAGACGCCGTCGTATTTAATAGCCGTATATAAAATGAGCTATAAAATGAGCTATAAAATAAGTGTTGCATAAAACGCCAAACAGGTGTTCAAGCTTTGAAAATTCAAGTCCTGACACAGTTTAACGAAGTGACGCAATCACAAAATACTGGCCCGAGTATTCGTACATAATCTTTCATAGCTCTCGTCAGTGCGTCACTGGGGCAAGGTTCGAGCACTTGACTCGTCCTTCTGGAGGCCATGGTTTTTATTACTGCAAAACTAATTTCAGTAACATTTTAATCGCGGTAACTTTGAAGCTGTCGAGGTGCATTTTTGGTGAATAACAAAGGCTAATTGAAGTGTATTCCAAAATTGGCACATTTAATGAGTAATTCAGACCGTCGTTCGAGGCCCCAGCCTGTCTTGTTTTGCATGCCATGAAGTCTGTGCCTTGCGGGTCCTCTCTCGATGATTATGTGGGTAGCTAAAGTGCTGATGATGGCGTCAAGCCGCAGTCATTACAAAAGTGAAATGAAAGTTCAAAGAATTAGAAACCACTTTATGCAGGTTGACTGGAAGCCTGGAAGCATCAAAAGCCCTCTACATTCCAAGTAATAATAATCTAATTTCAAATTCGTTCTAAGTCAGACAATCTCATCCGCATGCGGACTGTCATGCCATAGCGTATGTTCGTGTTCGCCCTCACACGTAGCAAGAGTGGAATTTCACCGGCACGAGTTATTATCTGACCTCCATTTCAATATCACTTCGTGCGCATGCATAGAATAGAAATTGGAAACACGTCATGCATAATCAATGCCTCCGAAACCAATTTCGGAAGCTGAACAGAAATTATGAAAAGTAATTAATTAATTATTAAGCTTCTCATGAATTGGTTTTATTTATCAGAATATGCTTTCCTTTCGGGAGGAATGCGTCTCTTCTGTACATGCCTAGTATTCGGCTTTGCCAACAAGAAAATGGAAGTACTAGTGTGAGCTTGGAACACACATGAGTGCACTCGTCTCATTTCTAAAGCATGTTTCATTTCTCTTTTTAATCACTGCTTATAACAGGCGAACCTTGTACATATTTTGCTATTTGGGATTTCTTTACTAGGCAATTATATTGCTGCGGCTGCTTTTTGAGGTTCCCTTTGGATTCTTTCTATACGACGTGGTGCTTCTTCTCCTGGTCTTGCTGCTCTGAATACCATATTTAACGGGACCGCAGCTGGGTTATCATTTCAGTCTGCCCACATTCATATTTTTTGGAAATATTTTACACAGCAACCAATGTTTTATGACCGGTCTTAAATTGTGGGCCAGAAAAAGTTGTTAGCTTTTCTGTTTCGTGGGAGGGAAGTGACGGATTTATTTCTGTGATGATGTGGCATGAAAAGAGATAAATTAGGGCAGGAAATTAATGCGAAGAATGTTCACTTTCTCCTGCCACCGTATTTCACAATTACATGAATAAGTTGTCGCGCTTTTTTCGTCCTTCAAGGTGAGACGCTGCTCTATAATTTATATTTATAAATTGAGCTTGTCTCCCAGACAGAAGCAGCAGGAAAGGAGGAGAAAGTAGCATATAAAGTTGGGCGGCAATAATCATAAATTAGGGCAGACGGTACACGAGACTTCTTTCGTGTATGGGTACGTGGAGTACGTACGCGGCCGGCGTGAACGAAGTGTAAAACATTGTGCAATGCGTTGCACAGTATTTATATTCCAAGTTAATAATTGAGCAATCAACTCAATTATATGCAAGCGTAAAAGCAAGCCTTTCTTTCCTCGTATTTACTTAGCGAGAACAGCTTCAACGGGTCAGTTAATATGATTACAAGAGAAGCGAGAAAATTACGGCAGCCATCGCACCATTCGAAGGAGCAACAGGCATCACTACATTGCGCTTTGAGGCCTGAGTAAACTTACGACGCACTCATTCGACTAAATTCTTATTTCTCCGCGTTCGTCTTTTCCAAGTATTCATTTCAAAAAATTACTTTTCGTCAGAATACATGAAGTCAATTTAATGCTTCTGGCTGAATTCATTCTTTGTCACTGTCAACTCCCTTCCTTTCTCAGAATTCTATTAATTATAACTTTCCTCGCTTCTCCAATTTCACAATCACTTGAAGTCATTCATCATCTTCGCGTTTCATATTCCACCTGCATGTAAAAGGCATTCATCTGGTTATGCTCTCCATATACTTGATGGTTTCTGTTTGAATAAAGGAAAAGTGCAGGTCTCGAGTAAGTGACACGAGTAACTAAATTAACTATTGTTCCTGCATTTACTGACTGGCAGGCTTGGTTAAGGTAGCCATGCATTTCAATTAACCCAGATTTCGCATTAGGTCAGAAATTTTGAGCGAAAGAGTCTCCAGTTAATTGCACTCGGACTCTATTGTTTTGTGATTTTGACTGCTGTCAATGCCAAAACGGAGAGAAATCATTGTCCGAAGCCTTTCTTTCCACTACGCGTGAACAACTTTTCCTACTGATGAACAACACCCATTGTAATAAGATTGACGCACGTTTTTGACGTGTGTCACTTTGCTTTTACTTCTTTGTTCCTTCCTGACGAAAGCTTTTAAGCTCAGTTTACCTTTTCTATTCGTGTCGATATTTTCCAGAGAATATGACCGTGCTAATGACAACATGGCAGGATTCGAGCACACTCCTTTCGAACTTTTGGAAAGTTTTCTGCTCGGATTAACAAATGTTTCTTTCAGTCCGGGAGAGAAAAGAGTGCATAATTTATTACTATTTAGGGTGGAAGGGAAATTTGATGCTAGAAAAGTCATCAGAGAGAAAGTGACCTCCCGGAAGAGAGTGAAATGTCACTCGTATAAGTGGAATTAAGTCGTGATAATGATCGCAAGGGCGACTGAGAGGTGGTTCACTTCACAGGCAGACCTTTTAGAAATTAAAAATTAAGAACTCTCAGAGTGAGGGTACAGTTAAATGTCTCGAATGGAGAGGTGGTTCTCTCTTTCCTTCTTTCTTGAAACGCAAATGAGTTCACAGTTTTAGATTCTTGTCCGTCTTCATTAGTTCCAAATCTGGTGCTTGGCTCATGCAGTTGGGACGCACGGGAATAATTTTGACTATATACTCCGCGGAGCCAAACAAGCGAAGAATTGCACAATTACTGCACCCGCGCATATTCCATTCGAAAAATACGTACCCGTAATTTGTTGACTCTGTCAGACGGAAACTTTAATAGGTAACATTTGACCTTTCTCTTCCACGCGCACTCGAAGATTTCATAATTCGTGCCTCTTTTAATTGTACCTGCTGCAACGTCTATATTTAGAAAATGAGTCGCATATCGCATTTATAGTAAGTTCTAGTTTCCCCAGAATGCTTGAACCTCCGATGTCATTTCTGCGATGCAATGCCATCATCCCCAACCTCGAAATCACCGACTCCCGAAGTCGGCAGTTTTTTCGTGGCATACATTCGGAAATAAACTCTGGTTGAGCCATTACGATGATACGCTGTGACGTCGTTCTAGAGAACATGAAATACTTTTAATTGAACTTTTTGAAAGTCCATATTTTTGTCTGTCATGTTATTAAGATGGTTTCTCATTTTCAACTTTAGATTTTTCAGTGCAATCTTTTGAGGTGTCACAAAAAGTGTCGAATAAGGAGTATCCACCATGTAAATTTCGTAAATGGAATTATGACAGTCAGAAATATTCAATTCACTTGCAAGACTTCTAACTTCTCAATGAAGATTTTTTTGAATTCCTCCTTAACATGTTCTCATGTTTGATTCAAATAAAAAAAGACGGCACCTATTTAAGAACGCGTGGTTTCCTCAATTTGCTATAAAAGGTTTTTCAACGACGATTTATACCATACATGATCGCGTGTACTTAGTTCATCTTCCCTCCAGCAATTCTCACTTTCACTGAGACTGAAAAACTGAGAAACTTTCAAGCGTGATTCTGTTCCATCAGTATGAATGCCGTGTCCGTGCTCATTATGGCTCCCACGAAAGTATGACAGCGTTGTAGACGTGCCACTTGTTGCTTCAGAATGACATCGCAGGAGAGGAAAGAAAAAGCACGGTTTTCTGTCGGAATTAATTCAATTCCACGAACACACCGCGAATGCACGGGCTCAAACTCCCTGACGACTTAGTTTCGCGTGATTTGACGCATACTCTCTTAATTATCCTCTCGCCACATAATTAATGCTGCCGGCAAACGTACCACCTTTGCCAATCGATTCCAGGGCTTTTACGCTCTGCAAGTGTACTCACGCAACCGCCTGCAGGCGCATTTCGAAGTGAGCGTTTCTAACAAGGTTTGCATGCGGAAAAAGTTGAAGACAGCAAACTAGGGACACCACTAACGCTTTTTTTTTCTAATTATACAGGATTATTCTAATGAGTCTGTGGACGGGATGAATGACACAGCCTGCGTGGAAACTGCTTTCAACTTCTTCCAAGAAAACTGTGTGCAGGACCCGCTCCAGTTCGCTCTGACTCTCTTCAAGACTCTTGCCCTGGGCATCATCATCCTACTCACAATTTGCGGCAATGTCCTCATCCTCATGGCTGTGGCACTCAGCCCGAACCTCAGAAGCTCTACGCACTATCTCATAGGTAATTGCTTCATGGGAGAATGACCTGCGGCATTCGTTTCACTGGCCCGAGCTTTGACGCGTGTGACCTTTTCTCTATCTCCAATCGTCTCAATCAGACCAAGAAGGGCACGAGCATACCCAATGATAGCAAAGGCAAGGAAATTCAATTGATTGTCGTTTTGTATTTCCAGTTAACTTGGCCATCGCAGATCTGCTGCTGGGCACAACGGTACTCCCATTCTCTGCAAGCTTCGAGATATCTGGAAGGTAAGCACATAATTCACGGAAAAGAGTACGTGCGTATCGTTTGTATTCATTGTGACCCATTCAATGCTCTAAGCCACACAGAGTGCTCTCTGTTCGCCTTCAGTGGCAAGGATGGGAAAATTCGTAAACTTAATATTTGGACTCATTCAATAATTCAACGCTTTGTCATGGTGACGAATAACAAATTCTCTGCATTTGACACAATCAGATTTCGGCTATGCGTTGTAGGCAAGCGTACGTTGGACTTGAGTGTGTACTTGCCATATTATTCGAAGAAGGGGGTCATTGCCGTTCAATTCGATAAATGGCTGCTTTGACTAGCTACTGACAGGGTAGGATTCGAAAAATGTCAACAACGACGCCTTGTACGTGTTGTGAAGTATTTACAGGAAAAACATGTTCTTGTATGAGTTGTCGCACGTGTCACTTCGAACAAATTGAGTCATACCGCTTTTATTTAGAGACGGCTCGTGAGTGAGAACGCAATACTCTCATTACTTCCAATTCAAAAAATGCGAACGTGGTCCGACGCGGAAAAGTCACGCGAGCGCGTGTTTTTCTGTGGGTCTGTGGTTAAAATGAACACGGTTTGTGTTTTACATATCTCCTTTAATTCCGGAGACTGTGGGCCGAGCAGAGAAAGATGGAACCACAACAATAGCGAGCAGATGAAAGAAATCATGACCGCCACCACTGCCATTTTTCTAGTCATTTTAATTACACGTGCGACACTCATGCTAGTGGTTTGCAAAAAAAAACGCGAACGACGGAAAACGAATTGTCTGCCGTAATGTTTGTTTTCCATTGGCTGCAGTGCAAGCGACCTTTGGTTTTGCTCATTCGAGCAGCAACACTAATGAGCGAGCTTCACAGAGAAGCGGAGTGCTGGAAGATAAGCTGCTCGCGAATGAAAGAGATTTTCTATCATATAACAACTTTCACGCCTGCTCGCCATCACAATTACGGCGCTCTGAACTTCAGAGTCTGGAATTAGAATTAGTAGGTGCTGTGGAAGTGGAGTGTTCTTATTTTGTCCAGGTTACTGCGTTCCGAGGCAACAATATGAGTGACAATGTATACTTCTACCACCCGCATGCTCGCCTGTTGACACACTTTACAAGTCAGCATCAACGGCGTGTTTTGTTTTGTTCCTCTCCATGAACAGATACTGAAAGATTGGTGTATCTGATGAATCAATAGCAGTGACAAGGGACTGGGGTTTTGAAAGGTCACTCGCTCGCTCCTCAATACAATTCAAGTCGGTCTCAAATGAACAGAAACTCTCCCAACTTCCGTATGCACTGCGAGTCATTTAACTCGTTCGTTCGTTCATTTAGCTGGTAAAAGTAACACTCTTTTCGACAGGACATCAAAAGATTGGCCGGCAAGTCAAGAACTCAGTGAACATCGACCCACACATGTAAGATGAGCAAGCATTGGCATTTGTCTATTGCAACGAATTCCATTGCTTTTAGCAATTTTAGTACAAAATTGCAAAAACAACAATACTTTAGAACGAGTCACATGCGGCGCACCTTCTGCACCAAATATCAATCAGGCACAAGAATCTTCCAGGCTTGGATTCGTCACCTTTCTCCTGATGATATGTGCAATGTCGACATTCGTCTTAAAGTTGATCAAATTATTTTTTTATCGGCTTAAGAAAAAGTTTTTTGGTCGCGAGGAAGTGCATGTGCAAGGTGAACAGGCAGGAGTTTTATTCCATGTCAAAACGAGAAGCAACTTGTTAGTCCTCTCCTAAACTCCCGCATTGGACTTCGCTCAGGCCTTGCAAGACATACAATTATTTTTCCTCGAATTGCCAAATGCCAATTTGTGCAATTTAGGTGATGAAGGGTGTAATAACATGATCCTTAATGAACCAACTCGGATTTAGTACAAGCCCCACGCGCTTTCCACTGATATTTTTAACCTTTGCTAACTCCTCTCACACGGTTTATTTCATCAAGCAAGAGATCAAACGAGGGAGATGAGGTGAAATGGAAACTTTCCTTTTTAATCTTTACTCATTTGAACACGGGCGGATTCGGAGAAACGAGAGCGAATCCGCGAATCCGATAAGAAGAATTCAGCTCGGTTCCTCAACCTCGGGCTCATAAATTTTTGCCCTTTTATGAACAGGAGGCCAAACTTATGAAAGTATGCATTCACAGCTGGCACAATTTATTGATTCATGTGCATTGGCTGTGTCACTTTTTTGCCCTTTTTTGTTGAGATGGTACGCAAGGACGACCATCCGTCTTTATGAGGATGACTGTTTGGTGTGTCGAAATGCTGCGTAAGGAGGATTAATATTATCCGGGTCGTTTTATCGCTTAGACGATTCTTTTGCCGTTGGACACACTGGAACAAAGGAACGCCAATCCAATCTTTCTGCACGTGGGTCCGATTTCTGGGCTAATTCTCATGCAAGTCTCCGCTTCCATTCGTATCCAACTCGAGACACGAGTACGCACTGTAACGGGAGCCGTCGCCATTGTGTCGTTGCTGTAAGGGAACATGGCGTACAATGAGATCGAAGAAGTCCTTGTTACAAGTGTATAATGAGCTCTCATGTGCCACTGCAACCATGCTTGCAAGCAGAATGGGAATAAATGTCTGCTGGAGCAAGGACGCGACAAGACCGTTTAAATGCTATTTTTCAAGAGCGATTGCTGCGCAGTATTATTCTACTTTGATGCACAAACATTTTAAATCATCATTATTTTTCCTGTCAGACCAAAGCATCCAAGACGAGGATAGAGTGAATAGGAAAAATAGGAATGCGAGTCACACGAGTATGGCAAAAGCACGACCGTCTACAACAAAGCGTACAGCACAGATACCAAACGGAGGCAGAACAAAAGAAAGGAAACTTGAGATTTATAATTATTTATTACCAAATTCTCGTTTGCTTCTCAAACACAGTGAAAACAAAGTTCTGGCTCATTCTCGGTTCCATGTCGCGCTTTGTCTCCGCCGACTCCGATCGGTGCTGTTTGTTTCACCAAATTCAATAAATTTGAAGCCAGAATTCGAAAAAGAGAATATTTAGATTGATTGCGATGTGTGCAGACACTCCATCATGCAGGCGAAAGCAATTCCGGAATAAAAATTGTGCACACTGAACTCGAGACTCAGTTACGGTGTGCTGGTGCCTGGCTTACCGTAATCCGAGTTCAGCCTCAAGAACTTTCTCGTTCTCTTTCGAGGTTTCTCTACTGCAGAGAAAGAAGTATTTCTGAGGCCGATGTAAATGATGACAGCAACAATTGTTTCTTTGCGGGCCTGGAAGCGCAGAGAGCCACAAGCGAGTGGCGAATCATTTCCGAGGTCTGAGCTAGTTCACAAGGTATTTGATTTCATTCGTAGTGCAAATATTAAAGTCGTTGTTAACATGCTCTCTTAGCCTAGCATAAGGTGCTGCTGCATTGGAGTTCAGTTGGGCTTGATCCAGACACAGTTAATCCAGGCACGTGAAGCAAAGAAAATTATACAGATGGATGAAAAATGAGACAAATTCCAAAGCATTAGGGACCTCGAAAGCGAAAGTTGGAGCTGCGAGGGAACCAGTGACCGTGTAATAGACACTGCACTCTGCCACGCAACATGTTCCATGCTCTGTCTCTTAGCTGTACGGCCAATGATTTATGATGTGTATAGCGCGTAAGATTTTCAGGGAACCTGAGCATTTACACGCTGCTATTTTTATTGATTTCAAACTCGCGTTGCAGCTAATACAGTTGGTAGTTCAATAGCAAGTGAGTGTGGTCTCGATAAAATAACAACAAAAGAAGGTCCTTGGTGACTTTCTCTGAAAGTCTCACTTTACCTTTACGACGCTCTCTTGCGAAACTTTCATAATATTATTACAAGGCACAAGGGGGTCCGCCTACACACTTTCCAAGGCCTCTTCGTGTCCTATCAATGGGCCGTCGACACGACTCAAATCACCGTCATTACTTCACTCTGCTCAGGAGACGCCTCGCAACAATTCTCGCCATGTACTCCCAGTGAAGTGACCCAAGAACGACCATGCAGATGCATTTGACATTCCATGTGTCCAAATCGCAAATTTACACCGTAGAGATGATGATGATAGAGTTTGTTCCAAAGTTGCATCAGTCAGGAAATCATTTGAGTCTGATTGGGTTTATAAGATTTTAACACGTCTCACTCCCAATTTGAAATGTCTCGTCTCACATTATTTCTGTCCCCACGAGCGACGAGCGTGCCAATTTACCGCCTCCAACACTTTGTCATATGCATCTTTCTAGACAGTAGAAACAGATTTGTTCAATTGCACGACGCAAAAATGCAGGCACAGGAGTTGAGCCGCATGTGCACCTTTTTGCGTCATTGTATCTACAGTGTAGTGTATAAATGTAAACCATAGGGAGAAAATTTGCAGCGCCCCGAAAATTCTGAATATTAGCCGTAAACCACCTCTCACGCAAAAGCGCATAATCGCGAAATCGCAGGCATGTTTTGCGAATTTACTACTTTGCGCAAGGAAGGTGCGGGTGTACCGAATTGCAAAAACCTCACAATTCACAATCGCACAATTCTTGATCTATAATTATACACTTCAACGCAAATAGACCTCTCAACATTTGATCTGTATTCACACTTATGCGATTAAGATACGTAAATTGGCTAAAGACTGGACCATCTTCAAAAGCGTCTCACGTACGTTTAAAATTTGGATTAATCTGATTGCAGTAAATAATATGAAAAGCCCTAATAAGAGGGAATCATTCGGAAATAAGCCTCTTTTGTGCATTTTATTCCAAATTAGGTCCGCACTTAACATCTAGCACTTTCGAGTATTCTTTGAGTTTTTTCTCATCCTCGTCCATGAATGTATTAATATGTTGTCCGTTTCTTATTATTTTAGGTGGTATTTTGGCCAAACTTTTTGCACCGTGTGGGCTGCTGTGGACGTTTTGTATTGCACGGCCTCGATTTTGTCGCTATGCGTTATTTCGGTTGATCGCTACGTTGGAGTCACTAGGCCACTCGCCTACTCCACCATCATGTTGGGAAAAAGAACATCAATCTTGATTGTTCTTATTTGGGCTTTATCGATTCTGATTAGTATCGGACCATTGTTCGGCTGGAAAGGTAAGCACCTCTAATTGACAGCATTTAGCATCCTTTGAATGCACGGCCTTGTTCATATCCCTCACACTTCCAGTAAATAATTTCCACTCTAATTACTTTAAAGACAAATCTTGAGAACTTTCATTCATCGGTGAACATGCATTCATTCACGCTACCCTGCCACTTATTTCAAAGACTTACATCTTCGTTGTCTTTCACAGGACCACCAAACGAGAATCCATACGATTGTACTATTAACAAAGAGCTGGCTTACGTTCTGTTTTCGGCCACCGGTTCGTTCTATCTGCCAATGTTTATCATCCTCTTTGTGTATTGGAAGATTTATAAGGCGGCAATACGTCAGACCCAGTTTTTGGAGTGTGGTATGAAGACGACTAAACAAGACGTGACACTTCGTGTGCATCTCGGAGGCACCAACGGCCGCGCCAACTCAACTCCCGATCTGGCCCTCATTCGAGCTTCTCACCCGAAACACGAATTCGGTCCAGCCCACATGGCCAACGGAGGCAACAGAGGCCAGTATAATCTTCAGAAGCCCATGGCACCACTGGCGAGACCAGAGCCCTCCTCCTCCTCTTCGCACGGCGCGGACGAGTACGGTCATGACCCTGCTCTCGTGCTTCGAGTCCATCGTGGAGGCGGCGGCAAGCACGGAAGCAAGCCGGCCACTGATCTTAATTTGGCAGGACTCGGAGTGCGCAACGGCAAAGCACGCAATGGCAAAGGGAACCAGCATCAGCACATGACAGGAAATCACAACAACGACTGTGTACATGGTCACAGACACCAGAAACAGCGCGGTAGCCAGCCGAATTCCCTGACTCCGTCCCCTCCATCTTCGTCCCCAGAACGGAAACTGAATCCAGGGTTTGGAAGAATCGCCAAGTTTCGCCGCCAGAAGAAGGCTGCCAAAACGCTGGCAATTGCAAGTGGCCAATAACACATGAGTATAATCAAACCGTGATACTTGTCACGAATGTATGTGCTGATTATGTTTGCAGGTGGTTGGCGTGTTCCTGTTATGTTGGTTTCCATTCTTCTTCATTCTACCATTTGGTAAGTTCATCAGATTTCAATTAAAAGTTTCATGTTCCATTACGGAAACGCTTGTGTTCAGATATACATTAGTGGGTCTGTGGTTGGGCCAACCAGCAACCAGAGAATAATCAATGGCAGATGTTCTGTGTAGCTAACGCCGACACAATGACGACACCAATTAAACAATGCGGGAGCTCGCATGCTTGTAGTCTATAAGGGTGTTTGCGCTTACCTATTCAACATTCCCATCTCGGCATCTGTCCACGAAATGCGTGTGCTAACTAGACGTCGACACACTTGCACAATTCGAAATTCCTCTGCATTGTCCTCGCCTGGAGTAATGTATGAGACAAATATTTGTTATCGCCACTACTCACGTATGAAAAGCAAATCAGACGTTGCATTGTCTTTGAATAATGACAATGAGGGATTAAGAATTGCTGCATCCACTCTCAGGTTTCGCTTATTCGAGCGAATTCTGAATTCAATGGAAGGCAAATCACGCTTGGATCTCAAATGAGAATGAACGACGCAAATTCATAAGCCATGGCTTATGGCTTATCACGCTGCTGAAGGCTAGTGAGTAAATGAATGAATTTTGAGTCCGGGAGACAACAAACGTCAGCGCATCGCATTACATGAGAGGTGAATGCCTCACACGTGCAAGAAAAAATAATTGCATATATTGCATTAATAAATAATACTGAGTACTTTCGCTTGAATTTCTTTGTAGTGGTCTAGTGAAAGGTTCGCTTACAAGTAAATAAACCTCATAGCATTAATGAACAATGTCAAACATACTCACAGACTCAAGCAAAAATGTGCGGTTGTGAAATTATCAAAGCAGGGCCATCAGATGACGGCAATCCAATTAATGTCTGCAAATGTAAGGTCACCGTGCGGGTCAGACATTTTGCATTTCAATGGACAGACATTCTGCACTGTCATCCGAACCAAATTGCGTATTAGACTGAAGCCTGACGAAGAGCATAATCCTATATTCGATCGAATCTTTCCAAAGTTAAATTAAAACTGAAAATACCTGGCGTATCAAGTCAAAATTCGCAGCCACGTGATATTTTAACGTATTAGATTCAGCTCACTGCACTATGATAGATTGCTTCAGGTTAGAATTCTCGCCTGCCTATTGACATGAGACCATTCAACGTCGCGATTTTACTAAAGTGATTTCCGAGAGCCCGGGATTAATTTTATTATCGTGACGAAATCAGATAAACAACTCGTGGTCGAGTAATCACAGAAATTAAAATGGCTCTGCGAAAAATGCGATCATTGCTTAGTAGAAATAATCAGACTCACGCTCAAATCTACATTCTTTATTGAGTTGTTCATCCGAGCACTTTGCATCAGTGAAAATTTTACATTTCAAAGGGACTTTCAGTGGATAACTCCGCTGGCAAAGGTTTAGGTTGCACAATTGATCACTTCCTTTCATTCAGCTCTCAAGCTCGTTTTCATCGTTTTCATTTCATTTCGCCGTAACTCTTCTCTCTGTAGTGAGGACCTCGTTTCCTCCATTGAGAGTCAAGACTGAGAAACTTCCTGGAAAAGAATTAAATGAAAATGGAAACAATGGACCGCGTATAATTCTATGCACCATTGTCAAGGTATTCAAAGGGAAGACATTTTGGCCCTCTTTCCCATAGCTCTTTGTAAATTCGTTACAACCCACTTTAGATGTTGTTTTACTTAAATTAGAAAAATTCCGCACGGGAAACCGCAGCGAGTTACGGTTCTACATGGCATTCCACTCGATTGAATAAACAGAGGCGATTCCACCCGCAGCGATGGGTCTGGAACGCGCCTACTTTGGCTCATTGTAATCCCGAGTAAACAAATCTGAAAAGCGGACCGACCTGAGTAACACTTCTCTAATTGCTCTGGTCTTTGCTAGAACAGTCCTAAAATTGTTCTGCAAACGAATAAATCACATTGCCCCAAACGCAAGATCGATTTTTCCTGTGGAAGTGCGGCGAAAGAATGAAAGAAAAGCGCGCATTCGTTTCCATCCTCGTCTGGGAATTATTTTCTCTCTTCAGTGACAGTATTTTGAATATTGTGATTTCCCTTTTGTTCACATGATTCCTATTTAAATATTTCAAAGCCAAGAAGATTGGAGTGATTCGGCCGATTGAGTCCCTGCATCTCGCGCTGGCATTTATGCAGTGCGGACACGATGTCAGCGCGGTAGTGCAAATGCACTATTGAATGAAAGCGACGCGATACAACTCGGTAGGAGTTCAAGAGAGGTTGGCGCTTCTATTCTGATAAGCAACAAAGTAGAAGAAAGATCACGTCCATAGTAAGTCCGTCCCAATTTATTACAAAATTGAATTACCGCCGGCCTCACGTCGCCATTTCGTACACAAATCCCTCATGCAATGTCGAATGTCTTGAGTTGCTTTCACTTTCAAATTCGCATCGAACCTCGAGGCTAATAATCCACCAATTTAGCCCTCTGTTGACTGAAACCTTGCTCTGGTCATATGTCCACATTCTTTGGCGTAGATTGTGGGATTCCAGGCTGGAATTTTTATATTGATGCTGGCTCGGCTGAGATTGTCAACCAAACCTGGAATCCACATTCCAGTTCCAGTAGACCGTAGAACCAGCAACTCTATACACGGCCTTGGTGATGGTTGCTGGCATTCATCAATGAACGAGCCGGAATACAATTTAACCTTTTATATATTAGTTGCGCCCAAAGATCGTACTCCACAGTTAGGTGCGGAGGTGAGACATGCGCTTCCGGAGAATGAGCGAGCGATCGAGGTGCTTTCTGCCAATATATTTTCATCGTGTAGACAAGTCTAATCGTTTACGTGCAGCAAAATAGAGGCATTTTAATACGTGCTCCGGATTCACTGCCAAGACATGTGATGGAAGTAGCAAATTCAGCACATTATGGCAACAACAAAGAAAGCAACTTCAAAGGTGCATAAATATTTAACGGGAGAATTAGCAGCAACATCGCGGCACGCATGAGCCGGGGCAAACCATGCAGAGAAAGTTAAAAGTCGAGAGGATAAAGTTTGTCCTTTAAAGCCTAGTGAATTCTAAATAGATTACAATATTAATTCGTAGTCTAGTCGCGGAGCTTAGTCAAGCCCTCGTGCTAATGATGCCGGTTCCAGTGCTTGATTTAAGTAGCTCTTGTGCTTGTGGATTAAACTTGGTAATTTGTTCTCGAAACATTAGTTTCGGCTCAGCACTTTTAAGCCAAGACCGAGATACAAACACCTCGCTCGCGCTCTCACGGAACGGTGCTTGCGAGGGCGCGATTCATTCATCATGTCAGCACCGCGATGAAGGACGGTTCACGGGACAGTTCCCATTTATTATGTGCGCCTTAGCCCTGAACGTGAATCATCAAGTTTATGCTGGTCTCACTCGTAATTGTTATGTTCAACGGAGAGAAAGAGTTTTACGAACAGAGCAACTGCGAGCATGAAAGAATTTAGCTAACTTTTTTGTTTACTCAAAACTTGTGCCAGAAACAAGAAACCATATATCTAAATACGTGCAATGTAGTTTCCAAACTAAGTGCTATGTTTCAGCAGTTCAATGGTTTTCAGCTTTCGAATTCACAGAAAGGAAGTTTCAGTTGCCTCTGAATTCCCATCCAAATATTGAATTTCAAGTTCTCCTCAAAGCAGGGTTTTGCTTTCAGCAGAAATGTTTGTCCGGTTTTCGCCTTTTGACTGGATTCTCCTGATCTACGTAACAAGTGCCGTAATATTAAAATTTACTTCTCTTCATTCTGCCTTCGCCGAAGCCATGGCGCTAGTCAACTAATGAGACATATCACAGACACTCCATATTTTTCTCTTTATCCTGTATTCCACACATAAAACATGAATCTAGTTTGTTACAAGGGCTGCTACTTTGGACACCTTTATACATGGCATTTTTCGCATGACTGCGTCCGACACACTTGGGACTCCAGTCTGGAGTCCGGAGTCATTTGCTTACTAGCAGGTGTTCAATTCAGTGGAAAGGCGTCCCAGACGCAGATAGAATATTTTTTTTATTGGACAACCCACGTGAATGTCTCATGCCTCTCTGACCAATGTCTCCTGCCTTAGCATGTACAGAATTTTAAATCAGCAGTCAGTGATGTCTACAAAAAGAATATTGAATTTAATCAACTAAATAAGCGGAACGTGCTTCCGATTCTTTGTCTTGATTCCGCACTGGTCTTGACTTTGTCGAGGTCATAAGCAAATTCCATACTCTTAAGACAAGAACGCGTCCTCTGCCGAAGGCACTGAAATGATCAAATGCGCTTCACTTTTAGCCAGTCTGGCTACTTGTAGTATGACATTGAGTATCGGCTCTGTGTGAATTTTTGCGAATTAAAAACTACAAATGAAACACTTTTTAATAAGCGTTTTCAATTTTCAGACGCATTTTGCCGTTCCTTCCTTCAGTGTGGAGTTCCTTCAGAAGTCTTCAACTTGTTCTTCTGGCTGGGCTATTTTAATAGCTGTCTGAATCCTTTTATTTATGCCTGCACCTCACGCGAGTTCCAGCGAGCATTCCGTCGAATCCTTTGTCGCCGGCGTACTCCACCTCGACCCCACATCTCACGGCACATTTACCGAGCCACCAACGTGCAGGCACGGTACCTGGAACGAAATTGCAATGGAAATTCGATTCCACTACAACAAATTCAGCATCACTGGAGCTGAACTGCAGAAGCGGCAGCCGAGCACCAGAAACAAGAGCAGCGTCCGACCCTCTACGTCGTCCTTTGACATCTGGGGGAGGGCGACGAAGAAAACACGGTACGTCATTTATTTTATTAGAATACTTGAAATGCGTATGCAAATTTTGAAGACTCCCGACACAACAAAGCACGCGTTCGTGCAGTGTCAATGGCACAAACAAAAGAGTTCATTCAGTCCGATTTAATAAAAAATGTCCTTTATTTGCTCAGGCGTACGGAACTTCCAGCTTAGTTGCTACTCAGAAGAAATTAAAATTTCCTCTTCTGTCCTCCGGTGCTTCTCGGCAAGGTATTTATACGATAAAATGGTGAGTTATTTTTCTACAGATTAATAAGCTCCGAAATTACCAAAGTACCCCTAAATGGACATTTTCTTCGTTAGCTGCGGTTTATTCGTGTTGGTCAATATTTTGACGTTATAATTTGTGACTAATGCTACAGCCATTGGCAGTAGGTACTCATTGGAAGTAGTATAGAGTTCAATTATAGGGCTTAGTTCATTATAATCATGTGACGATGAAGTTAATTGGTATTAGTTTATTGCGTCTGTCTGAGTGGGGCAAGTGAATGTTGAATTTAATCATTAAACCGTCCTTTTGAAATCTCTACCTTTAAACTCAAAGTGTAAATGTGCTCTTAATCAAAATCTTAATTCATGACTATATGAGAATTGTGCCGCTAGAAGAAGTTAGATATTATTCAAAATGGCTCAAGACTCTATAATAAACGTGTGTGTTAGTTTAGCAATGTTTAATTAATTCTGTGTCACTGAACAATTCTTGAAATATGAAGACTGCAAATGCACAGTGAAAGCGTGAATTCGTTGATGTCATGCACAGGTGTAAGTTATGCCCACATGTGAATCGTTTTGTAATGTTGACAATATGTTAGTTGTAGTGCAGTGGGTCTCGGCTGCACAGAACTAAATTAGTTGGAAATATATCTATTTATATAAATTGCGTATTTTGACCTAGTCTATAGCTTGTATTTGAGTGGGATGATTAATGCAAGTGAAATCAACTTCAAAGAGCTTTACGCTACTAGAAACTGAGTAATGTATTTCGAAATATCATTTTGTGTATGGTAGAATGCATGGGCGGAGACAAACGTAAGAAAGTATTTATAGGGGCAGGACCACGCAAAAAGGTTTAAAGGTCAGAGTCGCAGTTAAGTTCAATCGCGTCTAGAAATGAAGTTTCCAGAACTTTTTCAAATTCTCAAGCATTTGATCATCACGTAGGCACAAGGCGAGAAGGGAAATATGCTTCTGGTACCATTTACTAGGTGGAAAATGTGAAAATTTCAGTTTACGTATTTACATGTTTGACTACAACGGTACAATTATTGAATACTCTAAGAAATATTGTCATTTTCTCAAATGTATTGTAGTTGATATTGATAATAAAGAAGAATATTTGTATTTCTAACTTCTTCTTCATCGTCTTCTTCATCTTCTCCAATTACAAGAGGAATTTTCGATTCCTCTTTTCCAAGAAAAGACAAAGGCTCGTCACAGACTGATCAAAGGCTGAGCGATGCTGCATTCGCATCTTCTTTGCTTTCGGTTCTCCCCGTTGTTTGTCCATTCGAAGGCTTATTTTGGGACATCAGCTGAAGCTGTTTTCTCCGAAAAAGCACCAATCACCTTTTCGTTCCTGCGACAGGGGAGAACTCACAAGACGTGACACCGACCCGTTAAAAGGTCTTTGCGTCAAGTTGACAAATTCGAGGTGAGGCAACGGAATCGCGATGAAATGGAGTCTGTGGCACGTGTGGGGAAGAATAATTTAATAATATGCATCATGCATAGATCCTTCTGATGTGTGCGCTGTGTTGTCGTCTGCACGTAAAAGTTTCGTCTGCATTTAGCCGAGACATTACTGTGACTGCATCATCATCAATGCGGCTCGCAGTGGGATCATTAGCTAGCGATAAACTCGATTATTCCATTGTATGATCCGGTAACTCTATCTCAGCAGCAAACACGCTCACACATGAGCGCCAGCAAAAGTTGATGGAATACCAGCGTCATTTGAGACTTCGCAGTATAATTGACCCTGGCGTGTTGATGGAATAATCATGGTGATGAGGTAGAGCACGAAGTGTCGCATCGTGACGTGTGGTTGTGCCTTATCTGCGGACAGATTATTTCTGGCCACTACTGCTTTGATGTTGGGACTCGGTAATTAATTTGGCTCCCGTGAACGAGTGGCAGAAAATCAATGCTTTGTCGTCATTCGAATGCGCGCGGGCGGACGCATTTGACTTACCAACTTGAAGCTTCATGCATGGTAAATTGATTGATTATAAACACGTTGGGAGCACCAAAGTGTCAACTCACCACTCTGCCGCTTTCTTTTCTAGTTCGAAAGAGTACTTGCTTCAGGTCTCAATCCCGCCAATCAATACTGGATTGAATATTGACTCTCTAATGCTCGTTATCGGAAGTAAACTGACGAGATGTACAGGCCATGGAAGGTGTGTAAATGGTTATAATGAGGCGCTGTGAATTGACTTATTGTACAGTTTACTCGGAGAGTCACGGTAACGCAAGTAAAGTGCGGTCGCATCATCCAAGATTTTAGCCGCAAGAGTTTATGCAATTTTTCTGTCGGAATTTTGAGTACGTTACGTGAAACAAGTCAGAACGGAAAGACGAGAACAGGGAGAATCGAGCGACATACGTAACACGTAGTCAGCCAAGGTCAGGTAAAGGAGAGGGTTCATAATCAAAAGTATAAATTATTGTTGACTTTGCGTTATTGCTTTTGTAGCCATCCATTGAGTGCGAATGGTCGGGTTTAAGGGAATTTGGCGTATAGTAGAAATTTAGATTTACGTTCCAGACCGTTAGAGTGAATTGACATTGTCTGGAGACAAAGTTCACTTCGGCGTGGGCTGAAAACTTTTGCTGATGCAGAGTGAAAGTGACAGTAGGTTTCGACTTTGTTCGATTCCTACAACGTAAACATCCCAGCTGTATATTAGTTGATATTTGCAAAATCACAGTTGTGGACTGGGTTCAAATAACAATAAACATGAAATGATTTATTTTTGCATGCTTGTGAATGCATTATGCATTACGTCTGAAACTGCAACTTCGAGTCAACGTGAATTGAAGCGCCGAGCCTTTTGCAGCAAAGCGCGACCGTGATGCACTGGAATCATTCGTAAGCAAATTTTGACGTGCTGATATTGTTTGTTTTAATGAAGAGAATTACGCACAGGGATGACTGACTTAGTTCAAAGCCTTCGCCCAATAGCTTCGTTCACCACGACCAAATTTATCTGATTCCATTCCTTTTTCAAGAAGGCAAGCACTACACACATTCTCATGTAGATTGACAATATTTTCTGCGATTTTGAAATGAACTCTTTCAACCCGCATTTTCCCATTGTGCACTAATTACTTCGACCGCCTCAACATTGCACGAAACTGAGAAATGGAAAATTCTATTTAGTTTCATAGGAATCCAATTAAATATCAGATGTCATATTTCACAATACCATCAGAGAGGCGCATAAGCGAATGTCGAGTGAGTGCAGTATCTTTGAGGAAAGTTTGCCATGCGGGATCACAACAATTCACGCAGGTCTTGCAAGCATGCAAGTCTGACGAGTTGTGAGCTGAATGTGAAATGTCGTAGACGCCATAAACAAGCTTTAATTATTGAAAGTGAAATTAATTACAATGATACCTGAAGTTTCGTCTTAAATTTGAAATTGACTTCTCATTACTCGCAAACTCACCACACACTGCTTTCTCTCGAAACTTTCTGCAACCGGCACGGGGTCATACTGTCTTGAAACTGCTCATACGGCCTTCATATTTACTGAAACTACGCACGACATTGCGTTTTGTCAGCAAACTTTCACCGCTCGCTCGCTGTGCTTCGCTGTGCAACTACGAAGGTCGGATAAAAGAATGAAAGCCATTGAAGTTAAAAACTTTCGCTTTTGATGCCGTGAATGAAGGAAAGTTTCCATTCAATGAGATTTCGAGCACTTGCATCACCTCGCTGCGTGAAGAGGAATAGAGTTGTTCGTAATGTTGGATACGAAGACATTTAGCTGTGTAAATTGTTATAAATGAGCAGAAATTGATTCTTCAAGTGTCTTGAATATGAATGGACTTGTTTTGCTCGCCCGTAACCTTCGGACGGCAGCAACAATTTGAACTGCGTCATTTGAGGATACGAACCATGCCATACTGGGCTGGGGGATAGAGGAATCAGTAGTGGAGCAGGAATCCATTTAGTGCTATACTTATTATTACAGAAAATAGGAAATAAAATGAAACCGGCACACAATGCAATTTCCATTTCTTTTCAATAACTTTTACGTCCTCGCTCCGTTTAAGGCAACAAGGCCAAAGTGAAAGCAAACAGCAACTTTTTTGTATATATGGCACGGATAAGATTTGATTTGGGTTTGTGTTGGTAGCGCAGTGATGACGATGACTTTCTGACTTGCCCCAGCACTGTGAGCGTGGATATCCTGTAATCAAGATGAGCCTGCGGTTTATTAGCTCTTGGCTGACACTTTCTTGGCATAGAATCGTCTTCGTCAACATTTCATTATTGCTAAATCCGAGATGCAAAAGTAGAAGCTGCTGTAAGGACGGTGATATTTTGATGGCGAATGAAGAAGTTTCCAATGTCCAATCCAATGCAACAATTCAGACACTTGAATTCTGACTTACATCGACATGTGGGCGTAAGAATAAGAAAATCCAGAGCCGTGTTACCCTGAGCTAGAAACGTGTTCTAAAGTGAAGATTGAAGATAGTCGAGCCAGAGTTGGCTCTGGACTCGTTGTCCGGCATGGTGTGTCTTCGTCCTGCAGTTTGACGTGCATGAATAAATAACATGTACAATTTTAATAAAAGAAAATCTCTGTTGTGCGTCACGTCAGGGTGGCGAAAGGTTACCTGGTTTGAATTGGCATACAAAAATATTCGGTTACTTTTACATTTCATCTGTGTTGCCATCACCGCTTTGCCATTTCTCGTTGGTTGTCCAACATTTTACTGTCTTCCGGTTTGAGCTGCACCAGCAAAAAATATGGTCTGGTGACGGGTGGAAGAAATTGCAGACAGTAACAATGTAATCTTGTATGGCATTTCAATTATCCGAGCTGTGGCTGTAAGAGTCTGCGTTAAAATAACTTTCCATTCCGTTCAACCAAGGTCGAGACCTGACTGCGTCATTTGATCGTGCCCGACGTTCAACCAACTAGCAAAGCTAGCGGTGGGTCAAAGCCTGCCGGGTTTGATCTCGGGCAGGGGCTCGCATTGGCAATTGAAGTCTGTCGGTGTCAAGTTTGCTTTCTTTTAATCGTCAGAATTGGGATTGAATTCTGGAATGATTGGTTATATCAAGTGACATAACGTAACTCATCATTGACACGGAAATGAGCAGTTTTGTGATCCGGCATGTCGCAATCCTCGCTTTAAAAAAGAAATTGCCGCATTATGACCCTTCATTTCATGTTTCTTCATATTTTTCACGTATACGAACGCGAATTAGTATTTACAGCGAAACCCATCATTTGCAGTGCAGTAATAGCTGACTTTGAATTATTGGAGAAAAATAGGATAACGTGGAAGCACAGAGTGCACAAACATGTAGGCAAGCCATTGTAGACTCCCTTTAGAATAAGGATTCTAGTTAGAGATCCCTGTGGTTGAGGCAGCTGGAATGCCTGTTCAAGCTTGCCTCCAAATCTTCACTGCATAAAAACGTATGAAGCGTCGCTTGACGCACGCTACTACAAAAGAAATTTTTTGCTTTAATAAGCGGTACGGGTTTGAATATAAGAGAACTTGCATATTACTCCCTTTAGAGTATGGACATGCGGGCTATAAATGCATCTGATAAGGGAATGACAAGTCGTTTTCGAGAAATCGGATTCGATTATCATCAAACAGTAACCAGAAGCCTAATCAGGAATGAAATGTCAGATAGGTTGTGGATTAGCGCTAATATTGGAAGGTGAAGGTCAAGAGTCACGGCAGCATTCGCGTGTCAAATTCCACGTCCATCGCCGAGTCAGAATTCACATTACTAGTCAGATAGGCTTCGAAGAAGCATGTAAATATAGAACAAATTACAACGAATTGATTTAGCTTGAAAGATGTTGCAGATTCTGCCTGATATTGGCCAGAGGTTGTGGCATGAGTTCAGGAAGAAAAGTTACCCGTCTCCGTCAAGTAAAATTTGCTAAAGCATGACACCAAGTCGGCTCCAACCTTCCTCAGCAGACTGCCCCCGAACCAATAAAAATGCAGAATTAAGCTTTCGACATTTGGGCGTGCTCGTTCAGGTTGGCAAAATGCATCTGTGAAGTACAAATGCGCTTGTTAACTTTTCCTCGTTACACAACAAACTTTTCCCATCTATTTCAACTTTCCTCCATCCAAGTAGCAACAACCTGGTTCACTAGTCCATACATGTGCTCAAAATACGAATTTAAAACTTAACAAGACTGACGCAGACGGTTTATGCAAGATGTGAAAGAGATCATGGCGTCAGATGAGGTAAACAAAAGCATTCCGTGGAAGCTAGCAGACGAATAACGGCCGGCATGTGTGTGGAGCACATGCACTTTTTGTCAGCATTCTTGTTTTCTGAAAGTTCGTGAGATTTGACATGAGGACTAAGGTTACAGCATTGGAGTCTGCAAGTCTAAGGTTTTGGAGCATAATTTTTAATGAACTTAGTAAAATTCAATGAAAAAATAGTTTTAGGCAGTAGAAAGTGTTAATTAAAAGTATGACAATTGTTGCACAAGCGATTGTTTTTGGTCCCGAGAGACCAGGCACATTCCTTGCATCGCTGCAATAAATGTATTTGCATCATTCAAGTTTGCAGATTCACAGTAAAGAGCGACAGCATTCTGTAAAGATGAGATGAACGTGCTGGAACCTATTCATAAGTAGAGTTTGAAGAGGCTCTCTTAATAACCTTTCCATCAACGGCGAGGTCAGGTTGACCTTGCCGCTTGAAGGTGCGACTTGTGAGTAGCGAATGCAGGCTTTTGCATCGAGGAGAAAATTCTGCGGTAGACAGAAATGCAATTTGACAGACGGAACAGAAAGGCAGACAAAATTCCCACTCGTTGTGCTTCTGCAGTTTGGCTGCTATGCAATTCACAATCTGCATTCCATTTTATAATACGGAAGTGCTTTTACCTTCGTATTGTCATTCAAATTCTTAGACACGTCTGCTGTGTGCAAAACGTTGCAATCTGCTTCTCCTCTTGGCTGGACCTTCCATGGAGTGTAGCTTTCGAGTCCACGATTTTTTGCAATAAGAATTTACAAATTTGGAATCTTTCACAAGTAAAGCTGCTATCTCTGTCTTTCTTGCTAGCAGCTTGAGGTCCATAACGTAAGCTTAAAATAGTAGACATACATCTAACACTAATTGAAAAATTGAACCTACGACCGTACATTCAAAGTAAATACGTCATACAGTTGTAGCTGCACTTTTATGCCCAGCACTTAGATTTACGTCATTAACTGAAGTTGGATATCGTGCTGAAGTTCACTCCAGTGCCATTGGCAGCCATTCTTCAGTGGCACAATTTTTACAAATATCCTCAGTACGTCATCGCATTGTTTCGCTGTATATGGACCTTCCTTTGCTTCCTGGCAACCGTCTGGCAGTCGCAGTTCGTGCTTCTGCATCGTCCATCGACAACTAAAACTCAACTCTGCATCACCCTGAAAGTTTCCACCACAAACTGCAATGGTAGAAGAGCCCATTAGCGCTCGGAAATGTCACGAATTTCAAAGGCCCTGTACAAAGTAATAAGCATCTGCTCTTGTTCCTTTCTTAGCGGCTTGCAACGGTGACGGAAATCAAACTTCAAAGTTGTCAGCTGAGGTAAAGTTTCCCACTTAATTAAGGTTTTACAGTTCTCCCGATACAAGACTCAATAATGGTCTTAATGTAGTTTTCTGTGTCGGTTGCTTGTAATGCGGACATTCTTTTTGAATAGTTGCGAAGGAGGGATTCAACAGCTTAGAAACACAATCTAAACGTGCATTATATTCATAAGGACGCATATTTCTCCTTGAAGGCACGAATATACCCAATACGGAACTTGTGCTCGAGATTTCGAGCGTTCGTGGCAGTTGAGTGGAATGGAATTGCGCATTACGTCAAGAACACGAAACCACTCTTGTGGTTGTCATTTACAACCTCTGACAATTACATTGTGTTCCACATGGATCTTGAACCTAAAACGCGATCAGTATGGCTGAAAATTGAAAGAAAACAACGGATTTGGAAAACCGATCCCACCACTTAAAACTTATTGGGATGAGAATGCCGTCGAGTGAGCCATCGCGAAGCAACGCAAACACGCATTTCATCTTGCACCAGCCGTCGGCATAAAATATATGCGTCCCTCTTCTTTTATTGCGGTC
Source organism: Mesaphorura yosii (assembly GCA_009869945.1). NCBI lineage: Eukaryota > Metazoa > Arthropoda > Collembola > Poduromorpha > Tullbergiidae > Mesaphorura > Mesaphorura yosii. Next base: position 128,699 of record WIXG01000148.1, read on the forward strand.
GAGCACCGGCAAACTGAACGCTGAATTCCTACGCCTCGTTTGGTACTCTGGCATCCAGCGCTGAAGCTTTCTCTTGCCCTCACCTGCCGAAAATGCTGTAGAAGACAAGGCTTTGTTGACATTCAACAAACACAATTTTTTCGACATCAATCATTTTTGAAGCTCCGATAGACGAGCTGCGTCGATTGAAATTAGCATGTGAACGGGGAATTGAATCAATGATTGTCCGGAAAGGAAGGAAAGGCTACTGGCTAAGTGAAATAGAGAAAGACTTTTCTTTCATTCTTTGTTGAGTACTGTCCTGGCTAATGCATTATTGACAAGTTGATTTCAATCGTAACGCTTTGACGTCAAATATTTATGAACTCCGTTACCGCAGGAAACAGAAAAACATAGGCGACTCGCATCCAGCCTCTTGCAAATTTCGAGATATTTATTTATCATGCACTTCGCAGCTGCAACAGGAGCAGCATACTCCTCTGGAAGAAAGGAGACGAGAAACACGAGCTAATTTGGTATGATGTGAGAATGAAATTCTTGGAACGGCTGACACACTGCCTCACATTCGGTGGGTGCGCTAAATTTGATCTTAATCAGATGGTGGGAGTTTCTTCCACACTTCCACGTTCCGAAAGCCAAATGAGTTTTATCCTTTAAATCTGGTATGTACTAGTGGAAATGACTTTTGTGTCTTCAGCTGTCACAAAATAAATTAGTTGTCACGATTCTTGGTATTACGTATGTCTGCTCTAATATTCTTCGCTCTTTCGCACCTCCAGAATGGCTTATTGACTAACTCTACCTCAGAATGTCATGCCAAATGTTAACGACTTTCTGAACGCTGTTCTCTGTGGGTTATTATTGCGGAGCACAAACCCAGGCTGCCATTTGAGTGACTAAGATCGTGTTCCTCGATGCGATACAAGTTGGCGTTGACCGCACGGTGCGTGGATGAATAAATAATCAATTCTGAAGCAGTTACATTTATGCACAATTTGAGCTTCTTTTTGGAGTATCACATTCGCAAGTTTGTCGAAAGACCACGGAAACATTATTTATCGATGCTCGCCAGATTTCTTGGTCAATGATCCGACAACGAAAAGGACAGTCTCCAACTTTCTTCAGCATACCACAAAAATAGACCACTCGGATCCAGTGCTGCCAGTTAAAATTAAGATTGGTTAATAGATGCCTTTTCAAAAACTGCGGTGACGCGAAGAGACGTAACAACTTTTTACATGCCACACACGTGCCTGCGTCCTTACCGAATTAGAGAGGAAGATCTTAAGAACTGGTTCTTTTGTGCGTGTTAGCACTAAGCGCGTGCGAAACAGTCGAGGCAACTGATTGCGGCTTCCATGTGTCTATTTATTTGTGGGGCTCTGCTGACGATGCTTTCGTAGAGTTTGGCGTCAACAACTCGTCTTTATTTTGTTAAGTCACTTTTTCTTAGAAATGGAGAAGAAAAGTAAAAGAGCCACAGGTAAAAGATGAAAAGAGGAAACAAGCAAAAGTCCAAACTGAATCCAAATTGTGGCATTGATACCTTGGATTTATGTTTTTCAACAGAACTCGATCAATATATTTTTAATACACGCATTGTCAGAGTTGTCTCCAAGTTTTTATCCGTGCACGTGCCGGCTCACGACGGAGTTTAAAAACAGAAAAATTTCAATAGCAGTCAAAAAGAAAGTAAGCCGCATGAAGGGCGCATGAAGTCAAGCCAAGTCAAGTCGCTGTGGCAAGATGACACCCCGCGGGAGCACTACGCTTGCAGGAGAATAGTTCTCTCGGGGACAACTTGTAAGTAGCCCATCAGAGCCTGAGATTAGAGATCAGCAACGTCTCGCCCGGCTCAGACCCACCCGTTTGGTAGTAATATGTCTACTCGTCAAACGTTGGCCATGAACGTCTGACAAAATAGACTGTAAGTCGAGTGAACATAATGCGTAACACATGAAGACTCTGCGCGATATAATACAGATGTAATATAAACACGGATGGCTCGTGAAGTAAATGCCAGAAAAGGCAATAACTGAACTGAGGCCTCACGTGGGAAATTACAGGGAACTGTTCTTGTCTACATGTATCATGTCATCACGTTTGGCGGAATTAATCATTTATTAGGGAAAGTTACGCAAGAAGCCCATATCGTAGCAGTCCATTTTTTTGTTTCTGGATACAGCCCATCGATCTGTGTCCAATTGAATTACTCCAATGTTTTTCGTCGCATTAAATATTTACGCGACTTCTTTGAATGTCTGAAACGGGATGCTTCAAACAGGAACAGGAAGAGTTGCGCACACTCAACTAAACTGATGTCGGAGAAATGGCAACTCAGTGCAGTGCGGACGTGAAGTGGAATTGTCTCATTAGTGTTTAGAAATAAACTCTTAAGAGTGTACACAGCAGGTTCCTTCATGTCATACAACGTTGTGCTTGTAGCTTTTCATGGGCGCTATACGAATCTACGATTTCACTGTTATTCGAAAGGGCTGACCAGGAAACGTTTGAAGCAGGCGAGCTTCTCTCACAAATGTCCCTGAAATACCTGAGTCCCTGGGCGATTCGCGTCGTGAAATATTCAAACACATTGAAACTCGATCCAACATCACTTGACTGTCGTCGTGTGATCACCGAGACCAGAAATCCGATCAGAAGACTTACCAGGAATAAACATCGCCGGGACTTTGATGGCCAAAAGGTCGATGCATTGACCATGAATCTGCTACGTTAGATAAATTCATTCCAGGTACACAACGACGGTTTTATTCAAGCCATATTTGTAGTTTACCTTGGATTTCGAATACACGACACTACATTTAAGCACCGAATATGTAATACTAAATGGCGGGAGGGCTGGGTGTTTGTGCAGGTAAGTGGCATATTTGCACACGCATGATTTTACATAGCACTAAATACTAAGAATATTAAATAAAATGCTTAAATAGATCCTGGGACAATTCTTTTGTACAACTCTACTTACACTCTACAAATTTCGTAGTCAAATATATACATGAAAGACTGGGACATGATTCATTATCCAGAGCCCGAAACCACGTACTAATTGAAGGATGTACTTTGGCAATGTACGGATTTGGTTTTGAAGAGAGTTCGATATGATATGAACAGGCACGCGTTCCGGTTTGACACTTAATGAAGAAAGACGGATTAGAATCAGAGAAAGTGGGCCGTGGGCTGCCTTGCGTTTACGTTAGCTCTCAAGTTAGGAAACACGAAATGCACATTACACATAGGAAAATGTCTTTATTCTTAAAGAGCAAGTTTTTCGATGACAGTCAGAGAGATTGGCATAACTAATTGAGATTGCACATGGGAAGGTTCCGGTAACTGTGATATGTGGCTAATGGAATGTGGGGTCTTGCAATTCATGTTTCACGTCTCAACGAGTATCTTCTTGGTCGTCGGCAATGCAGACATCACTCTCTTCGTCTTCGTCCTTCGGCACTCCCGTGCAAGTGATGCCGTGCTTGAGCATCGGAGTCCCCATGCCTTTCCCTGCAAAAGAGCAAACAGAAGAAGGTTTCAATCTGGGCAAGTCTCTCGCTTTCACATTTTGGAGACCATTTATTTTCTGGGAATAAATTGTCTCTTGTCAACCATATACAAAAGTTGTAAATTCCTTTAAAAGCAATATGGCAATTCATCACCTCAGTACAACAATAATGCATCGTATGGGAACAAAAAGTGACTGAGAAATCTCCGACAACATATTTCAACTTCAGGCTACCACCAACATCTTTCATTCAAATTCAGATACCACGAGAGAAAGAAGCATGGAACCTATTTCTTACTCCTTCCAGAAGTACTATAAATTCTAAAAGTCATATCTCAAAGACAAAATGCGGTTTATACGCTCACAGTCTTCACTCTTAAGACAGACTCAATAATCAAGATCCTTGCCGACATTCATTCATTTGCGCCGACAAATGCCTTCATTAGCTCAGGCTGGAGAATGAAACTGCAGACTGTGGGAGTCATTGCAGTCAAGCGATTAGTCGTCTCGAGTGTAAGTATATTACAGAGGAATAGTATGCATCAAATTGAAGGTGAAATAATCGGTTTACCGGCTCAAACCTCCACAACTCAGCATCACGCACAAATGCTGCAACTTCCTGGATCACTATTAAACCTGCCTGCAACTGCTGCATATTTTATTCATTCATTCATTCCCGACGTGATCAATCATACACGTCTTACATGAAAATTCAAATAGAATGGTTTAACTATTACTCGTTCAACACGGGAGAACGGAAATATGCACCGGAAAGCTGCCACAGTTTCCTGCCACAGTTTCATGTTACAAATTATAGCGCGCAGCGCTCGGTGCTCATACCAGAAGCCGGTATACGAATACTACAGAATCAATTCTCTAGAAATGTGATGTAGGTAAATTTCCAATGTTCATTGCTATTTTACTCGAATTATTACACCAATTCACTAGCGAAACACAGTCGGACTAGGGTCTTGATAAGTTCGGACTTTTGATGAAAATTCTTGCCAAAATCGAAGACTGGGTGAGTTTTCGTGAAAAAACTGTTACAAGCCCTTGGAGAGTGTATTCGGCCGGGTAAGCCGTAGCTGTCAATGCAGTCAACTACTCTTCTTCTCCCTGCTCCCTCAGAGAAAGGATGAATATAATCCAGCAAAATCTTTTGTACTTCAGAGTCTTTACTAACCACTCGAAAATCAGTTCTAGAGAAAGCGACAAGTGAAGCTGCGACTGTCAACAGATCAGAGAAGAGTTTAAGTAGTGTATTAGATTATACAATTAAATGGAAGCCTCTCTCCAACCACGTCAATTACTTAATCCGGGATTGTTGGATTCTTACCGGTGCACCATACATTCCCCAATTGTCCCACCAGTTGCTGTCCGTGCCTGAAATACTAACTCAAGAGTTTTCTACTATTTTTTTCGTAGAAAATTGTGAAGTGAATTAACGCTTAACGCGTCTAATGAGCTTTGTCTTCAACATCATTTCTCACGAACCTCCTACTCTCATGAACCAGGATAAAATTCTATTGACTCCGCTGGCACTTTGTATCAATCCAGAATCCAGACACACTCACTCAGGCGGCTTTTGAGAACCTCTTGTCTGCGCTTAAATCGATACCGGGAACTCTGGCGTCTCTGGCGATACAAATTACTCATTAAGAGGTGAGAAGCCGTAATATAACCAGACTCGTGCATGCAAGGTAACTACAGAGGTATAATGCGAAACCAAGTCACTCTAGCTGAAGCAAGACAAATCAGTAAGGTTAATTCATATTAGTCGCTAATGAGAATGAGCAAGTCCGAAGGATTGAATTAATGCCTGGAACCCCGAGTTATACTGTGCAGCATTTCACAATTTTATAAGGCGATAATAATTTATCGACTTTAATCAATTGTAGCCCTACTTTCACCAACGGGTTTGGGAAAATGTCTCCGTCAATTTGATTTCCTACACGTACGTCGCACGTGCAGCAGCAGACACGCACATTTCCTATTTTTCAATGCGCGCACATACAAAACCATTTTTCTGACATTTATAAATTGCACGAGCAAGAAAGTTGAAGTTCAAATGGCAAATGCAGAAGGTTCAGAAGAAAATACTTTAGAGGCTACATTGAGAAGAATGAAATATTGCAGCATTTACGAAGGAGTGAAAGGGCCGAGAACCTCGCGCCAGATGCACAGTGTGCGTGTTTGCATTTTCTAGTAAACCAAAGGAACAAATCAAGTCTACAGTAAAGGGAAATCAATTTATCGAAATCGGACTTTCTACCCTCGAATCCAAAAGTTCAATTTGCAAAAGTTTTGTCATCGTCAGGGGACCGACACCGAGTGCGTGGTGTGAGACCGCGAAGGCTTGGTCAAAATCAAACGCTGATGACAAAAAGAAGCAAATAAGTCAACAAGGATGCAACTCCAGAACTTTATTCCCTCTGTTGCGAAGACTGACCTACGTATTTGGCGTCCAGCACTATTCAGAATACAAAAATGTGGGCAAATACTTCGGATGGGAAAGAAATACAATCCCGACACAGTCCGCAGAAACAGAAATGCTATCACCAGACGACCCCAGATATAGAGATAGTCTTTAGCCCAAGTCGCTTAGCTACGGAACAACTCAACCACTTGAGTGGTTTGGAAGATCCACTTATTTCTACACAAGCCGAATACAAGCATACCACGGGATTCATGTTATTAGAGATGTATTTACAAAATCATGCTCACGATACAACTTCGACGGAACGAATCAAGTGGTGCCAACCGAGCAGAGCAATTGTCAAGGACGGCATCAATAAGATCTATATACTGGCTATGGCCTGAGGGGATATCGTAAAGTGTAATTAAAACCGATGTACACAGACTCGGAATGATTCGCTAAAGTCGGAGATACAACATTCACATCATTACAGCATGGCATAAATTGACAATGAGGGATTAAAGTGCAATACAGGACGATTGGGTAATTCATCTAATTCGGAAAGCACGAGTAGTATGAATTAAAGCCTTATTCGGAAGCAACTGAATTCAGTCGAGTATTCATTTTGAAGATGAAAATGGAGAAAACTTTCACCGTAGAGTTTCGCAGTATCATCAAAAGCCAGATTTTGATTATGTGGGCGCAGGATTATGTCAATGTCATTGTGTCATAGATATAGATCACTCGATCCATGTCAAATAAGTACAAGTCAGCATCTACGGCACTCATTCGTGAGATTCGTGGCTATTGGCTTGAATGCTAAGAATCAGGGAGCAGCACAATCTGCCATGCAGAAAATTGAGATCCGTTCACATTACCATCAGGATCAGGTCCGACAATCGGACAAAGGGTCCCTCAAGCGCATTAAATCCTGGCAAAAATAGCTTTTATCCAAGAAAGCAGCAACCCGCTTAATTTGCTTCGATGTACCCTCAAGGCATTAAGAACTGCACGCGCGAGAGATTCCATTCATCTCCAGCATACTGAAATCGCTAAAATTAGAAGACTGTTTACAGAGACTCGCAGGAAATTTCAAATGGCCACATGGTTTTCTAATGCCGTAATGCTCGATGTTCCTTCATTCCAGATAGCCTTTGCACCCTAAAAACTACACATTGGTTCCTCATTCGAGGTGGTTAAGGTGGTGGAGAATAATTGAAGGGAATGATTAACAAATGGCATGTAAGGAGGCAATTACTTGGCCATGAATTATATTTCCTTCTGTCTCCTCCGGCTTATCAAACACTTTGCCTCAACTCCCTCAGCTTCACACAATGAGAACTGAACTTTCTCTTTCCCTCATCCACAATCGTGCAATGCTCATTCTTCTCCCAGCATCATTGCCATTACTCTTGACGAGGATGGTAGGAAAGAATCGCAACACTCACTGGTGAGAATTTCTTTGCGAACCGAAAACTTTATTCCATTGAAACAATAAAATTTATACAATTTATGTTGCAAAACTTTCACCACGTTTCCCCGGCCATATGTGTACGACACCTCAACCTTGTCTTGTGTGCGGCGTGCGGCAGCCCGAATTGCAGGCGAGGAAAACTTTTTATTAAGTTTGCAAACATAAAACACAGACGTTTGATGATAAAGAATATTGTTGGTAAAGAAAAGCGTGGCATTGGAACAAATATAAAATGTCTCGTTTTGTTCACGCAGTAGACATTCCACAGCAATGAACTGCACTTTCTACGAAGTACTTTAATATCCTGCGACTTTCATTCACTTTCATATTTCAATGGAATTTCAATAAGTTACTTCAATAAGAATGCGAAAACTCGTAGACACATTTCGAGTACAAAATAATTTCGATGAAATGCACAGTTCTATCTCATGTTTCAATTAATTCTCGACCTGGAAGGTTCCCGCTCTAAATATGACAAAATGGCATACCTTCCGATGAAAATTGTGAGATTTCTGTTGAGGCTAGTGCTAAAGTGATCAACATGCAATCCAGCGCCTTTGCGTGCTTGAAATGTCAAGCTTAAAAATTCAGAGCAACCGGTTACACATCCATTTTCAGAACCTGACTTGCGGAGTTGATCATATACTCATGCGTCTAGTGATCATGTAAATTAAGAAATGAGAAGCTCCAACGCTACCTAAAATCTGGGCGGAAATTTTGACATGGACGAATCTGCTTGGTTCTTCTTCACTCTGAATGGTAAAATTGTCCTCGAAGTAGCTTCCGTGCCGAACTTCCAGGCCGACAACCAATTCCAAATACTCGCCGCCTGGAGAATGCATGCGTTTGACAGTGCAGTTAGCCGCTGGAGATTGCACGCATAGCCCATCCATTTTGGTGCTCAAGAAACCATGAAGAAGTTCCACTGGAATTTTGAATATGACCTCGTACTTGTGATCCTCTTGAAGAAATCCTAAATACACTCCGACCGTTCTGTGATGCTCCTCCGACAAGTCTTGCACGAGGATGGGATGAGTTTCTTCATCGGGATCAACTGGCAACAGTCCGTCGAAGTGAACTCGGCTATCTAAACAGTAAAGCAAGAGAAACATGAGAACCGTTTCAAACGCACTCTAGCATGAGTGGTATTGAAATAACAGACTCATTCAAATAAATGACTAAACAAACAAACAGCTTGATGGATTTTTCATTTGAGATCGCGTCCTTCGACCACGGCCAGAAAATAACAACGTGCTGAGAGGATGGACATATCTTTTGGTACACTGTTCTTACGCATTGGAATTAACAAACATACAAACAGTGCGCCTTGTCAGTCTTCTTCGTTAATTCAGAGAGACACGAATCCGTCCTCAATTAACCGTCCCAACTCATTGCTCATTCTGACCTTTTTCATTGGAAAGACAAGCAGTTCGGAAACGAAGCATTTACACCAAGTTTACTGTACTGGTGCTATTAATAATGATTAACAGCATAGCCACGCACACTTCTCCCATAGAATTCATGTATGTTCCAAGCAAGTGCCATGTTTGACCGCAATCAGCGATCAGCGAACCTTTTCATCTTTCCCTGAATTCCAAACAATTCAAATTCTAATTTCGAAGAATTTATCCTTTCGCAGGAATTGTAATAGCATACAACGGAAGTTGTAAGTGAAATATTGATATAAATGAGCAGGAAGCCATATTTTCTAATTTGTGAATGAGTAATTGAATTCACTTCGGTAATTGTTAAAACCAAGACAAGTCAACTTTTAATTATTATTGAAATCACGCCAAGGGAAAAGAAAATCAATCATAATTATCAATTCTATTGTTCAACCAATTTTGTTGGGTAAGTTGGATTCCGGAAAAATCTATGAAATAGAACTTTTGCGGCTTCGACGGTCCCGGCGTGTACTTTGTTTTTTTTTGTCTTTTTGTGGTATGCAGTCCGAAATTTTAATTGTTCCATTCACGCCTAATAATACAACCGGACCGACCTTGAGTGCAGAAATTAGCATCACAAAAATGGCAAGTCAAAGCCTCTGTGCCTTGGCGGTGTCTCACCGGAGCCATTTCCCAGAAATCTTACGAGAAAGCGCAAGTAATTCATCAGCGAACCATTCTTCAGTCGTATCTAGTCTGCGTTACACATTCACAAACGGGAAAAATGATTTTACTTACTTCGAGCGGAACGTCGAGCAGTATTTGCAGGAATTCGTCTTGTTTCTTGCACTTCAGCATCCAGAGTCGTATCCATTTCAAATTTCAGTTAACCTATATTACAAACAATACTTATGTACTTAATATCGAGGGGATTAAAATATACATTTCCCTTAATTACGCGCTAATCTCAGTGAAGTGCAGCATGCCGCTAAGTTAGAGTAATTAGTTATTGCAAGTATTCATATCATAGCACTCGCTTTGCCATTTACTGTGCACGGACACACGGCCTGAGTAATGAATTATTAGAATCAGAATGATCAGAGATCATATCTTCAGATACACAGACTCAGCATACAGGCAGACAGAAAGTAAAAAACACTGTCTGTCGCCTTTCCAGCCACAGCACCGCACAGCGTGGAACCGCTTTCAGCTTTGTTAGGACTGGAATTTGTGCAAGTGTACTTTTGATTGCACGAACCGTCTGCGCCCACATTTTATGCCTTGAAATTCATTTGCATAAAAGCCAAGATTAAGCTAATCTGTCTTCACAAATCTTTCATCCCACTTCCCATTCTTCTCGCCTAAATGAAATCGCACATGCTTCGTGCGCAACGAGTAATTAGTTTTTGACGTCCGTGTTCTGCATAATACCATATCATTCTGCCAGCACAATATGGTAATGTCCGACGCAGACCAGGCTCTGAATATTAAGCAGCCAATTTGAGTCCCCGTCCGTAAACCATTGTTTCAGTGCGTTCATGGGTGTTGAACAAATTACTGAGAGTGACTAGTTTATTGAGAGGTTTATGGCAACAAAGGATTTAATAGATTCAGGGATTCAGCTGACGCATGTACAGAGCTACACGGCATGATTAATTGCAGTTAATCCTATGTATAAACGTTAGCAAAATCTGGTTCACATACCTTGTACAGTTAAAAATTAAACTCTAGTTTTTGCTTCGCTTTCGCCTGTGCCGATACACTATCGGAACGTAAAATCTAGAAATGAACTCGACTGGTTGCGGATCTCGAGTTCTGTCGGACCTCTAATCGGGGCTAGAGTAGACAAGATAGGAACGAAGAATGCTCCTTCATTAGTAACTCCATGATGCGAGATAAATACTACAGACCAATTATAGATTCTGTTTGCGTTACAACTGCACGCGTGTCGAAGCCGGATTCTAGCTGGGCGACCATGCCATGGAGACGAGTAAATATAATTGATTACTGAAAGCCTAATCTTGTTTAGACGCCTAGACAGCGTTTTGCCAGTGTAAACAGGCAAGCCCTACGTGAAATTGTTTACCAAAGTTAGAGATTTGCGATGGTTAACGGAATGTCGCTTAAGCTAAAGCTTTGACGCAGAGGAGAATACGTACACGCGCCTTTTGATGCTTGCCAAAGTTTTGTGATAGTCAGGCTTAGCGCGTTTCAAACACATTTGGATAGAATGAAAACTACACATTTTCTTAATCAAATTTACGACTAGGTTTCCTTGATTACATTTATGTAGTACTTCCCATTAAGACTAACCTTTGTTCAGGTATTTCAAATTAATCCTTTTGGCAAGACAAGATTGATGTTGAAGTGGCTTTGAATCTGGTTTCGGTTTCCCCACACAATTGTAAATCCTCTCCAGGAAACCTTCCGGAGTCCAGATGTGGATGCTGTGTCGATTTGTAACTCAATTTGGCGTGAGCGTGAGCAATAAAATTCGTCAGTCAAATACACGTAATGAGTATTGGCCCGTAGTCCGTGGATGTGGACTCCTGGCACTGCAACTGAATTTAAAAGGTTTGCGTTAACTTTGAGGTGATATGGCATTTTGTACAGGCGACGGCAGACAGACCTCGTAAATATTTATAAGCGGGGTAGGATTTAATTCATATCCATTCTCTAATCATGCAGTAAATATCAAATAATCCCACTTTAGACCATACTTAAATGCTTACCTCCGAGTATTGGCTGGCTGCTACTTAATTATAACGAGAGGTGAGCACGCGTTTGTCTTGAGCTCATCTGTGAGATGCTATCACTTCCTACAGTACTTGGAAACTAACTACAGTAAACTGATTGAGCCTGGTTTTAGTTCGAATTGGAAACTTCGAAAGGCTTGAGTTCTCCTGACATTTAATACTTTTGACAGCAGCAATTCACGGCTTAAGGCTCTCCTCTCACTCACTGCATATCTCCAGAAAAATGAATTTACCGCATCGCTTCAACCAAGGAGGGCAGCATCCTGCAGAGTGAGTATGCATGTGTGCATATTTGATTTAGATTCATCAATGAGACCGAAGAAGCAACAAGTAGAGCTTCCAGATAAATCAGAGTCGCCGTTCGCAATACGTATGATGCAAGTCAAGGTTTAATCAGTTAGTGTACAAGCAATATCTTCTGAAGAAAATTGGACTTCAATGCAATTTTATTAAGTTACGCAAACACTTAGAGATTTGAATGATATATGACATTGGCCAATCTCATTTTCCTCTTCCATGCCGTGCGCTTAGCCGGCTGAGTGCATTATTCACATTTTGCATGCTTCGACGTTGGAATATTTTAATATCCAGAAGCCGGCGGTGCAGCTAGGCACACGGAATCTGCCTGTCCTTACAACTGGCTGAAGGATTGGGTACTTATTACTGACTCTGTCGATGCTCAGGGGCCTGCCGTTCAAATTTACATTCGTTGACGTCAAATTTTGATGAGGTGCCTCCAGCAGGTACTCTTCCATGAAAACGCCAGCTCGACCGTTGACAACGACCAGAAACGACTGGTTGCTCGGATTTACAATGTACAACGTGACTACAAAAAAATGTGCACTAATTAATTTTCCAACCTCAGGGAAATGTTGTTCTGGTTGTTGGTAAACAAATGAAGCTTAAACTTAATTGGTTTTAATTACCTGCTCCAGGTGTGCTTGCATACACATCGGGTTTGGCGCAATGTGCATATGATCTCAGGTTATGGCTCTCATCTGGTACGTGCAGTTTGTTTCCATGAAGCCACAAAAGTGACGAATTCAAAGACAGGACTTGTTCTCCAACAAAGCGTTTGTACAGGAGCGATACAAAGTAGCTCTGAAATAGAATTGAAAGTGAAAACTAATCCTCACCCGTCGTTAGATAATCAGTTTCCTCAAGGTGAAATATTTATTATGCATGACTTTCTCTTGTGTTCTAGTGAAAGTCACAGTCAGAAGCCATACAAATTATTCCGATACATGTGTATTTGAAACGTTTTGTTTAAGCATAGCAAGTGAAAGTACCGGTGTCGGGTCTCCGTTCTCGCCAAGCAATCCGTACCACCCGATCGCTAAAGATTGTCGAATCACAACTTTTACACCGTTCAACGCACTGAGGCCCAACTTATCCAGCCATGCGAAAATGCTCGCGAAAGTGTTTGAAATGTTGGGAGCGCCGCCACCCCAAGCCGTACTCGTTTCTCCTAAAAAGTGGAAGAAATGGGCCATGTACATAAAAGTAGCATGACACCGGTTAGACAAACCAGTCACCTATCCAGACGGACTTCTGTGGCGTCGCTTTGTTTATAATTGACTTTGCCAAATTTATTTCTTCCTGAAGGCTATTCATAATTTTTATGTTCAAGAAATCCTCAACGGTTGATGCACTACCGTTTAAGAAATATCTGTTCAGAGAAATTACGATTAGGTTTTAATTTTGCTGGTCTCTCATCGGTACGTACTGGTGAAAGTTGACTCTGTCAATACTACTTGGGTCAACATGCTTGAGAAAGTTGCGCAAGAAGTTCGCTGCTTCTACACCACTGATATCTGGTCCAATTACCAGACTGTCCCTGTACAAATCAAACTTTCGAAGGAGGCGGCGGAGACGAGAGAAGTCTTTCGCGATGTATCTTGAGTGCAATGTTTTGTTAAATTTGGTGGGAAACAGATTTGGTTCTAAACAGGAAGTAATACATGTAAAGCTCGAATAACTTGCTAACGCAGTATTGGGTTACCATTTCCAAGCTCCCATCCCGCGACAGGGATTCCATGCTTTGACATGAATGCCATCATCTCGAATGCATTTGAAGAGTCCCAGTGAGATCCATTTCTGAGCAGGACATTCAGACCAAATATTAAATCCAATGTAGTCTCTCTCACAAATGAGTCCAGCTGGAGCAAATGAATACCTGCGAGTTAAAGTCACACAGAGTGGGCCACGAAAAGGAAGAGAAATGAGGGCTATTGTATTACATTGGATTGCATTTCACTTATGAAAATGACAAAAGCAGGTTGAGTCTCACCATAGAATTTGTGAAGAGGAAGCTGTCTGAAACTTTCTCCGCCGTCAATATCACCATTGAAGTCGGATGGTTCCTCCAGACTTTTGACGGGTTGGGGCTCATCTCTTCCGGCTTTGCCGCACAAAGCAGTCTCTAAATGAAGATATTAGTGCCAAGAATACCGAAATTAAACTGTCTGTGTCATGAACATTGCGAAAGTTACAGATGGACTCAGTGAAGTGAAGGCTTTTGACAGCATTAATAATTTTTTGATATGCGCCTCTCTGAACGTAATTGGCAACGACTAGAAATAGAACTATTAATTGAACTATTCATGTAAGGGAATGATATTTGATCCAATTCAGTAAGGTCACTTCCGGCTTCGATCTGGTCAGCAACCCATAAATTCAAAGTATAGCACTGGTCTTGCGCAGAATACTTCTCGGTTTGTTATGAAAAGCTCAACTAAATGAAAGAAAATGCTGTGAGATTGCGAACCTGGTTCGTGAGGAGTTCCAGTGGAGAATTCCAGCGCATCAGCAGCATTGCCTCCGATCCTCAAGTAAGCGGGTTGCAAATATTTGGTTAACGCACGGAGTCTCTCGTCTCTGCCAAAAAGTAAATAAATGCTTTTCTAAATCAACACTACAGTAAACAGCGGCACACTTCATTTCCCGTGCCGTGTCGAATCTCGTGTCTGAAATGAGGCTTACAAACTAAATGACACAAAGACCTTGCAAAAATCGACATTAGCCTTTTCCCGGGTGCAATTAGTTTGTGAAAGTGGAAATAATTTGATGAATATCTCCTGCTCTAATTATGTTTAGTTTGGCCAGACTAACGAACTTCGCATGTGCCTATCATCAATTATGGATTAACAGAATTGCCGATATCTACAGCACTAGTGGAGCATTTCGGTGGTTTCTATGTGCAGCTTACGTCAAGTCAGTCCTTTTCCACCGTCGGTACAGTTCGAAAGAGTCAAGGGCGATACTGAGAAATCGTTTGTCCACTCGATGAAGCACAGTGGCTGCCCCTGACAGATTGATCTGGAGCAGAGGAACTGACCTCTCCGTTCGTTGTTGTTGGAGATCATTATTTTGTGGCTCAGAGTGCACTTTGCCTGACAAAAGCGAAATAATTACGAAGATAAATGAGATTCGAAATAGTAATGACAATGACGGTGAAATTAAATGCTGGCCATGACCGTGGCCAGGACAATTTCCAAAATCCATAACACTCATGGTTGACACCAAAGCAAAGACAATACTGAATTTGACAGCAAACAACCAACACGATGATACAGGGATACGACTAAGAGATCCTTTCAATTTACATGGCAGTATGAACTATGAAAGATGTTATGAAATGGGCTGGAATATTATTGAGTACAAGGAGCAAAGTGTTATGATTATAATTGGCTTTGTGTCACTAGTGTGCATGTTTACAGTGATAAACAAAACAGGCACTCTTCATAATGGAAAAGGGATTTAGAGTTAATCATGTCACTGAGTTTCAAAGAGTCTTCAGCGTTCATCCCATCGCGTCGCCAAAGTGCATTTGATAATTGCGCAAGCCTGAAATTAGATGCTTCAATGCACAAAGTTTAACACTTCTTTGTTACCAAGTTTTTCTCCATGCTCATGAATTCCATTTGTTTGAGTGAGCCTGTTTGCCTGTTTGCCGTTTGTAGTCTCAGCTCTCTCGACAGACTAGAACATCATTGCAATAAGCGTAGCAGATACGCACAAATTCCACTTTTGCCCGTTCTCTGCTTTCGCGAAAATACAAATTCGCAAACTAGAATTTTGTAAGATATTCTGTGAAATAATTGATCTGATTTTGAAGTTAATTTAAAGGCCAATACAGTACAAGATCAGAGTGAGTTTTCAATATTGCTATCATCAACTACGTAATAATGGCAGAAAAATATCTCACGATGGAACCCAGGCTGAAGTCTGTTATGTTCAAGCCCAGTTTGACCGAGAAACCTCGCAAGAAAGATTCCAAGCCGAAGTCAATCATGCACTCCAAATTGAAAGCTAAAAAGTGGGGCACCAAATTGGCAAAAGAACTTCCCAAGACGGAACCCAGCGTGACGTCTAGGCCAGACTTCAAGTTATCAGCCAAATACAAACCTCAGCATGTTGAAACGAAGGGAGAAAAGAGGATGAAGGGCATCATGGAACGGGAGACACGCCCAGAAGTCAGGAAAGTTTTAATTGGAGTAAGGAAAGTTTGGTAAGTTTAAAGCGCAATTCAAGTGAGCTAAAGACTGCCAGAGACATCGGCAATTGGTGACTAGATTTGATTTGATTATATCTGGCTCTCTAAAATTCTCCAAGTCCTATCCTTACTGCGCAGACTGCAATCAGACGTGGACGTCGTTTCCGTAAATATCTGAAGCGAACCAAATTTGTCGCAAAGATCACGAAGATGCTTCTTAGCCTTTTTGATATGGAAACCCGCACACTTGACGACCCTTTAACAAATTCTCCAAGTGTGTCCAAACTTCTCTACACGCCCTTCCTACCAAAGTTTTGGCGTTGGAATTCGCTGCTCAACGCGATGATTTGGTTGAATACGTGAATTTGATTTCAAAAGTTGAAATATACCTTTTGTACAACCCTCTTGCGTAAGAAGGAGCTCTGAATTTAATTTAGTTCGATTTTATTTACAGATTAAATTCCTGGAAGCTGAAAATGTACGACTGAAGGAATTGGTAAAGTCTAAAGAAACGTGAAAACCTACATAAAAAAGAAGCAACCGGCGAGAAAATAGCAGCTGGTCGTAAAAAAAATGCAACTTCGGCGAAAACTAAAAGGTCCATCAGCGGGTGCAACTGCAAAAAACGAACTTAAAGCCAAACCGGATAAGAATGGCAAGTTGGAGAAACCTCAAACCAGAAAACCCCTAAAAAAGTGGAGAAAAAGGAAAAGTTAACCACTGAGAAACGCAAGCGTGTGAAAATTCATGTCAATCCAAAACGAGGTAGTCGATCCAAGTAAACAAGCGATTAATTAACAAACAGTTTATTAATGTGCAAACAAATATCCAAAATCGGATTTGTAATTACGCTTATGAAAGAATTGTAATGAATAATTGTGCTACGCACACTCTAAGACTCTGGTAATAAATTTACAAGGGAAGAGGAATTTTCCACCAGCTCGGTGATGGACACTCGTCCTCGTTGCTTGATGAATGTTGCAAATTTCTTGAGTTCAGCTTCGGATATGTAAATGAATTTTCCTCTGTCATCCATCACACCTACGTAATTAAAAATCACATTCAGCCCTCTTTTATATCGTTACGTCCTCTTATGACTTAAAGTGGATGAATATCTTACCAGTTAGTCGGCCTTCTTGAACTAAAGTAGTGATTCTTTCGATTGTGTCAGGAACTTTAAGACCAAACTCGCTAGCCAATTCTTCAAACAACACAACCTTCTTTTTCTACAAAATATTAAAACATACAGAATTAGTAATCGTCAGTTCAGAACCTTATCTATAAACAATAATAACAGTAGGGTGCACTGACTCGAATATGGGTGATAAACTGCTCCAGGAGATTTTGTTCTTCCTCTCTCTCTGCGACTTCACAACCTTCGCCCTCCACTGTAAAGGCTTCTTTCAGCTTCTGGTACTCTTCAAATTCTCGCTGAACTTGCTCCTGACGAAGTCGCTTCTCTTCTTCCAGCTTTAACTTTTCTTCCTCTGCCTCCTTTTCTTCAAGTCTATAACAATTTCACCGAATAATTAATTTGCTACAGATCAGATACTACCGTATCTTCTTTTAATATTTTATCGCAATTTACTTTTTACGCTCTTCGTCTTGTTTAGCTTCTTGTTCTTTCTTTTCCTTGCGGAGTTTCTCTTCGACCTGAAATGATTGGTTATTTAATGTTAGGCAGCGATTAACGGACTTATAATCATTGACCTCAATTGTCATAGTTGGTCTGTGAATCCTTACCTCTCTTTGTGCCTTCTTCTCAAGCTTGGCTTCTATTTTAGCTTTCTTCTTGGCACCTAATTTTGGATCATTCAGTAGTCCTTCCTCATCAACTACTTGTCTCTCTGCTGGTTCTTCTTCAGGTCGTTGCGGCGCCTCGTCAGAATCGGAGTCATCTGCAGCCATTGATAAGTATGAAGTACATTTTGTGCATGCGAAACTACAAATTCCAAGGCAATGGCAAGCTTACCAGCTCTTCCAGCATGTCTTCGATTACGAATGCCGACGCGTCGGTGTGCTGGATGTATAGGTGGACGACCATGATTTGCTCTTCTTCCACCCGCACCCACCTCGTTCGCCTCATTCGTGCCAGCTGTCTTTGCCTTCCCATCGCCACGTACAAATTTGAGAATGAGAAGAACTATGAAAATGCAGACTGCCAACCCGAAATAAAACACCCATTCTTCCATTATGATGCTGTAATGCGTAACTGAAGTGATTGGATACGTGATACCACGATACGGGGGAGGGATGTGACTTGAGTAGTAGGGATGTGAAGGGCCTCCACAATTCGGCCAGCCAATAAGTTGATGTCACTGCTAAAATAGAAAAGTTGTATGTCGACTGATTTCAGAATCCCAGATGAACACCATTTTAGTACTCATGGCCTCGCTAATACGTCCAAATTGATCTTACCTTTTATTATCGAAGAATACCAATTCCGAAATTTAAGAAGGTGCAGCAACCAATCAGGGGCTTGTTTCTGCAGACTGTTCCCAAGTTGATCACCTGCTGTTCGTTCCCTGGCTCTTCATTCACCTTATGAAATCAAATTCCAAAAAGTTGCGCCACGGTAAATGTTGGATGCGAGACCCGCAACTAAACAAATTCGAAGGAATCAACCTGATGTTTGCTCAATGCAATGTAGTAGCAGTAGCTCTTCAATTTTCGCTTCGTACACGTAGACTCAAAGTTGTCTGTCTTCGTAGTTAAATTGTTAAGATCGGCAAAATTAACTAAGCCCGTCAAAAATTCATTCGTTTTTCATCTTGTGGCAATTAAATTAATTAAGTCAGGGTATTCCAGTAGTAAAATAGCTAAAATGAACAGCCTTAGCTATATTTTCCTAGTGTTAGCCATTTCCCTTTCGTCAGTTACTTCATTATATTTCCATATTGCTGAAACTGAACGGAAATGCTTCATTGAAGAAATTCCTGATGACACCACTGTTATAGGTAATGTTCATTAGTGTCATTTCGTCGTTTGTGATTTTACTTTTTCAAATCAAGTCGATGCGTATTTACGTATGATAGCTGCCGGCCAGAACTGAACCGGTACTAATGTTTTTACTTGATTGTTAATTTTCAGGAATTTACAAAGTGGAGCTCTACGACCCACGAACTGGAGGGTTTATGCCATCAAGTCCTGGGATTGGAATGCATGTGGAAGTTCGAGATCCTGATGACAAGACAATTCTATCCAAGGTGTACAGCTCAGAGGGCCGTTTTACGTTCACGTCCCACACACCTGGCGAACATGTCATTTGCCTGTACTCAAACTCCACAAAATGGTTTGCTGGATCACAATTGGTAAGTGCTAATGCAACAAAAAAGTTAAGGTGGCAAGAATGGCAGACCACATAATGCTAAACACAAACACTGTTTCGTTTGTCATCCGTACAGAGAGTTCACTTGGACATTCAAGTTGGGGAGCATGCCATTGATTATGCTAACGTTGCACAGAAAGAGAAGTTGTCCGAATTGCAGCTGAGAGTTCGTCAACTGTTGGATCAAGTTGAGCAAATCACTAAGGAGCAAAACTATCAACGCGTGAGTCAACAATATTTCTTTATTTCGGCATTTCTCAATTAGTTCAGCAAGTTCCAGTCCTACTATTAACGATCGTTCTTTATCATTGCAGTATCGCGAAGAACGTTTCCGTCAAACAAGTGAGAGCACAAATCAACGAGTATTATGGTGGTCTTTGGCACAAACTGGAATTTTGCTGGCCATGGGATACTGGCAAATGAGACATCTGAAATCTTTCTTTGAGGCTAAGAAACTTGTGTAAAAGCACTGATGTAGACGTATTTATTTAAAAAAGAATAACAATGTAATCTGAATTCGTTCCCTTCTGAAATCCGCCATTGTCTCATTCGCTCTGATTATTTTGTAGTTAATTTTATTTTGCAAGTTGTAATGTCGTGCAAATTCCACCACAGCGCCTTACAAGGGTAATACAGAGTATCCAGTCTGACTAGAAGTTTTGTGAATTGAACCACATATTCTTCATAATCTCATCCTGCCATCACGTTCCGGGTTTTCAGAAAAGGAATTAATTACGTACTTTATCGTGTGATCACATTTAGTTGGCATGAATGTAATTGCTACCGATTTCAGAAAAGGTCTTTGGCTTATGACCTCATGCTTTGGTAAACTTTCCTTCCTCAAGTAAACTGAAGATAAGGATGTACTCATCGCACCGACACACTTCTTGCATTGAAGCAGAGACATTCATCCTGCATTGCATAATTTAGTCGTCCATGTCATTTTGACCCATTCTCGAATATGGCAAAAGCGCCGACTTCTCTGATTACAATTTGTTGCGTTTCAATTCTTGCTTTGTTGGCCTCCATTATATTGAGTGAAAGTGCAACAACACCGTTTCCAAGAACAGTCAGAAAAACAGTCGTTCGAAGGAGAAAGCTAAATTCCTCCAACCCCCTACCATCGTCCACTACTGAGCCCTCCTTTGCCACAACAATCGTAACCCCTACTGAAAGTAGTTCCAATCAAGATGAGTTTGTCAGCATTGATTCCACATCCCAATTTAGTACTTCCACAATCACCGTCCTTGACACTTCAACTCAAGGGACGCCCATGCCGTCGCCAACGCATTCGACAAATAACCGGAGTTTAAGTACCCGAAATTCCACTATACTCACTTGCGATGACCAATGTGATATGAGCAGTTGCGTTCGTCCACGCGATTGCCATACAGAAATTGTAAGCCGCATCATGCACTGGTAAAAGAAATACTAAAAGATATGAAACAAGTCTGAAACATTTTGTTCAGGTTCTTGACCATTGCTCGTGCTGTCATGTCTGTGCCGCAATCGAAGGCGACATTTGCTACAACACCTCCTTGAACAAGCCCTTTTATGACGGAATGGGAATCTGTGGGTCCAGCTTAAATTGCCTTGTTAGGAATGACTTGGAGCCGAACGTAATCTCTCACAAAAACAAATACCGATGCCAGGTCCTTGCAAGCATTTTTGTGTTGGCCCTAACTTTTAAAGGAGCGGAAGGAAGCGCAATGTCATTGTCGTGATACGAGAGTCATTTGCGGCAGCGACAACGTGACCTACTCAAGTGAATGCAAATTGCGACAAGCAACCCACTTCAATCCCAACCTGACAATTCAAGCGTGGAGTCCATGTTTAACTGGTACATTTCAAATCAGACTTGATCTCGTAAAATATGAAAGGCCAAACGAAATTCGTAATTTGTGTAGCACCTTGGATAGCTGAAATAGAGAACACGACCGCTGCCGTAGGAGAAGAAATCTCGCTGAGCTGTGAAGTTCGGGCCTTCCCGTGGCCTGTAATTCATTGGGAGTTTCTGGAGGAGAGTTCAAGTCAACTGCATAAGTTGCCTGGTCAGTAATAGTAATATTAGAGCTCATTTGTCGCGCAGTGAGCCAGCGGGTGTTCCCCAGCTAATTCATTCACATTGCGTAGATTCACGTTTGCTTGCCGAATTAACGCCGTGATTTATCTCCAAATAATTCAATAGAAACCTTCCAGTTCACAACGCATTTAGATGTTGTGGCTGGTCAACAAATCGAATCCGTAATCCCTAATTAGCATTCATGCTTTATGAGTGGTATTGTTCATCGTAATTACAAAGTGCTTGCGCACCCAAGAGTCTATGAAACACAGGAAAGCCTAACGCACTAACATTATGACCTTCGAATTGTGTAGTCATTTGAACTTCTTCAGACTCGTCCAACCTTGCGCTTAGACTTTCGAGCCAATGCCAATTCAATCAGCTCATTTTATGCAAATATACGATTGTGTACGCAGGTGACGATCCCTCAATTGTTGTGACCATACGCGGTGGTCCCGAGCAAATGATGACATCAAGCTGGATCCAAATCATTTCGATTTCTCCAAGACGCCAAGGCACGTACTTCTGCATTGCGAGCAATTCACAAGCCACCGTCAGAAAGCAAACGTATGTTTCAGTGTACAACGGCAACGACGAGAGTGGCGGTGCTGATGGTCAGGTCCAAAATACAAACACATCTTCAACGCACGTCTGAGCCTCCATTCATTGGAGCACAATGTTTTGCAATTTGAAGTGTACACTTGCCCAAACGGTATTGACGTGTGCGCAATTAATTAGCACCTTTGCCAGATTCAAAGTGAATGTGTGCGGTCGCAAACAATGTGATGTGTGAATTATTCTAATAAATTTATGTAATCATGTTGTCATTCTGGCGGCTTCTGCCTTGCTCCTTCACGTCTTCATCTGCTTATACTCTGAACATGTGCGTCTTCTCTCTTGAAATAATTGTCGTGTCTTACCTCAAAATCCTTCGTGTTGAGCTATCCCGCACGAAATTTAGATAACCGCAATTAACTGCATCCATTTGTCCGATCTCAATGCTAATCTTCTACAGCTAGAGCGACTTGTGACCGAGTTAACGCAAATTAGTGCAATTACACATGGTGGGGTAGGCCTGTGAGTGGTCCCAGCATTCATTGTATTAAGTCTAAGCGTAACCGTTAAATCATAATTCACATAATTCGACATTGAATTGATTCAACTGCGGCTTCTGACTTCTGAGTCCGAGGCTTAGCTGTGCTACTGCAGGTTTCGACCACAGGATGATCTTACGTTTATACTGCGTAAGAGTTCTCACAGCTCAAAATCTCAAAGGCGTCGAGCGAGCAGATACAGCACGCGCGCACCTGACATCGTATCATTAAAGACTCTCTGGAATAAATTAAATTCAGCAGCGTCTCATCAACCGTAATCGATTTTTAAGAATTATTTAATCATTTTCCAGTAATCACCAGCCGCATTAGAAAGTCAAAGCCGGTAACGACCGGTTGAGAATCAAAGTCCATACTCCTTGCATTCTATTCTAATAATTACACTCATCTGGAAACTGGACGAAAAACGCTCGGTTAAATTCTAGGACGGAATTTGCCATGTTTATTGTTTACTTGCTCTTTTGCGTGGATATTTAAGATTCCAAAGTCCCGTGCTTGCCTTGTACGTAAACTTGACCCACTGGCAATGTATCGGAAACATCGTCCGCACTGCGCCGGCATCGCAAGATCATATGCGTATGTGACATGGAATTCTCAAATTAAGGATTCCAAAAGCATCCACGGGCTACAAGTGGTGCACATAATAATGATTCTACCTAGTATTTGGAGGCATAGTTTGTAACAGCTGACAAGACTTTGAACCCTGTAAGAGTTGTACTGAAGTGTCTCATTCTTTAAGTAAATCGAGGAGTCATAGTCATAATGCAACATAAACCATAATAGTAGGCGGATTACGTATCTGAATGGTTTGAGGGATATAAAATCGATTAGCCTGAACCTAACCTCTGCTCTGTCCTCCTAATTGCCGTAATCTTCGCCCTCTGCAGATTATTAGTCGGTTCGCTCGGCAGTATCACGGAAAAGGTTCAGCTCTACACTCTGCAGGCAGGTGACACGAGCATTACGAATGGTTCGAAATTTTCCTCAAAGGCTCAGTACTCATCCAGTAGCTGAGGAGAGACTAAAGGCTGTAGAAAACCAGCTCTGGAATTTTTGTCTGGCGAGATTGATGGAAAATTTCATCCGAGGTCAAATTCCAAAATAAACCTGTCTTTGTGCAGGAGACCACATGCCTTGCATTTTCTGAATGGAATATTTCCTCGGTGAAGGGATTTCGATAGCGCACGCGTCATACGATGAAATTGGATTCAGGATCGACACTGAACTTTAAGCAACGGCACCATCAGCATCAAATTTAGGAAATTTATATTTTTGCATGGCGCATCATGTGCATGGAATTGTCCTGACCACCGCTGCAACTGGCATACTGTCACCAACCCATGCTTATTACAAAGACAGAAGCACGGGTGTTACCTAATTTTAGATCATGAAAGTCACTTGCTACAAACGACCACAATACGACTCATGTTTGTAAAATATGGGCACTACATTTGAACGATCAGTCAGTTAGAATCACATCAGTCGCCTGTTCACGTCATCCAGTCTTGTTTTCACACTTTGCTGGTCAAAGGGTTAAGAAGCACAAGCATTCCAAGTGAATTCCAGCTGCTGTCCGCGTTGTAAACATATCTCAAGTCATCGAGCACAAACAGCGTGTCGTCGCCTCAGCTTTCTGGATCTGACACACGAGCCAGAAGGTTCAAACTCGGTGAACTCTGAAATTAGCGTTTTTACATGTGATAATTTCATTTTCGTCTTAAATTCCACTCATTCACCATGGGGCATTTCTGCGTGCACACGTGATGCGATATTTGTGATTGTATGATGCTCTCATCGCATGGCCATTCAACTGCGTCCTGAAAGAAGTCTCGTTTATGTGAACTGGATGTGACTGCCTTCGAGAGGATTTCAGTTGCATTGATTTCAAAGACTGTCGAATGTTGTGCATTTAGCTTAATCTGACTCTCTGTTTATCTATTTAGGTGAAAACTCCGTTTTACATAATTCGAAGAAGTAAGATATCAACAAAGACGTTAAGTCCAACACAAATTCGTTTGTCAGGGTTCAGTTTCAGTTTGGGTGTTCAGGCAAGATAACGACGGTCAACTGTCTGGGAGTAAACGGTTTCAATTTTTTAATTTCTAACTCAGCTTGCAAAATTTCATGTGATTCTGTGAAGTGTAACAATCAAGATGCATCGCAGCTCAGCCGTGATGGGTTTCCGCTTCATTCCAAACACATTTATTCTCAGGAAACCCCAAACTCCAAAGCGTTTTATCACAATGACTTTTGTAAGTTCCCAATTTGTTATTTGCGCTCATTCAAATGCTAATTTAAACGAAAAACCAGGTTACGCGACGAGATTTGTCAACTTCGAAGCCGATTTTTGACTACGTTTCGCCAAAGGAAGGAAATGGGTTCGCAAAGGGAGCGCTCGTCAGTCGAAGCCAGCTGGAACAGGCGAAGCGCGTCGTGGTGAAAGTGGGAAGTGCAGTGCTGACTCGCGAGGACAACTGCGGTTTGGCGCTTGGGAGAGTCGCCTCACTGGTTGAGCAGGTAACTACGCAACAAATTGATATGCGCTACAGTTCTTGTCAATGGTTCGAATTTTCTAGGTCGCGACGTTGCAAAATTCTGGTCGAGAACTGATTATGGTCACAAGTGGAGCCGTGGCTTTCGGCAAGCAGAAACTGGTGCAGGAGTTGGTCATGTCGATGTCCATGAGACAGACTTTGCATTCCAAGGATCATCAAGTACATGTGAGCCCATAACTGAACCCGAGAGTGACATTGCGAATATGAGTTTGATTCTTTTAGCTAATGGGAAATTCGAAGAGCACTCCCAACAAAATGGCTCTTGAGCCACGAGCTGCAGCTGCCGTTGGGCAGTCGGGACTCATGTCGCTGTACGAAGCCATGTTTGCGCAGTACGGAGTTCGTATAGCGCAGGTCTTGGTCACAAAGGCTGACTTCACTGACGAGTACACAAGAAAGCACCTTTTCCAGACCATGTCTGAATTACTAGCATTAAACATTGTGCCAATTGTCAACACGAATGACGCAGTTGCTGCCCCACCCCAAGTCTACGATGCATTGGAAGGAGTAAGTGAAATACTTGCATTTGACGCATCCAAATACGCAAGCGAGTATCGTGAACGTGTGAAATTTTATGTGAAGGATATCACCGTGAACGACAACGACAGCCTGGCAGCTTTGTTGTCCGCTGAGATCCAAGCCGATTTGCTCGTACTGATGTCGGATGT
Organism: Mesaphorura yosii; assembly: GCA_009869945.1. Classification (NCBI taxonomy): domain Eukaryota; kingdom Metazoa; phylum Arthropoda; class Collembola; order Poduromorpha; family Tullbergiidae; genus Mesaphorura; species Mesaphorura yosii. Next base: position 154,467 of record WIXG01000148.1, read on the forward strand.
CGACGGAGTGTTCACCGGACCACCCAAATTGGAAGGCTCGCGACTGATTCACACCTTCAACCCGATGAACGCGAGTGTCCGCTATGGCGCCATGTCTCGCGTCGGCTCCGGTGGCATGCAGTCCAAAGTAAGCACATTGTGTGAGTGTGTGCATTCTGCATGCCAGGATGTCGAGCCGTAATTCTTAATGCTTGCTGAAGAACATTCCCCCCAAATTGAATTAAGTCACTTCATTTAAGTGCACGCTCCAAAATTTCCTTTCTCAGATTAATAGATTTGGAGTAGTGAGTAGGCGATGAATGGAAAACTATCTGTCAAGATTTTCAAAATGTTGTCAACCAGAATGATTAAGCATGATTTTTCTTATTAAAGTCCCAATATGTACAGGTGTCGGCAGCCACTTGGGCCCTCAATCAGGGAATCGGAGTCGTCATCTGCAACGGATCTCGCGAAGGAGCCTTGACGTCCGTCATTGCTGGACGCCGCGTGGGAACCCTCTTCACAACACACGCACATGGAACCATGTCGCCGGAAAACTTAGCCGACTTAGGTCAGTCTCTCTTATCTCTACACGTGGTTAAACGTGGTGCATGTTTACCACGTTTAAGCATAGACTCCACGTGAGCAATTAGTGTCAAGTCTCTGCAGAGACTTATCTCGGTAAAGCTGTACATATAACCGTCTTGATTGCTATCTTGCTCGCAGTGCAAGGAACATGGACAGCGCGTGAAGTCTGTCCAGCGACGTTTTTGTTATTTGCTCGAAAAATCTGTAGAAGCATAAGACACGTATCAAATTGTTCACGTTGCAATCTTCTGCGCCTTAGTGTACTCTTCAACTGGCATTTGTTATCTAAAATCTAACATGCTGACTAATGAATGTTTATTTCCAGCTAAAACCGGTGGACGAGACCTGCAGAATCTGAGCGGAGTTCAGAGATCAGACATTATTCTCCAGATTGCCGATTTGTTGTCGGCCAAGCGTGCAGATATTTTGTCTGCAAATGAAGTGGACTTAAACTCCGTGGAGGAGAAGAATGTGTCATCATCAATGATTGACCGACTTAAGTTGACTGATTCAAAAATTGAGAGCCTTGTCACAGGTCAGTTCATTAGTTCCGTATTATGAATGGTAAAAAATTAAGTTGCGATGGGGAAGGAGCCTGATGGGGCGACGTGAGACGCTGAGCGCAAAAATGAGAAAAGCTCACACATCGTTTTCTATCAGGTTTGAAACAACTGGCGACAAGTTCGACGCATTTGGTTGGAAAAGTTCTGAGACGCACCCGCCTCTCGGAGGGTTTGGACCTGGAACAAATCACGGTTCCAATTGGACTGCTTTTGGTGATATTTGAATCCAGACCCGATTGTCTCCCCCAGGTGAGAGAGAGCATTGGAAAAGTCGATTACATGAAGATATTTGCAAAGTTGATTTAAAACTTCCAACAACCTTCGATATGCACTTGGCACTCATACACCATTTATTATTCAAGTCCTTGACAGAGCCGTGGCTGTTCTCACTTCACTTACGATTTCAATTTCTATTGCAATCTCGCAGATCGCTTCTTTGGCCATTGCATCAGGGAATGGGCTCGTATTGAAAGGTGGAAGTGAAGCTGTGAGTACAAACAATGCGCTCATGTCGATCGTGTCTGAGGCTCTGATGGCTCACCGCGTGCAAGACGCCGTGCAGATGGTATGTGGCCGCATGCGCCGTGTAGCATAAATGTGAAACTACTTGGCCCAATCACTCAACTTGTTCCACTTTTGGCTTTAATTACCATTTTAATTTAAGCAAGTTTCTGAATGTCAATTTCAAATGGCAGACACCAGCCGAATGTTATTCAACTTCCCATACAAATTGATTTTCTTGCGCGTGCTCAATGCAACTAATGTTTACAATTTGCAATGCGTAGGTTCAATCCAGAGAAGACGTGAGTGAAATCATTGGGCTTGGGATAGTCGATCTGATCATTCCACGTGGATCCTCGTCGCTTGTGCGCACTGTGAGCGCCATGGCTCAAGGTGTTCCTGTCTTGGGCCATTCTGAAGGCATTTGCCATGTTTACGTCGACAATGACGCAGATTTAGACAAGGCATTCAGAATCAGTAAGTAGACTCAACTTCCCCTTGATTGGTCACCGTGTCCTTCAGTCATGGTCTCATATACTTTCAGTCCGAGATTCCAAATGCGGTTATCCGTCAGCATGCAATGCAGCGGAGACGATACTCATTCACAGAGCACTCGTGAAGAAAGGAAACTTCTTTGCCAAGCTATGTGACATGCTGAAAGCCAACAATGTAAGCCAACGACTTGTAGACGAACAGTACTCGAATTGATGGCACTAAAATCAGTGTTTATGAAGGTTGAGATCTTTGCTGGCCCGACCATTTCCAAGGAACTCACATTTGGCCCACCACTGGCGAAATCATTTCGTACCGAGTACGGCCGTCTCGCGGTAACTGTTGAAGTTGTCCCGGACATATTTGCTGCAATTGAGCACATCAACACCTTCGGATCAGCACACACTGACTCCATTGTCACCGAGAGCGGTATGCCCTCTAATAATTTACAATCGGACTTCCCATAATTCCTGTTTATTTGCAGATAAAAATGCAAAGGAATTCATGAACCGTGTTGACTCAGCTTGCGTGTTCCATAACGCGTCCACCAGATTCGCCGATGGCTATCGGTTTGGGCTCGGAGCCGAGGTTGGTATCAGCACAGGGAGAATTCATGCTCGTGGGCCAGTCGGCGTGGAGGGACTCCTAACGACAAAGTGGATTTTGCGCGGACACGGAGACACAGCGTCTGACTTCGGGCCCAACGGAAAGCACTTTGAACATCTTCAGCTTCCCCTCGAAATTCCTGGCTCGTCCGTGAAATCGATTGAACTTACGAGTCAAGACATTTCGGTCGCCGGGAACTAATCTTCTTATGCCCTACACTTTGTACACCAGTTTAATTTAATTACTTTGCTTCATTTTAACTTCACGCTCTTTTCCACAATATACTGTAAACTAATTTAATACTTTATAACGATAGTATTTGTGCGTTCAAGTGAGAGACTTGCTAATTAAGCCACAGGCAGTGGCTATGGCCATGGCCAAGGTCATAACTCTCGTATCGAAGTCCTGCAGTCCTACTTTCGTCTTCCACACGTGAAGGAAAATCGCGAGTCACGCATACGCATATCTGCAATGATATGCAAATCTATTTATAACCAATAATTAAGAAATATTAACTTCTAGATTTCAACAGCTTCATTTTTAACAAATAAAAGAATGATACTGCAAAACTATGCCTCAATAGTGTCTCAATACGTCAACTGCGGCTGTCATAATGATTGCGTAATGTGTTCTAGATTTTCTTTCGCTCATTTCGTCCTGGAACGCATTAGCCGTGGTACTTATCAAGAACAATAACTTTATAACGAAGGTTGGGGACGACAGAATGATAGCACAGTTTTCAGAAAGTGTGCAAGTGCGAGGGTCCAGGTACACATGCACTGAAGATTTTAATGGTTAATTAGGTGTGTACCCATCATTCACATTGTTTGTTGGCGTTCTTCATGCCAGTCGAACTTAGGCTTCATGCGAAAATGCCAACGGGCTTCCGAACCAGCGGTCTCCAGTGGAGTCTTGTTCCGCAGGTGGACAAACTTTGTCTGGTCACTGACATTTGACCATAACTCACGGAATGGAAATCGTGGAAGCAGATGCTTGTGCCTATATAATCTGTGGAGATCGTAATCGTTCGATGAACCTTCCTAACCTGGGGTTTACCCTTCTGGGGTTCTTTGACGAAAGAATATTGATTGATGTAATTGACAGTCAGACAGAGATATCTTCAGACCTCACAATTGATCTATGGAAATTAATTCCGTCAGTATTGCAAGCAAGTCCACGGTTTTCGCGCAGCAGACAAGAAAGAATGTGTTGAGGAAATTCATGGCTTCTCGTACCTTGATCGATTAAGTCGCAGTAACGTATCGCGTTCGCCAATTTAGCATTGAGAATTCCCAGACACCTTTGTTGCACTGCAGAGGACTATTCAATTTGTATTTTGGTCACACACGTGAAGTTTGATATCTCAAAATATTGAATGCGAATTCACTTTTGCCGTTTAGCGTGGATCATTGTTGTTAAATATAGGCGCGTCCTTCTCATTCATCATTGTTAACGATTTTTCTTTACGTAACACGAGCCTCAGTTGGTGAGTACAAAAAAAGTGACATCCAGAAGCAAACAGAAATTCCAGAATGCTTTACACTCCGAAACAATGAGCCATAAACATGTCTCATATTTATATATTGTCAAGTTACGAATCGCAAAAACGCAAAAGGCAATGAAGATCACTAATTTGAAAATTTCTTTCTTCTGATCTGGGCATTGCGATCGTGCAATTCCCAGGCCCAGCCAAATCAGAAAGAAACAGCATGACAGCATTGAACTGGCTGCAGCTGCTGGCCTTTGCGTTGCGTGTGGAATGAATGAAACATCAATTACAAAGTCAATAAATTACATGACGTGGATACACCCAACAAAAAATTGGCTTTGCAGTTGAACTTGATAATGAGCAGTTGCTGACATGTCATTAGTATGGAAATCGCATTGCCCTGTGACATGTGACAAACACAAGCCACAATGTAAGACAGTGACTAATTAGCCAAGCTACGGCAGTGCATGCGAACCGAACAAAGAGCGTGACCGTCACTGAATTCAACAATTAGCCCAAGCCGAGACCTGACTTTAGTTTTATACTAAGGTCATTGAAATAATTTTAACACTGCCATGTAAGGCTATCCTTCTAGGAGATTCCAAGCGAGCACTTCATGATGGAAATGTACAATGTGCACTAGAAACAGCATCGATAAGCAAATACTCACGATTAAGTGGGGCTGCATCAAAAGTAAGTATTTGATTAGCAAACCAACGTCAGCACTATCTCCAATCCAGGGTTGACCATGCCAGATACGTTCCATGTCTGCAGACGTGTCGAGGTTCTTAAGCGTCGGGAAACGCGTGACTTCATTGTCGATTGTAATAAAATATAACGCCATCGTCGACCACCGTCTTTAAACTCACTCGGACTACAATCGCCTTGCTGCATTTCGTACACATTACACAATCAATGGCGAGAAGAGGTTACGCTGTTCGAATTGATGTAATGTGCAAATCATCCTTAGCAAAGTCGCGTATTTTCCTTAATGGTTTTATGCATTTTCACCTGTCTGCATTAAAAGGCGAGAAGACGAGAAATGTGAATTCTACGAATCCAAATTTAATTACAACTTACACTCAAAGGATTACGTATACGCTCAAAAGTGAAACTGTTCCATTATATTCTTGTACACGAGGGAATCTTGTAACTTGCATTGTATAATGCAAAAAAATTGCCACCGCATCAAGTCTCGAACGGACACAGCTCTCTTAATATCAGCGCAGTGATTTTCTAATTTTATCTTGATAATAATTGATAAATTAGAAATCGTCTCGTTTTCATCCAAAATTACACTGCTGCAACGTTTTATGTGAATAGGAGGTCATAAGCAAACGCACAAATTGCGAAATTTCACGCTTGCGAATTGCTAAGTTCAAATTGTAGAACGAGCTTAGGAATATAGGATAATATGAATATAGATGCAAATTATGCCGTTCTGTAGTGCAAATCCGTGCTGTATGTGATCAATAATTGCTGGTGCCCAAATGCGTGAACGGCGATTGTTTGTCTTCACCTTGACTTGTTCAAGTGTTTCTAAGTAATTGCTGCTCCCCACCATCGTAGTACTACTAATTACTCACGTCCATTTCACTGTAACTTCTTCGTCTGATTGCGCACATGAACCTATTATTTCCTTCCAGCCTATAAATGCTAAAGCAGTGGTAATGGTCAGCAAATCGTTTTGATGCGCCGCGTGGACTCCAGGCTTTGAGCTTCGGGAGCCTCAACATGGAATTCGAGCTTGAGCCATCAGTGCAACGACAAAGTATTAATTTTGTCCATAACATAGAAGGCAGTGCACCAATTGATGGAACTTCTTCAGTTAGTGGGGTAATTTGGAGATGGAAATGAGCCGTACCGTTCCATATCTTTCTTGGACGCTGAGTACGTTCCAGTGCAGGTGTACCGAGTTCTAAATGATACTCTTGCGTGATGCGAGAATGAAGATAAAGATATTTGCTTAACCTTTAAATCAATTGTCCAACAACGAACTGACGAACAACTTCGCATCGTCGTCATCATCAATGGGAATCTGGCAATGACTGAATTGCAATTCACGGCAGGTACCAAGACGAGGGGTTTTTCTTTTTCGTGGTCTTCGCAGTGGTTTTTCTTGACTGGGATTTCTGCGAGCACAGACTACGGACTCAGGTAGCATCCACCAGCAACAGTTCGGTGGTTGGTGCAGAAAGCAAAGAGTAGATGCTGAGAGTTGTGCACATTTAAATGATGATCGCTCATCATTATTAGCATCTTAACAATATTTCTAATATTACAATCTGCACAGGCCCAGACTGAGACTCTTCTGCTCGGACGCTGTTGTGCTGTGCACGTTGAAATTAGGGTAAGAAAGAAGAAGCTCATTTTAATACCTTGCATTAGATTAGAAAGACTCTATGACGAAACAGCCTTCTTGGCGAGCGCACTTGCACAGTCTCAATTTTAACGCCATCAGCTCAGTGAGCAGTGGCAGCGTCCGTTTGTCTCGAAGTGCAGTCGACCCTCTCGTGAACTACAAATTATTCGTTGTTGGAAACCGGGACAGCACAGACGTCATTGTTTGTAGCGGGAAGATGAGCAACATAAGTTCTTCGCTGCAAACTCCGAAAAAGACTTCTGCGGCGGACTGAGGCCAACTACTTACTAGAGTCCAGCTCGCCTACATCCATTCCTTCAATTCTTCATTTTTGAGACAGAGCCATAAAAGTGTTCAGTGTTACGAAGAGAGCAGAGTGACGAATTCTAAAAGTGGAAAGCTTTGGAAGCAACGGACGCTGACGGTGATTAAGAGGAGAACCAGCGACAAAGATCCGTAATAACAATAAAAAACGGTCATCTGGCCCCGAGTAAATCAGTCAAATAAAATTGGGCTGGTTTGGACGCTGAGTTTAAAAAGTACAGAAAAGAAATCTGATTATCGAGAGAAAATTGATTTGAATTTGAATGATCCAGAATTGATTGTGACTTTCAACAATAACCACACAATTTCTGCCTGATTTTTCGACAACATCGACGCGATTAACATTTAGTGTTTAACCACGTTTGGCCCACTACGCGATCAGAGACGCAGCAGAAGCGGAATCATAACCCATTTGACATTTACGAAGTTACGCACTCAAGTCTGCGTTCGCATACGAGAACAGAAAAAGCCCACAAGATAGACAGAATGGTGTCGGATTCTCCGAGGGTTAGGTGAGTGAATTCACCTTTGATACTCGTTTTCGTATTGAAAATCTGTTCAGTGCAAATAGAAGTGATGACTGATTGATCATTGGTATCATTGGTTGATTATAAAGTAAAAGTGATCGGGATGGAATGATGATGATGATGATAGATGTGAGCTCTCCACACATTCATTCACCATTGCAAACACATTCAACCACGAGCATATTTCAATTCTACGTTTATGATCGAGTAAATTGCTGATTTTATCCTTTGACGTCTGACAACTTGAACTTTCTCGTTTCTGTTGAACGAATGTCCTTGCCACTTGATCTTGATAGCTGCAGTCTTTGAGGTCTCAGCATCATCGGTTGCAATTCGCGTACATGCGATGATGTTCGCACAATGCGATGAAATGAAATCAAAACATGTGTACGCGAACCGTTTAGCACGAGCCATTCACTCGGTTTCAATCGCGCCTCAACGATGACGGAATGAAATCGAGGAGAGTTTTATTATCGAGGCATTGCGTTGATGTTTACATGATGAAGAGGGCCAGCGCAACCTCAGCAGGACCACAAGGATCTTATTGTTGTGCATGACTTAACGACTGTTTGTTGTGGTGCGTCTTCTCCCATTGTTTACAGAATTGGAATGCCTCTGCCTTTTTTCGTGGGTCACTTTTGGCTCTCAGTTGTACAAAGTTGAACTGAGACAATTTTGTTCCTTCCTGACAATGACTCAGTGACTCACTCATTCAGTCTTTTGTGAAATTCCATGCGCTTGCATTTTCCGAGAATTACATAACGAATTAGCAAGATAACAAAGCTATGGACGATGCGATAAGTAACGGGAACAATAGCCCGTGCCTTGTACAGGCAAAAGTACAATGGCGTAACGCACAGGAGTCGAATGTGCAAGGACAAATGGCAGAAGAATTTTAGTTTGTAATTGTTTACGTACAAAATAGGAAAATACGAGGACGATCTCTTATTTACTTTTGCTGCGCTCACGCTCGCTTCTTCAAACGAAACCAGACATCACCGCCGCATTATCCTTTTGTTTATCGGCGGTTCTTGGTAATATCTAACCATAACTAATTAGGTTCTGCCAAAATCAATGCAAAGGTTACGGCTAAGAAACAGACGAAACAGTCGAGGGCCGAGTCATATGCGCAGGTATTTGCATATTAGTCATATTGACACTAGGCAGGGCGCTGGACAGTTGAATTTCCACTCCCTATTTCCGGGACATGGAGTACGAGATGAAGAACCAAAAACCATCATCAATAAAATTTCCAAATGTTTTCCGACGGAAGAGTGTAAAAATTAATCTGACCATTTAGGATAAGCGTTCATAATTAGGAATTAGGAGATGGATCAGGAAATGAGTTCAGAAAGGTTTGTGATGACGAGTTCATTCATTAATTGTCCAGTGTTTGACCAGCAACAACACAGCTGGTTCAAAACACGCGTGAACATGCGCACATGTCAGTAGCCAGTAAAACAGGAAAAGATCTCAACTCACTGATCTTACAATTAAATGCTTTATTCTAACCTTGAGGGAGCTTTTGTTATGCTTGAATAAAAAATCGAGGTACATCTTACATGTGACCCCATCTTCATTAAGCCGCACTTGTTACGAAGCCATCTTAAGTCCAGGACAAAGAAAATAACGAATTTCGGCAAAAGCTTTGAATTATGTCGAAATTGCCTATTGTCACCAGTTCATTTGCGTAAACAAGGCTTTATTGCAATTTTGGAGACTTTTGTTCTTGCCTTTACGACTGACGCAAGCAAGTCTGCGGCTCCTCTGGCACAAACCAAATTTAAAGTGCGGCTCCAGTTGACATCCTTCATCATTTCGCTGTTGAACGCTATGAGTTGAGCTTCGAATCAACTTCCAGTCCTAATTTTCGAACACAGCGGGTCTTGCTTAAACACAAAGTCAGGCTACAAAATCCAACTTGAGATTAACGAAATTGTATCACAGTTTTACGTAATAAGAGTAGTGACTGTTGCAATATTTGCAATTAACATTAAGAAGTCCTCTAAACAATTCTTGGGAGCTATAAATCAACGATGGATTCCATTATGGATATCGACGGCAACAATAACCGCATGCATCCCTCCACCTCTGCAAATAGCGCAGGCATGAATCAGCCAGCGATGGTGGTTATTTCTGTGCCTGAGGAAAAGAGCTTATTTGAAGAATCGAGTGGGTAAGGTTCAAGTCTTTTCCTTCAAAATTTGGAAATAGCAATAATAGCAAATTATCATAAATTAGCATTCTGTTTCGTGTTGGGTAAATCGCCCCGCGCGATACTCCTGTCTTTCTGTGACAAAACTCCCGTTACTTGTCTAAATTCGCTCTGAATCTGAAATGCATGCACGAGTGTAGGGCAAGTGGTCAAGGCCGTGGTCAAGTAGGCATCACACAGGATGAGTTGCATCTTCATCAAACTTCCCTCCCAATAAGTGCTTAAGTTCTTTTGTCTTCTGAATTGTGATGGACCATTAGTTTAATTTGGTGGTTTTGAATGTGGTATCTTAATACTAAAATCTGGTCCTGAATAGAAATGAAAACCACAGCAAATCAAGCAATTATTACGGCTTTGGCCCTGAAAAGCTTTCGTTATTTATTGCACGTGGTCCACGAGAGAGAATCATGTGTCATCAGAAAGTTGTTTGATGTCCACGATTTTGCAACAAGACGAATGAGCGCGGCAGCAAGATTAAGACCCAATGAAAATGGGCCAGATTGAGCATTCTCACTTTTATTTATGAATACAGCATCACGTACATAGTTGCAGACTGAAGTGCAAAAAACAAGTTTTTGACCCAGTGATCTTGCATATGACTCCTTCCTCCTCATTTTTATATAACATTATTGCCATTATGCAATTAACTTGTTGCTGAACGGAAGAAGTTGTAGGAAATAAGTTGTAACTGTAAAACGTAGAAGCTCAAGGCTGGTCAACTCACGGTCATTAACTTGCACATGCGAGGCTTTTTCTGGGATAGGAAGATACGAGCTTCGGCGGGGCAGTAATTAATTTGTCTGTGTTGTTGGCCACTGATGAGGTAAATTGCTGGTGTAATTGAGCTGGCAGTTTGCGCCAGATGAGACGAGGGCTTCACAAATCTCATGTTGCCCCACTTGAAGTTGTGCTTGCATACGCTGCAGCAGATGCGATGCGATGTCGTGCACTTTCATAACTCTCAGACGCTAAGAGCTCGTTGATGATAAAAGCAAATACGCCAGAGTGAAAGTTAAGGACTTAATAGTAACGGTACTCAGGATTTAAATGCATGTCAGTTATTCAATTTTAATTCGCACGCTGGTAAATTAACGTGACTGGGGTATGCATTGCTTTGTGTCTATGTCTATCCTTACAGTTTAAACCTGCTCTGCATTTTTTGCATCCCACGCGTACTTGCAAAAATGCAAAAGTGACACACGCATCTTGTAAGATAACACAATTGCAAGTGTTAAGTACCTGTTTTCCAGCTGGTGACTGATGTTATCATGAACAATTCGCTGCATGAGATATTTCATTCTTAGTGAGTCCAATCCACGAATAACAAAAAACCCTTTCCCATCCTATCCAAGTTTTCATGTCAAGTCCCTTGCCTCGTCATTACAAGATGTGTCCTATCGTAAATGAGAAACTCAATTAGACGCAGCCGCTGCTGCGCACAGGTAATAAAAGTGATCATTGGAAAATGTCAGGGTTCCCAAGTCGCAACTTCCTAAACAGACTGTGTACGATGCGGATGTTGTTACATAATGATAATTAATTCTTATATAATAAGCACCATAAATAAGAACAAAAGCCCTGACACTTTCAAAACGTGGAATTGGTGAGTTGGTCCATGGTCAGCTCTTTTTCGCACACACTCATTTACATACGCGCACACTGCTCGCTGCAGGCTGGCCACCAGAGATCGAGACCTGTTACGCGTTACTTCCTCTTGCCTGGCCTTTTCTGCCTACACGTAAGCAGTCAGCCAGTCTACAGTGGCTAATGAAATGACAAATTCATTTTTAATAAGAATGAATGTACCTGAGAAGCGTCGGTCAGTTCCTTATTCTTGGAGCTCGTAATAGTGATTATATAACACTATTTACAAACAAAGCCAAGCCTGAATGGCAAAAAGTGGTCCACCTTGTCAGCAGTACTGCAAGAATGAGTTTAGTTGTGTGTAACGGGTTGATCTAATAATGACCTTTTGATTTCCGATACGCTCGAGGTTCTTGGCTCTGTCTGCCTGTCTTATAGCTGTAACTTAGAAGCAGCAGGCAGCTGAGACACAGCCATGTGTTTACGCGGTAATTGGCTTGGCCCATTATGCATAAGTAATTTTAGTACTCTGAGACCACTTCCTATACCAGTGAAATGCCTACCACCTTAGCCCACCTTCCACAACAGGCACTTGGACTTGGCTTCTTCGCTTTGGTACGTTGACAATCACCAAGGAATTAAATTCAGAAAGAAAAACCGTTTCGGTCCAACATATTTGTCTCATACACTCATTGCTCCTCTAACAGCAACCATTCACGAGTTCCTTCGCTCGAGACTCTCCTGACTTCAGTTGAGTTGACTGAAAAGCTTTAATGTAATCAACGTGAAATTAACGTGCAGGAAGCTTCAGACTGAAGCTTGTGATTAGTTTCTAGACAAGTGTCCCATATCATAGCACGCATGTGAACAGTCCCAAATTGAAAATCGCACTTCCACGGTAGGAATTTCATCGCTGCCGGTCGAACTTCGTGAAGGTAGGTTCAAATTCGTGGAATTGTCTAATCAGGACACATCTCTCTGATGGAGAGTGCCCGGAACGGGTTAAACTTGCATGATTGACTTTTTGGAAGACACGTCAAATTGTTGCCTGAACTAGGAAGTGACTTGAACTAGGAAGAGGGTTGCTTATAATGTTCTCTGGAATTTCTGAAGCAGGCAGTTTACAGTACATGCACTGGTGAATTTATTGCAGTTGTCGAAAGAACCTTTTAAAAGGAAGGCGACCGTACGAACTACTCAAGAGCAACACAATAGCACCTGAAAACGGCACTTGTAGTAAAAATCTTACCTTTTCTCCAAAAAATTGAGGGTTTTGTCTCATAACAAATCACGCTGTGGAATTTGGTCTCACAGAAACTGTTAAGTACCTATACCTATATTATTGTTGCTTTTGTGTTGGCCGGTCCACTGAAACTGATCGTCAGGTAGTCTCCGCTTCTCTTGCTGTTTTCAAATATTTCATGCACCACTTTGGAAGGCATTGCTGAGACCGATACAATCTCGCTGATCATCATCGTAGCAACCCTTTTTCCAGCTCTTGCCACCCTGCGCAGTTGCAAACTTCCCCGGATTTTGTTGTCAGTTTCACTCTCTTTAGTTTCAAACTGTCGTTCGTTGAGGCACTTAACTTATTATAGTCTCCAGTGCAGTCAGTATTTATGACAAAACGTGTGACAAATTCTGCGAAATTAGTGTCCTGCCGACGGCTTACACGTGTCGAGGTCGTTCGCGACTTCAATGGAAGCGCTGACCTTCTTTCGAATCGTTGTTTCAGGTACGTCAACAACAACCTTGGTGAGGACTCGGACTCGGCTTCGCGAGAGTCCAGCATAACAACAAGCTCCGCGACTACTTCGACAACATCGCTTTCGACAAACACCGCCATGTCGCCGCCATTGGCCAACACGGAAATCAAGCCGTCCAACACGGTTGCGATTTCTCCACCAAGAAGAACCGCCATCTCTTTGAGAGGCGCCTGGAAGCAGTACGGCAAGTCTGGAAAAAATGCACCTGTGCTGCAAAACTTGAGCATGACGGTTCCTGAGGGAACAATGTAAGTCTTATTCGCAGGTTTTCTTTGTTGCACAATAATTTTTATAAGCTTATTACAGCGTGTATGACTCAAATTGCTGAGTATCATGAACTGATCTGAACTTTGTACTCAAGTTTAATGTCAGCTTACGTTTAAAAATTTGTGTAGAGTCTCTTCTGACCTTAATCGCAGAATTCATGTTATGCAACGTCGCCTTCGAAATTAAGGGCGACGACATTATCAGCGGAGTTGTCAAATTGCGCAAATCAAAATTTGTCAGGAGTCGTTCGTCAAATTGCTGCTGTCATGTCTAACTCCATTTTTTCTCTGTTCTGAACAGCTACAGCTTGTTGGGTGCAAGTGGCTGTGGCAAAACAACACTGCTGGCCTGCTGTGTTGGCATGCGGAAACTGGACCGTGGTGATATTTACATCTTTGGGTCAAAACCTGGCACGATTGAAAGCGGAATACCCGGCAAACGATGCGGATACATGCCACAGGTATGGTCAAACAAATACGACTGTACGATATCCGACTGTGCATGAGGGAATATACTGGACGTTATGTTATGCCTGTGTTTTTGTATAGGAAATTGCCTTGTATGGTGAATTCACAATCAAGGAGGCAATGCAATACTTTGGACGAATCTACGGAATGACACTGATGCACATTCAAGACAAGATGAACTTTCTTATCAAATTCCTGGACCTGCCAGCTGAATCTCGAATAATTCACACTTTGAGGTATTTATGAGTGCGCCTCTCCCATTCACTGGAATGCTAATTAAATCATTGCGTTCTGTATTTAGCGGTGGCCAGAAGAGGCGTGTGTCTTTTGCAGTCGCACTTCTTTCGGATCCAGAAATTTTAATTTTAGACGAGCCAACTGTTGGAGTTGATCCTTTGCTGCGCCAAAGGTATGTCATCATTTTTGGTTCATTTAATTATCAAAAAGGACTTAATACAATTTTTTATTTTAGTATTTGGAACCACTTATGCAGCTTAGTACAAACGGGCAAAACAACCGTCATTATCACGACTCATTACATCGAGGAGGCTAAACAGGCGGATACGGTAAGTCTTTTGGATCACTCTAGCAATCATATCTGAGACTTATTCCTCCCGCTTCCTAATTCACGCAGATTGGATTAATGCGCAGCGGCCGTCTGTTGGCAGAAGATACTCCAGCCAACCTCCTAAAACTGTATCAAAGTATTTCACTGGAAGACGTGTTTCTGAAATTATGCATGAAAGACTCCACCGCCAACAACATGGTCACCCCTCCGCTGATTAAGAATATTTCTAAAAATGCAGCACTCAACGCAGTCACCGTCTACAATGAGAAGAACAAACACAATTCTGAGGAAGTTGTCAACTCTGACGAGAATGGAATAGTTGGACTGGCATTTCATCAGTCGAAAGACGTGAACATAGAAGACAACAACAAAATTGCCACCAACAAGGAGCAAAAGGGAACGATCGCCATATACAAGCGAGTAAATATGCTTGCGGAAGACTGCAGGGATTGTTTTTCACATCCCTGCTCGTTTAAGCCGTTTGAATCGTTGAACCGCCTGCGAGCTTTGACAATTAAGAATTTTATAGTAATGTGGAGAAATATCGGGTAAGCGCACTTGAAAGACTGCTGAAATTGCCGATATCGCAAAATCGTGACATTTAATTTCTTTGTCATTACAGCTTTATGTTATTCATATTTGTGCTTCCTGCAATACAAGTTATTCTATTCTGTCTCGCCATTGGACGCGAGCCAATGGACATGAAGTTTGGCGTCATCAATCACGAAGTGCCAGGGCTTTCAATCTGCCATGGGCCAGCGGGTTGCACAACTCACAATTTGAGCTGTCGGTACCTAGACAACATACCGAGAACTTCAGTGAACCTGGTGAGTCAAATGTCAAGGCTAAAACTTCACCTCACGTTTCTGCATGAATGAGTTCAACTCACGTTGAGTGGGTAAAGAATATAAGCCATAGCACTGAAATGAAGGCATTTTTATGGTACCAGTACAAAGCAAGTGAAAGTGTTGTTCAAAATAAAATGAGGTTATTGGACTCTTTGGGCACGAGAAAAAAATATATTTTTAAATTCTTGCAGGTGCCATACGAAACGGAAGAGGACGCAATTGATGACATTCACAAGGGTCATGTCTGGGGCTACATTTCCTTCCCGAACAACTTTTCAACCTACATGGAAGCGCGTGCTTTATCTGGCAGCTTTTCGGATAATGAAACGATTTACGGATCCCGTGTTAAAGTTCAGATGGACATGTCCAATCAACAAATTGCCTTTTCCCTCCAACGAATTTTATTGGATACGTTCAGACAATTCTCGAGGCAATTACTGGCAGACTGTGACCAGGATCCAATTGGGGGCGACCTCCCACTCTATGTAATGCTCTCGACCTTATCATTCTAAACTTTTAACTTGGGTAGGTTTTTTAATTTTGCCAACCTTTCCTTGTTTAGTTTGATAATCCTATTTATGGTGATAACCACCCAAGCTTTATGGAGTTCATGGCTCCAGGAATCGTTCTCAGGTGAGCTCATTTGTGAACCACAAGCATTTACAAAGAACAGTAATTCGCCGTATGAAAAGTGTGTAGTTAATTTTTATTCATATCTTCACAGTATCATCTTTTTTATGGCAGTCGCGTTGACTGGATCAGCTTTCGTTACTGAGAAGAAGGAGGGTATGTTAGACAGATCGCTGGTAGCTGGAGTCACAACAGGGGAAGTGATCACCGCCCACATGATCACTCAATACGTCGTCATGGTTGGACAAACTTCACTCGTTCTCTTGTTCATGATTGTCGTGTTTGAGGTTCCCGTTCGCGGACCTTTGGGCTGGGCAATTATCATCACGCTGCTCCAAGGAACATGCGGAATGGCTTTTGGTAAGTTTTTGAACAAACTCTTGCTACAGTGAAGGATTCCACTAACTTCTCGGTTTTGCTTCTTACAGGCTTCCTCATTTCTACCGTGTGCAACGAAGAAAGAAACGCAATCCAGTTAGCGTTGGGAAGCTTCTACCCGAATCTTCTGCTCTCAGGTAAGTATTGGAAAGTTTCATTACATCTAAATCGACATGAGAATGGTCTCAATATGTGTAAATATTGCAGGCGTGGTGTGGCCCATCGAAAGCATGCCCAAATTACTTCGTGAAATCAGCTACGTTCTACCCGAGACACTGGCCTGCGAAAGTATGCGCTCAATGCTGACTCGTGGTTGGGGAATTTCTCACCCGGCAGTCTGGCCAGGATTCCTCTCTTCCATCATCTGGAGCGTCATCTTTTGGATTCTCGCAATTCTTGTAGCCAGATTCAGCCGATCTAAGTAATTAGTTTTAGAATTTTATCATTTTAACGTTTGATTAAGGTACCGTAGAATAATTTCGCTTTTCTTAATGCGTTGATAGAGGATAGTGATTTTATTTTTAAACCAGTTCAGGTGGAACTCAAAACAATCGTATTTATTTAAAATTTTTAACTAAGCTAGCGTATGTATGAATGGACTCAAGTGAAACTATTTGTAATAAACGTAAGTGATACGCTCCTCTAACTCATCTTTGAGAATTCTAAAATCCGTAACTCGGAACGATTAAACTGACAAAATTTCGAGCTCGAAGAAAACACTGTGGTTCAATTCGGATCCTTGCAGCTTGAGAAGACGCTAGTTTTGGCACTATAAAACTCTCCATGAAAATTTGAGAAACCACATCAAAATTTGGTGTAGCGTCATTTTGACCTGAACACATGCAGCTGCATTGATGATCCTCCAATAACGCATTGGTCTGTACTACTTGAGCATTGAAGTAAGACAAGCCCAATGTGTTTATGAATAACACAAATTGAAATTTTCGTTTATTCAAGCAACCATAAAATCATAAACATTTGACATTGACAGAATTGAGTTTATACAGCAGAATGTAGAATGAATGCTGCTGCGAAGTACATGTACAATTTTTAACATTTTTTGGACAGTTGCATATTCCAATCACAGATAAAAATAAAAATCTAAGGTTTTGAAATATTACCGGCATTAAAATCGAACCAGAGAATATGCACACGAATAACTCTAGCCAGTAAACTCTAGCTCTGGCCTAAGTAAATGAAAGTAGTAGAGTAGGACAAAGAAAGAAAGTTGTACAATAAATCTAGTGTAATATTCACCCTAAAATCATATGCATCCTCGCAGTTCAGTTAAAAAATAAAGCGTGAATTAAGTGTCCTAACTAAGTTGAAACGAAATCAATGCCCGTGACCGTCAGTTTAGTGCTGGCACCGAATAGCATGAATAAAGCCGCCGCCCATGGGCACACTTTCATCCTGTGCAGTCCTTGACAGCGTTGGACAGCGGAGCTGCGCTGGACACTGACACTTTCGGTTCACTAAGTACGTCTCCGGTGTCTCGCTTATCATTTTGCCTGCAGCATAGGAAAACAAAATAAAGCATGACGTCCATATCACATTTATGGGAATGCCACATGAGTGTGAACTTACAAATGTCTCCGGGTGCGCACACTGGCAACTGTTCGAAAGAAAAGAAAGCATTTATTAGTGACATTGCAGAATTATTTCAATCACTTGCATTCAAGTATCTAAATGCCATCGCTTTCATTATTCTCAGCATAGGTAAATCGACTTGATCTACCTATCAATTATTTTAAGTAGTTTGTGGCTAATTTTGACGAAAGTTTCGAGACTTGTTTAAGTTTGCACTTTAAATTGCAATGCATTGTCTAATAATAGCTTGCGTCAAACTCTATAGACCTGTGAATAATTAATAATAAACCACAAAATCAAAACTGGAGTTTGGCGGTGTCGCACACAAAAGGTTTTCTGCCCTTACACGCAACCAACTTATTAACTAATATTTTTAACCACATTCAAGCGAAGCGCATATTGGTTTCAAGTGTTATGCTCCTTACCGGGGAGCACGAGTAAGTGACATCGACGACTTCAGCGTCAGCATCGAGATCTCCAAAATGCTGGTTCGCCAGTTCGTAAGTGTGTGTCTTTGGACAGAAACACTCGACATGATCCAACTGATTCAGCTTCTCGCCCGTAGTCTTGGAAAAGACGGTTCTGCTCTCGTATGCTGTGCTGCCAGTCTCGCATTTCGGCAAATTGTCTACTTTCCTGCAAAACTACAAATTGGTCTCCGATTAAAACGTGTCCCAGCTTTTGTAGCCTACAACTTGATGAGCGGGTAAGCGGCAAGAAAATAACATGGATACTCTCAGGCCTAGTGCATGAACCATCCTAACCATCGTTTTAGCTAAACACAATTAAATTGATTTTTTTTAAATTGTGATCGTTATGTTTACTGGCACGAAATTGTGGAAATTTTATGAACTATGCCGTTCAAACAACAATGAATGAAGTTACAATGGACTGGAATGCGTTTGAAGCGTCTGGTTTGCGTTAACGCTGAAGGCAATTCTGGAAATGTCAATTCCAGAACATTTTCAAACTCTTTTAATGTCCGAAATGAATGTAGGACAATCTACATTCTGCAATGATCAGGGAAATGCCTGCATGACCTTCCAGAAACAAGGCATCTGGCGCCTGTATAAAAGCTTTTTGCAGAACAATTAAATTATTGCACGATTGTTTCCATTATATGTTACACACGAGCCACCTCACAACGTTTCTGCTTCACCCCGGTTTTATACACTATAGATTTAGGATTTCTTGTTTCTAGCAGCGGATTTGGTGAGAAACGTGTTCGTGACCTCTCACCACAAATTGGGCACACATGCCTCTAAAACCTCTCATTCATTGATTCCATAGATTTCAGGTCAGTAAGATATTTAGAATTTATTTATATTTCAGGAGTAAAGTTCAATGAGCAAGCAACCGGGCGACCTTCGACCAGTCTTCTGTGGCCGGCTAAAAGCTTTTGCATCATGAGAACTTATCTCTGGTATACTAAAGGATTTATCGGCGGCTCGAAATACCTGCTTTTGAAACTAACCGCTTTTATAAAACTGACATACTCACTTCTTGTCCGCAATTTAATTCCAGTACAAGCGCTTTCATTTTAAATGGAGTAAATGTGCCATCCCTCTCCGATTGATGTGTTGATTACTCATGAATTCCATTTGTCATTAACGATTGTTCGTAATGAACAATACGTGATATTTATTCCAAGTCATCGAAATATCGAAAATTCATTGCGATGGTACGATTCCTTCTGCTGTCGCACTAATCAGGACCACAGCTTAATTACTCTTCGGCATTCGTGGTAGCTTGTCATTTGCCACGCTGTCTTCACGGAGTATACAGGCTTTAATTGCTATTGGATTATTGTCAATCAACATATTTGAGCTTGCTGACGTCAGTGGAGAGTACACAATACTTAAACGGCAGGAGCTACACATGAGGTGTGCACTTGAGTTAATGTAAGAGGCAATATTGACCGTTCCACGACAAGAACGTGAGAAATCTCACACTTCGGAGTGAAACCAAGAATACGTTCTAGACCAGAACCTCTAGCAATATGAGAGTGTTCCAGTTTTACGGGGAACCATGTGTGTCGTTAGTCGTACGCCCCATTTGTCACAGATCTCAGCATTTATGTTCCTCTTGCATAGGAATGATAAAAATGTGGGCAGAATCTTAAATTTAAACCATGAATTTTGATCTGCTCAACTTTTTTTTATCATCTGCGACCACATTGGCTAGAACCTTCAGATTATGCAAATTAGCGTGAGATTTATGACCGCTTCCCACGCTCTGAATCAATATTGAATGAGTTCAAACTGACGTCGTCCGATGCTGTGAAAGATGCTTTCATCAAAGAGTTGACGGCTCCACTTTGTCAAAGTGTTATTATGCTGTTATGATAAAATATTATGCTGGGCATACATTTTGTGCACCATGGCGAATAATTGGGTAAGTGGGTTCAATGAAGCATGTAATGATGGGAAATTGTAAATCAAACAAATGAATGGAATTCTTTGAATGGAGAACGTACCTTGTATTGATCCGATCCTTGAGTGATTGAATGCCCGTCGTCCTCATCCCATACCATTGGACACTCTAGGTTCTGGCCGCACGCACAAAGACGCTGCTTGTTGATTCCTTTCGCGTTCGCCTGAACGTACCCGCACACTGCGTTCTCCCCACACAAAGGCGTTCGTAGTGCCTGATTGAAATATCAGAAGAGTTCATTTCACGGAAAGCCCGGTTGACTTTTCTATTGTTCGCGAACGGAAACAAACAAGTAGTTGGCAAATAGATGCATGCAAACACATCCGGAAGAGCACGTGGGAAAGCCAGCCATCTGAGAAAGGAGAAAAACAACGAGAGAATTCGCTTTCACTTCGGGGCTCTACTCGCTGACCTCTTTCACAGCTAACCTTTGGTGCCTTCAAGCCCACTTACATACTTGCAAATTAGTTTAAAGCGAAAAGCTTTCGTTCAAGTGTTGTGTATGGTATGGGTTCTACAGTTGATTGGCGAAAATCGCAAGTCAACATTGCACTCTGATAGGTTTTGTAATTGGGAAAATCTTTAGCAAAAGTTTTCCTATTGTGAGCAGAAATGGTTGCATATATTTGTTCACCCGAATTTTAAAGTCAAGCACAGTCTGGAAAAGTTTGCAATTACTTTTCTCAGGTAAACTGGTTGAAATTTCGTCACTTTAGAGAGGAATAGAACTTTTATCAGCCTTGGGCTTCACCGTTTAAAGGGCAAAGTGAACCAAAACAGAGCAAAGGGTAAAAGTACACAATTTTGTAAACATCGCTTTCGCTTGAATGTGCATTAATTGCCTTGCCATTCCGTATGAAGCAAGCATTGGCATATTTCAGCTGGGCTGATCTAATTTTGCATAGGAGAATACGATACTGACTACTGAGCGTGGTTTGGACAAGTAGATTAAATTTCTCTTTAATTATACTGAAGTGAATGGGACGGTGATTAGTTCCCTCCTACACACACTTGTTTTTGACATCCTAAGTCGCAAACTTTTAATACAGGAGTATAATTTTGATATATAAACAACTCAAATAAGGTAGCATATCGACAAAACTTTAGAGACATGTTTGCCTTAATTTTACGGGAGGAATAGCCATTGTGAGAAAACTCTTAATGAGGAAGGTAGCATTAAGTAAATTGAAACTTGGCCAAGTTTCCTGAAATGGGAGCAGCTGCGTAAGTGTCCAATCTGGATGAATAATGAGTTCCTTGCCTTGGATGTTGATCGAAATAAGCTGCAAGTAACTGGAACTGCGTTGACTAATTAATAGTGGTATCAAGTTTTTAGTCCCATCCTCGAAACTCCACATGCATGAGCAACAGGTAGGCTGGAGAGAATCTCCGCAAGCTGGAAAGGAAGCAGACTTGAAGCCGCACTTTCGTCGTCTACCAAGCACGTTTTCACCGTAGCCAGCGATTTATGGTATAAAAGTTCGCAACAAGCAACATGCAGCGTGTTCAGTTATTTCGAATGATGGATCACAAGATGTTTTTGC
>WIXG01000149.1:0-175207 GCA_009869945.1 Mesaphorura yosii
GGGGGGGGGGAATCTCAAACCTTGTGCCACGAATATTTTGTGTAATTGTATTCTTTGACGTATCACGCAGGAAATTTCAAGCACCCTGAAGTTTCGATAGGTAGAACCAAGATTGAGTCGGTTGAGCCCGAAAGGGAGCACCAAGGCACGGGACTTGTCGGTCCTTCTCCATCGAAAGTCAATGCGCAGTCGACAGTTACCGTTCTCCCTACCAGAAAGGAAGTCAGTAAACTTGAAGTCGTCGATGACAATATTCCTTCATGGAGACGTGGTGGTTCTCTTCGAACTCGGGCTGGAAGCCGAGAAGTTCCTGCGAATGAGCAAGGTACGAGTCGGGCCAGGCCACGTATCGAGTAGGAACACACTAAAAGGAACGTTCTTGTGATAATTTGCTTATTCGTTTATAGTTCAACCGGAGGAGAAGGGAACTGATCGGGTCTCTGTTCGTAGAACAAGAAGCGAAAACTCCTCCGACACGAATCTCCGTCGAGCCTACAGCTTCGAGTCGGACTCAAGGTACGTTGCTGCTGTGGTCTGCCACACTGTACATGAATATTGTCATTGTGATGGATTAACAAATATCTTGACATTAATCGTAATGACGAGAATTTCGCTTGGGAATTGCGCTCCAAACTGTAGTAACTTCTGCTGTGTGTAGGTTTTACTCGAGACTAACGAGTGCACGAAACCGTATTAAAGCAATTGAAGAGGCATCCGCGGCGATGAACGCTGCGGACATGTCGAGTTTAATTGCTAACTCATCTACTACCACTACTAGAAATGCTACCTCTGCCAGTGATACAACACTAACGGCCTCGCCGTCTAACCAAAATAATACCTATTCAATAATTAGTACTGATGTTACGCTCAGGAGGTACTAAAATTTTATGATATCTTGAACGCCACTTTTGCTTGCTTTCGCCCACGTACCCTGCAAGTACTTAACGAGGATCCAGTAATTTTGGTCATAAGTAAACAAAACGAGCAGAACCTGCATGCTTTTTCCGCAATAAATGTCGGGCTTGAAGGTCGTATGTTATTCTACATCTACCCTGATTCGAACGACAAAGTTCCCAAGTCTCGTATAGAACTACTTTCTGTTCATTTCTGAGCTTAGCTTTAGTGCTCCTGCACTTAAGAGTCAGACCCAGTAAACTAACACAAAATTGCAATTACCTTCAACAGGAAAGACCCGGAGTCCTCACGTACTTCACGTCCAACCACCATTTCGACGTCTTCTCCACAGAACCGCGCTCCTGGAAGTACAAACGTTAGTCAGATCCGAAGGTCAGTGACAACAACTTTGTTCCTTTCGTCTTCCCTCCAATCTGCGATGCGATGATTTATTTAATGGGGGAATTCTGGTGGAGATTAAGTCTAGGAAATAAATATGTATTTAAGAAGGGTCAGCAATATTTTATGACTACGCTGGCTGGCTCGAAGGCACTTGCCTCTATTTTAGGGCTCCCTCATCCCGCCATAACTGACCCTTGTAAAAAAGCATCCCTATGATTTTATTATTTTTTGCTAAATGATGTACTAATCTTGGTTGCTGGTATCTTGCTTTTTCTTCCGGGCTTTGGGCTTATGCATTCATTACTGCGCGTGTAGCAGTCCGAGAGATGGAGAGAGTCCTAATAACTCGATGCTGGCGTCAAGTCCGAACCCAGGTGCATCTGGAGGCAATAAAGGAGGTCCAGTCACCAAGTTTAAGCAGTTCCTGATCAAGTGCGTCCTAGAATAATTTATTTGCTTTTCTGACTTTGGGTTAAGTTGCGCTGTTTTTCCTGAACTAAAAACTCTCCCATTCTAAATGCTCGACGAAGCTTTGGAACTTCTGCTTTGATTTTGCGTTTAATCATGTTAAACGAATGTAAATGAGCCCGTTGAGCTTTGAGAACTTCAACTTGAGATGCTGCTTTTGAGAACATGTCTTTCTGCTCTTAATTTGCATGGACGTTTTGATATGCTAAATATTGTAGCTAATTACCGATGCTGGTGTATAAATTGCTTTTTGATTGCCGACAATGCAATCTAGGACAAGCAACAAATAACCTCGTGAAACGTAAGCCTGATTATAGTAGTCGTATAAATTGTTGCTGTTTAGTGAACCAGATTGCTATAGCTTAATTTTTTGCCCTTTTCTTTTATACCTGATTTAGCGAGTAGATCGCGTAGTAAGAGAATTACGATTGAGTGTGTGAGCCTCTGAGCTTGGAGATCAGTTTCCAAGTATTTTTGAAAAAGGCGTAGTTTATTCAGTTATTCAGGAAAATATTGAATTTTCAAAGCTGAAGTGTGTTACACCAAATAGTCAGATGAAGCACATTTCTAAATATGCATGCATTGTTAAATCTAGGTCATTCGTTCCACCGACAAGAGACGAGGAGTCAGAAACTCAGCGCAAGGCACATGCAAAACGGGTTCGAGAAACTAGACGATCCACACAAGGAGTCACTTTGGAGGAACTCAAGTAAGGATCAAGGATATAAAGTGGCATTAAATTAAGTGAATCTGGACAATTAACTTAAGCATACTTGTCGCACGCAGATCTGCTGAGCAGTATGTCAAGGCACAACAGGAACCACCGACTTCTAGTGCCCAAGTACCTTTGAATTTCAAAATTTAGTGCGTTAGTGCATTCTCATCAGACGCATTGATCAACATTTGTTGCATTTTCTCTTAGACATCGATGCCGTCGACTGCCACTGCGTCCGGTCACGTTTCATCAGCACCCATGGGCCCGTCGAAGGAGGAAGGGTCAATGGAGCGACGACCCTCGTGGAGACTCCGTGTGGATGACTCGGATCGCAGCAAGTTCTCGCTTGAGGATACGCGAAGTGAGAAGCAGAACCGTCAACTGTTGAATCCTACGAAAGAAGAAGTCACCGCTCCGCGGAGTCCGTCCTCCAGACCCAAGCTATTGAGAGACGCAGACTTACCTCCTGGAAAACCACCTCTCCCTCCAGATGAGGCAGAGAAAGAAAAACTTCCAGCTGAAGAGGAGAAGGATAAGGATTCGAAACAGGGCGGAGCACAAGGCGCCATTTCTCGGAAGAAACACAAGCAAAAGCGCAGATCAACCGGTGTTGTGCAGTACAGCGCCGATGTAAGTGCCCTCTCTTCGCCTTCTCGTTTGTCGTGTTCTGTTTTTGAAATCCCGAGCTCTCCTGTGAACTCATCCCTACTGAGCGTTTTGTCATTCCAGGATTCTGAAGGACGTGATAATGTTCCCAGTGATTCAGAGGTAAATTCCTATCTTGCCAAATTGGCCTTTCTCAGTTCCTTGCTTCTTCTCTCCCTGTATGTTAACTATATGTTGTAATGAGATTTATGAGTTGCTAATGCTATTAAGTGCTATATGGAATATAATTATAAAGTGCTTGATTAAACTGTACTAAATGCTTGAAGCTTGACATTATTGGTTGGTGGTGTACGCTTTCTTTACTTCACGCCTCAAAATAACAGTTAGCATTTAGAATTTAGCATTTAATTATGGTGCATAGTAGAGCTTCCGAATGCAAATGTTCTCATCATAAGTCTTCTCTCATTGCCATTGGCTTGACACAAGTGATGACAGGTTTCGTAGATTTTGTCTGCAGATGAGAGCATAATTTTGTAATGCACGTCACGGGTGGTTTACGATCATTCATTTAGAGCCCCGACTGTCTCCTCCTCGGTTCGGTTCGGCGTTCAGGTTCGGGCCTTCTGCAGCAACCAACGTCATTGTCTAGCCTTCAAGTTGTCATCTTTCTCCATCTGTGCTGCAGGAGAAACAGGAGCGGGCAAATTTATGCCCTTCTTGTGTTTTATTTCTGTGCAGAAAATGTTTTCGGAGCAGACCTTGTTCTATTATTGGGATGTAAAACATGTTTAATGAATTTTGTTTATAATGAAAACGGACGGATTCAGAGAAGTAATCTCCTCTCTAGTCTTTCTTCTTCTCCGTCTTTGCCCTGCTCTGGCTGCCACTTCCACATTGTTCATAAACCACGCAAGATGAGATCCATATGATTTGGTTTCGGTGTGATTCATGAAGAGAAACACATTTCTGCTTCTCTACACAGTGCAGCATCTTTTATTATTTTTAGAGGACCAGGTTTCGCCTGGTTTCCTAGAGCGTGCAGCAAATACTCGCTGGTTCACTGGTCTTGCAGTTGCAAAGCAATCGTCATCCCGTCCCATGCAGTAGACGACGGCGGTGACGGTATCAAACATGGTCCGCGAATCCGCGCAGTCTCATAAATTTCTGGCTGCTGTAAACAGATAAGATGAATGGTTCCTCAGCTGCTCTTATTTCCAATGTCGCTGGAGAGATCGCTTAAGATCTAGGCCAGATATTGTTTCGGATAGGATGAGTGTGTTGCTGCATGAGATCACTCAGATTTGTCGCAAACTCTGCCCTGAGTAGAAAGTAGGTCCGTCCTACCTCCACAGCAATTACCGTGACCAGGTAGCTGAGCTGATAGCGCATGAAATGAACGGCTCACGAGCTCTCGAGTTCTCGTCATCTGATGTCGAACAATGCCTATAGTCAAGGCGTAAGATTCTGTAATTATATGGAGCTGTGCTGCTGCGCTGCGGGTGTGGGTATATTCGGTAGATTTGGCTTGGCTTGCCACATTTGTGCACGAAATGTTTTTTGGCATTGAAGTTTGCAGCTCTCAGCTTCCTTTTGTTTGGATTTTAAGACAGCCAGAATATCATGCATGCTCCCTCGTCTGCCTACATGATTTCACTCATTTCACGTTTTCTTAGTTTAGCTTGGCTCCCCTATTACTGGTATTACCGACTTTCTGGCGGAATGAATCTTCGTTATTATATCATATCACTTGAGGCTTGAAATATCGAAATACAAGTCGCCTAGTCGCGGTCGCCTTCTTGCAAGTCGGGTTCGAGTGTTCGTTCGAGTTCGACGTCATTTCTTTCAGGGTTTTGCGTGTTCGACGTTAACTTGTCAAACACGGATCAGTCAGTCATGTGCACGCTGTCGAAACAACCGTGCTATGAGTGTGAATCTGTGAGTTAGTTATTGTGACAGTGACAGGATTGTGTGACAAGTGGAATTGTTATTGCTGGATCTGGCTCCGATGGCTGCTGTGATCAAAGACCGAAATAGTAAGGTCAAATTTAGACCAGTACGGGAACCCTTTCATGTGCGTGTGCGGAATGCATGGAAGCGAATGCAACGAGCCTCCGGTGATGTTGTGATTCTGATACTGAAGTGCATCGGACCGGTTTGACTGACTGCCTTGGTGTCCTGTGATTGTGAGGGTCAGTGAAGGAACATGTCGTATTATTCTGGTGGTCGGTCGTGGTACATGGGCCCGTCGACGTCCATGAGTGATCGACGGGGCTCTTCCGGAAGGGGGCAGAGTAACTATCCGAGCCTCTACAGTTACGATTGGCCCAGTCCTAAGTCCTCTTCCTCAAAGCCCTCGTCCTCTGCCCCAATGCACTACTACAATACGTACTCGCTGCCACGTTCCTACAACAAGTCCTCCTCCTCCAGCTCCAAGCCTAAGCATTACTATGCAGGCTCGTCTTCAGCCAAATCGACCGGTGGGTACTTGTTAGGCCACTACACACTCGCTCCGGTCGGGTATCCTTCTTCTAACCCGACGCTAGCCAAATATCAGCAACTGTCCTCTAATCTCGCAGCCTCGTACAACAATTCGCCGATTTACAACAGTAACAGCGGTTCAGGCACTCTAAACAAAAGCGTACAGAATTCCAATGCTGTTGCCTCCTCCTATCAGGCTGATAAAACGAAGGCGGTGGGGGTTCAGTCTCCTGCTCGGCGTGCTCCGTCTCCAGAGTATATTCAGAAGGAGCAGCGAAAGCAGCAAAACTTGGCTCGCACCATGACAAACATTGATCAAGGAAAGGCTGTGTTTAAGATTCCAGTAGCAAATTCTGGGAACTCAAGTTCCAGGCACTGCGCAGGGCCTGAGCAGAAAAGTCGCCTATCCTTGAAGAAGCGACTTTCGTCGAGTCTGAGTTCCTTGGTGACTTCCATCAGTGGCTCTCTCACGAATTTGGCATTGTCTCCTATCTCGAAGCCATCTTCCGTTGAGTATTATGATAGCGGCAGTGAAGATGAGGAATGCTATTTCGATGATTACTCAGATAGTGTAAGAAAAACTGAACATTTCCCCGTGAAATGCTTCCACTGTCTCACTGCGCTGAATTGGCTGTTTGCTCATAAGAAAATAAATAACATTTTATTTTTTATGTGCTTTCCCCTTGCTTTGCGAAGTCTTGCTCGTAGAATCCAAAAATCACGCCTTACTAGCCTTACGAGTTTCTAATTTTAGTCAAATTTTGTTATGTATGAATCCAGGTTGGATCGAGACGGAGTAGTGCAGCATCGAGCGATGTGGAGCATGGACCTGATTCTAAAAGTGAAAATGGTCTCGTTACTCGAGTCAACTATCGAAAGGTAATAACAACACGAGAAAATAAAAAGTGCGCGTGCTGAACAAATGGTCGTATAAACAGTACACAGCGAGCGCACAATTTTATTTCTAATTTTTCTAAACCTTTCCTGCTGCTGCACAAACGTATAATTTGTCTTACTTTTTATCTCGCCAGCTTTATGAGGAGACTCTGAAGGAGAATCAGCTTCTGAAATCTCGCTTGAATGCAATGGAAGAGCAAATTTCTGATCTGAGAATCAAACTAGAGAGATCTACACTTGTGAGTCATTCACACTAATGCATACCAATCAGCCAACACTACCGAAATGAAGTCGCAAGGCACTCGACTAACTTTTTTCTTTTTCTTTTCCGTTTCGCAGACGCAGCGCATCAATCCTGACGACACGGACAGACGTGAGAAACGAGCACTGGAACGAAAACTATCGGAGATGGAAGAAGAGCTCAAGGTATTCCCAATTTATTTTGGTTGTATAAAGATGCAAACAATTACAAATGAAGTTCAAGTGGC
This sequence comes from Mesaphorura yosii, assembly GCA_009869945.1. NCBI lineage: Eukaryota > Metazoa > Arthropoda > Collembola > Poduromorpha > Tullbergiidae > Mesaphorura > Mesaphorura yosii. The sequence continues at coordinate 6,949 of WIXG01000149.1, forward strand.
AGTCTCCTCATTCCTATCTCTCTTTCCCAAATAAAGCTAATGCAAAAGTTGAAGATGGAGAGCGAGAAATTGAAAGCCGAAAATAGAGCGTTGACGCGAGTCGTTGCCAAACTGAGCGGCGGCTCTTCTTCCACCAGTAAAAGCACAACATCTCTAAACAGTCCTCACTGAGGGCGATCAAACTTCACTCCAGAATAGCGTAACCGGAATGACATGAAAAAGTTTGAGTATGTTTTGTGTTTGCTTGAGTGAAATGTCGCGAAACCTGTAAACTGCTTAGTTTTGAAATTACGAAGTGCGCAGAGATTAATCGATTAATGATGCAGAGTTGGCAGACGCTTACCGTGTTTTCCCGAAAGAAAACTTTGCCTTCTTGCTGCTAGCATAGACTTGGCTTTTATACTTGATGTTTTGAACTTAAATACAAATCCATCAAATCAAACATGATACTAGTTTTTTGTGATCCGAGTGAAATAACCCACAAAAGCCACGTCATGAGAAAAAACCTCCACTCGTGTTCGTATTAACATGAACGATTGCATTCCTTTTATTGTGTGACGACTCAGATATTGCAATTTGCCGAATTTTCAATTCTGCCGCCTGCACACAAACCCCACATTTCTAATTGCACTTTGTTTGTTTCAGGAATCTCGCCATTTGAAATCCGAAAATCAAAAGTTGAGGGATGAAAATGGTGCCTTAATTCGAGTCATTAGTAAACTTTCCAAGTGAAGTAAGGCTTAGGCTTTTCTGACATGCACATGAACACAATTTCCTACCATAATCTCTTAAACTTAAAAAAAAAGTACATAAATTTCAAGTTTACTTAAATCAAACAAGTCTATAATGGAACAAGAATGAAGCATGTGCCTTAAACGTGTTCGAATACCCGTTCCGTCTGAAGAAGAGTATGCAACGTGCGATACTGCGCATTCTTCTGCCAAACCACGCCACAAAGACAGTAAATTCAGTGTTATTCGGTTCACGTTTGTCAGATCACCACAACTCGTCCTAAATCTCTTTTTCGTTAATATTACTCTAGCCAGGAGTCATCTAAGACGAAATGTTACGAACAAAATCCTGTCGGGCAGTATTGTAAGAACTCATACCTTTAAGTATGTAACAAACCTAACTGATAACCGATTCAGCCCTGGCGAATCATGGAAAATGAACCACTGTTAGTTAGGCGATAAGAGTAGCTTCGAACGGTGTGGATTTCGCCTTCTCGTTCTCTTGTGAGTGGTCAATGTCATTATCTGTGTAATTATCCTAATTTGTGGCTCTTCAGTCTTTCAACGTGCAAACTAGTTGTGTTGTAGTGCGTAATTCTAAGAATGAGCACGCCAGATTTGAGGTGTAAACTTAACTCTACGTAGAACGACTAACAAACCATTACCGCCTACACTTAAGCCTTTTTTATTTTTGACATAGGATTTTAGTAGTACGATTTCGAAAGACTCATGCGAATTTGTCATTACCGTCTAACTTTGATCTTGTTTTAGTACGACCTCTCGTTGGTAGAAACACGTAATCTCCTTTTCGTTCGGTTTGTTGACCTAAGTGTCGGGAAAGTATTCTCGTTGACCATGATAGCATGTTCCGAATCTTCTCCCTGCTTTCGATCAATTCGATGTGCGGCCATCCCGTATTCAGCAAGTCACGACATCTAAGCCACAAGCACGAAATTTGACCTCTCACCCTAAGATTTAATAATGCAGTTTCGAAATTGCCTGTATAGAGAGTATATTTTTGTGTTCGACTGTGCCTCCATTGCTTGTAGTGCGTATAATTCGTCGATTGCGGTTACGTAGGCTAATTCTTTAGGAAAAAAGAAAAATCTCACAAGTTCTTAAGAAATATACAAAAGGCTGGTTAAAGTCCCAGAACAAGTCACTACTTTCGTAAAGTTTTAATTAAAAGTGCATGTTTATCGTAAACCATATAATAAAACAAACTGAAATTGAAGTTCTGCTCGTCGGGTTCTATCATTTATTATCTCTGGCATCTGCATTTTGCATAAATGTGGATTAAATGATTTTACTTTACTACCTCAAAATTCTATAACTGCATGGCTTTTATTTCACGACTCTCGTAAGATGAAATAAATCCAGAATTAATGTACAAAATGACATACCCATCACATTTGGCTTGGCTTTTCCTCTTTCAATTGTTTTAATAAATCTTTCATCACATATTTCAATTAATTTGTATTACCGACTCCCCCACCCCAGCTCAATTAAAGCGAGAATTATAGGAATTATTTTCAGAAGAGACTAGTAACATGCCAATTCTTCAGAAGCATAGCGCAAACGATACTTTGTATTAAGAGAAAACATCGACTACCGAAATTAGTACGCGAAAATTAACAATTGATAGCTATAGTAAGTACGTACAAGAGAAGACAGGCCTAAGAAGCAATCGCTGGTATCACGAGCCTCGGTCTAGTTTTCAGCAAGGTTAGTATGCATCCATAAACATCAAGAATAGCATAGGCCAAGTGGAATTAAATATTAATAAGTTAAGAAATTGGTAAAATCAAACTTCGTATTAAGGAGAGCAGTAAATTAGGGTAAGAAAATAAATAAGAATGCAAAAAGTAATTAATGCTGATAAGTAGCTTCAATTGAAGTAGCTTAAATTCAACCACAGCAGCCGGACCTCGCTGGAGCAGCCTCTTGGTCTTGGTCTACGACATGTACCCCCCGCCTTTGAGCTGAAGGTTTGTCGTGGGATTGATTGTCGACAGCAGCGAGCATCCTTTCACTCAGATCGAGAAACATTTCCTCAATATTCTGGTTTAGTTTGGCCGAAGTGTGAAAGTGTTTGGCATTGACTGAAGCCGCGTATCTTTACATAAAAAGATTCCGTGTGCATTTTGTACGCTTGACACCTCACAAATTAAGTAGCTTACTGTTCAGCTTCTTCACCACTCACAGTCCTATCTTTAGCTAGATCAGTCTTGTTACCGGCAATTGACAGGCAAATATCATTGCCGAGCATCTTTTTCAGCTCCTTGACCCAATTCTTAACCTGTTCATAAAGAATATAAGAGTGTTAAAGCCCCTCCGGAAACAGAAGCTTCATGATAGAATACACAAAATGAATTAAAATACCTTCTGAAAAGAGTCTTGGTCTGTTATGTCGTAGACTAAAATGGCTCCATTGGCATCTCTGTAGTAAATTGGTCCCAGCGAGTGAAATCTAAAGTATAAATCACTTTACGATTAGCTCCTAATGAAAAGGAAGCCCTTATGATTTAAACTTCACCTTTCCTGTCCTGCCGTATCCCAAATTGCAAGCTGAATCCGTCTTCCGGATAAGTTAATTTTCTTCTGAAGGAATGACGCCTGAAGATATAAAGTGCTAATTAACGCAAACATGCAAGCTTAATGTAATAATACAAACCAAAACTGATGGGTTCCCCATATATACCTGTAGTGTTGAGACATGGGTGTCATTGAACTTATCTTCGACGTAGCGCAAAACTAATGAAGTTTTTCCTACACAACCCTCGCCAAGCAGGACGATTTCTGCAATCGAACGCAACCACAATTAATGCACATTAGCATGCGAAGAACGAGTCGAAGATGGATGAAAGTGCAAATTAAACTTACTAAAAAGATGTGAATTGGACATGATCGATTTCCAGCACTTAAAATTCAACAATCACGACGACTTAAATAGGATACAAAACTTATGGGGGGGGGGGGCACGCAAACTATTTACGTAGTTTATTAATTGTACGCAGAAAATAATTTAATGACTCTGTACGCACCAATGCCGAAGGTTACATAACGCTACACTTTCAAACGTTATGAAAATCAAAATGAATCATAGAATCATCTGTTCAGCACGAATATTTACTTGTGGACAGCAAAAACTCAACTGCAGTCGGTTCTTCACTAGAACCGCTAGTCACATGTCTTGCATCCACCCGCAAGCCACTTCAGTACGTCATAGCAAAACAAAGGCCAGCACAACGACTTTTGTAGGATCAAGCGTTCCCGAGTTAAAATATTTCACTGAGATCAGATTTAGTGGGTTTTCACGATTTTATTTATCCGAAAAGTAACAAAATATATAAAGTGTAAAGTATAAAGCTGTATGAAGTTTACATGAGTAATATTTGAACCTTAACCTAAGCAGTCTTTCTTTTCTTCGCTTTCTTCTCTCCAGGTTTCTTGCCACCACCACCTTTCTGTTTTCCAGCACTTGTGGCACGCTTACGTTTTATACCCGGATGAAGAATCACCTGTTCAAAGGAATACAAATGTAAAATGAGACTTCATTTTGGTGGTAACTTATTGCACAATAGAAGAGTGGAAAGCATACGTTTTCAGCCTTTTTTGCACGATTCTCTTGTCTCTTTGTGGAAATAAGTTGTTGCGTTGCGGCCTGAATCATCAAGAATTGTTCAGATCCGATCTTTGTCTTTAAGGCATTCATGACTTCTTCAGCACGGTGCGAAACTGGTGCTGTAAGAGAAATAAAGTCCATTAGAAACAAGCCAAACCTTTCAGCTAAAACGCCTTCATAAGAAAAATTAAGGACAATTACCTGGAGTGTTCGGGTCGGTGGTGTCGCGAACACAGTGTCGAATAATTATTCCAGCATAATTGTTCAATATGGCAATGTCGTTCAATTGGTCTATAAATGTTACGTAGAGCCGGTACGCAGTCTTGCGCTGTTAAAACAAAGTTTGCTTAAATGGTACCCAGGACAAGGTCAGAATGGATTGACGAGAGTTTAAAGTAAGCTCACCAAGAGGAAACGCTCTGGATGCTGCGTTACTTCAGTAGTTATTAAATGTCGCAAATTCTTCATTAATTCCCGAAGAAAGTTTGAAGAAATCCCCTCCTCATGGAGCCTTACAGCAATTCTCGCCAAGGCCTCCAGACCTTCAAGAACCTTTACGCAAAACAAAAAGTTTCCAGTAGAAAATCAGACAACAGAATTGATTAGATTTTTCGGAGCCAACAGAATGTAATGTCTTACGTATTCGTCCACTTTGGGCTCGTACGTCTTTTCCAGAATTGTCGACAGTTTTCTGATGAGCTGTGAAATTCCATCGAGCTTTTCGAAGAGCGGACAGGCCGGGAGCAATGGTTGTTTTCTCCTGAGCAAATCCATGAGTTCTTCCATGTTAATTCCTCGCAGAATTGTGTCGACGAGTTTCAATGATTTGAGCTTAATCCTCAGATGATCATTTTCAAGAAACTGATCTCGAATCAATCCTAGAATTTAATAACATTCACATATGCAACGTGCAACTTACAAAAGATTGAAATCTTGGTACAAACTGTTTCAATCAGATCTTACCAATCAGATCAACGATTTTCGCCGTATGTTTAGCTTCCACTAGCTCAGTTAAGCCATCCAAAATGGAATCAATGGCTGACTTTTGTTTCTTCTTGTTCTCGTCAACATCACTGCTCCAATTCGTTGAGATTTCACTCAAAACCCTTTCATAGAACGAGATAAACTCTTCCAATTTGCTGTAATCTCCAGTGGTCAGGAAAATACCAATCAATTTGCAGTATGTATGATAGCTTTTCTGCAAGAAATATTTAAAATGTCGATCTTCTCACACAATTGACCGATTTTTTGTTTCTTACCTTCTTGTCTGCCGTAATTATCTGGCAAAATACTTTCAGTAGCTTCTGCGAAGTACTTTCTATGCCAATCAAATTTTTGAACGTTTCGTGTAATTTAATTTGAACCTTCTGTTCCAATTCATTATCGATTGCTAGGACCAGGCTCAAGAAAATCTTCGCAAATATATCTTCATACAGTCCCTGTTTGTGAATAAAATTTTAATTAGGTAATCGACTTCAAATTCGATCTCTAATTACTTATGTATTACCTTTGGTAGGCAGTGGATCAATAAGTTCACTGCAATTGCGGCTGATTCTCGCCCTGGAGCTTCCCCATACTTCAAATTATCCAAGTAAAAGTTCACTGTTTCTTCAACCTTTTTCGCATTACTTATGCGCACGAAATCCATATACGCCTTGCGGGTGCCAGAAAAAAGATACAGATCTTTAATTTGCAGAACTATCAAAATCATCATGCTGTGCATGGACTTACGTTCCGACAGCCCTCCCTAATGTGATCACCACCACTTTCAATACTCTTATCTCGAACTTCAGTCATCACATCTTCTATTTCCGAAGAACGATACTTTCGAGCAATCAACTTTCTCAATAAGTTAATTGCTGGTGTCTGCAAAATAAGAATAATTATATTGACTCTAATTATGAATTATGTTTAGAAGCTAAATAATCAACCAACGTACTGAGGAACTCTCATGAGTCAAAAAACATTTGACCGATTGCAGCATCAGCCTGTAATCGTCCACTTCAAGTTTGTAGATCAGGTATGTCTGAAGAAACGATGTAATGAACTGGATTCAGAACAAGTGCAAGTATTAGTAATTTTAGATTCAGGGAGAAATGAGTTCCAATTTCTATTCTACTAACCTTGAATATTGCGTTCACCATCTCTTGGTCGCTTGCCGCAGCAAAACAATGCTTAGACATTTTTAGAATAACTTTTCTCCAACTTGAAACCAATAAAGTGTTGTGCTTCTCAAAGTCGAAAACTTCAAGATCAATCATTGCAGTCAAGCACTTCATAGACAAGCATTCGATCTGAGGGTATAATTGAAGCAAAATTCAAAAGTCAGCAATTAATTAAACCGAGAAATAAAAATAAAATCAGTACTTACAGTCTTTGTTTCTCCATCCAAACCAAGTAATAACCGAGGACCATAAGCTATACAAATGTCAGAACTTAATTCCATGCGTTTAAGATAATTCCAAAGTACATCATAAGTGAATTCAATCAATATTGAATCCACGTGCAGATATTCCGGACGCGATTTCTTTATCGAAGCGATCTCGTAAATGCTTTTAGGCGTTGCCTTCCTTTCAACACTGTTAGACTTCTCAATGGACAACGCATTGAGTTTTTCTAAGAGAAAGGACAGGATATCTTCAGCAGAAAGCGACATGTTCCCCGCAAGCCCTTTCCGAACAGCTAGAACCCAATGACGAGCGCTGTTAATCATCTGGTCATTGGACTTGAACTCCTCAAGAAGATTCTAGTCAAAGACAAATTACGGGTCTGATATGGATAATTATTACAAGAAAACAATACGCAAATTCTCACCTTCGTTGGGATTTTAATCATTTCTTCTACGACGTTTCGGTCGGTAGTGACTTTAGCACAAAGTTCCAAAATAGGCCCAGCGTTGTCATTTCTCGCTTCAGGCGTCTTTTCCTTAATTGCTTGGACGTCTTTTTCAGATAACATTTCTCCAAAGCGTTCGTCTTCGCAAATTTTGATCACTTTGTACATCGGAATAGCACTTGAGTTGGCTACAAACAGCTCTTGGTTCTCAGTCATCAAGAACGAAATCGTGTAGCTAAGTACGTGTTTTTCATATCCTCTTCGAAGAACAGCCATCAAACAGCTAACCATTTCAAGAAATGAAGCAGGACCGAATTCCCGTAGAAGAGTTGAAAGTATTTTTCTATTATCTTGTCGGACTTGATAGTTTTTGCTTTGAATGAAACTGCAAAATTTCGGGATCAATGGCCGTTTAAACTCCAATGCGTACTTTTCTGGCATCTTCCCGAGCAATTTAGCAAGGCAAACTATGAATGGGGATTTGTTTGCAAATTTTTGCGCTGTCTCCACGCTTTCTTTTTCTGTGTGCTTGTGGCGGAAGTTGTTTTCTAGTTTCGCGAATTCTTGTAATTTCGGAATGACTGAACTACTTAGCTCTTCGACGCACTTCAACGCGGTAGCTGGGCTCAGCTTTCTACGTTCTTCAAAGCCATGCCCATTATTTTCTACCATCGATGACGTATCATCTGCAATATTATTTTTCATGGAAATTTCAACATAAAGTACGATATAATAGCACTTAACGCTTTTCAACCTACCAGTGGCAGCACTTAAGTCATAATTGAAAGCATTCATTACGGCCATAATTATACGATATTTTTGCTTTGCCAAATTTTCGTGGCGCAGTGGGGTAGTTAGCAGTGTCAACAAGAACTTGAGGTACGTCTTGTAAGGTACCAGACGAAGAATGTTTTCCACCACCTGCAGGAGTCAATTCGCGGGTCAAATAAATTACTATACTATAATGGCACTTATTTACATAATCTTACATCAATTGATGAATCAATTAATTCGTTTCTATTGTCACCAAGTGTTTTTTCATTGTCCAAATTATGTCTTGCCAATGGCATTACATAAGACAACAGAATCGACGGACTAATGTACTTATCATTAGAGTCGTAGTCTTTTAAGGCCTTTGATAGTCTGAATAGAAGAAAAATAAATCAATAAAATTGGATTGGACTGGCGTATGCATAGCTGGAAATTTTACCTATTCATATTTCGAGTTCTTTTGTGAACCTTCACATCCCGAAGACCGTCCAATATACTAATTCCTGATTCTGACTGGTCTGACAGGAACGTTAACTCCACCAGAGTCCCATGCATGTCTTTACAGTTTGATATAAATGTGTTCAAGGTACGAATAAATCCTTGAAATTTCTTCTCATCGCGATGACGAATTCCTTTGGAAATTTCCGACAGTATCACAGTCTCAAGGAATTTCTTCATAGACAAGAGATCTTGATGTGGTTTTTGTCGCGAGATCTCCTCCAGAGTATCGATTGCATTGGAGTGTTCTCCGAAATCAGAAACCTAAACAAGACATCGACATTAGAGTAATGTGCATAATGGCATTCACTATTCACACAAGCACATAAAAAATTCGAAATTATATACCTCATGTAGCGTGTAAAAGCAATTGTATGCTACAATGGTGTAAAGTACGCGATCAAATCCTTTTCGGATCAGGTCTCTGCATTTTTCATGAGCACTATGACGTCGAATATAGCTTGGGGTATCCCCAGGTCCGGGTTCCCAGGAGTTCAAACCAAGCACTATTTCACTGAGATCGCCATTCCTCTCAGATTTGAACACATCGCATAATGCTTCCCTTGTCTTCCGTTCAGTTATTTTAGAGAACCACGGACTCAGCTTCCTGGAAGTTCGAAAGCAACAAACAATGAAACAACGTCATCCTTGCTTGGCAGAAACTATCAAACAGTAACTTACATCAATAGATCGTCCTGATTCGTTTCTTTTGTAAAGTTCAGAGCACGTTTAATAGCTTCCAATAATTTACAAAAGCCGTCTTGATCAGCCTTGTACAATTGAAGCATACTCAGCAGTTGTTGGCACAAGGATTCGCTCCAAGCAGCATCGTCAACCACTTCGGCTAATTTAGAGATTAAATCAATCCGTTTGCGATTCCCATTCTGACAAAATTCTTTTAACATTGACGGCTCCCTTAAGAAGTGCGCCATGTACTTCCTCCACCCCCAAAGAAGAAGTTGTTCACCAATCGGCACACCGTCTAAAATTTTTGAATCATTATAAAGGTCAGGTCGAGTCACCTGAAGAAAGTCCGATAATGGCAATTACCGATAGGATAAAAGTCGAGACCGAATGAGTCTGCGCTCATCGCAAGAGGTTCGTACCCCTTGGGTAGGTCATCATCCAATAAGTTCAGTAATATCTGCAAGATTCTCGTTCGGATTTTGTCTTTATGGCAGAAACAGAGAGTGCGGAAAAGATACAGCGCGGGATTAGTCTTCTTGACTTGATCACCGTGAGCCATCATCTTTGAGAAGAATACATGGAACCTGATTCCAAAATTTAAGAAGTTATTCTATTATTAAACCACGGAATACAATATAATGGATGGTAGGTAAGTTAAGTAACCTCGGGTTTAGGCTCCATACGTCGAGCAAATCTAGAGTCGAAGTCTTGACGGAGGGTTGATCACTCAGTACCGGAGCTACAACTTCGTCGAAGATTCTTCGAAGGAAAGATTCTTCGAAGGGTAGTTTGGAGTAGTTTGCAAACAATTCCTTTACATGTGTTCTAATTAGGGTATGTGCTCTCTCTGTATGTTTACGAGACGCCTCTTCCTCAATTAATTCTGCGCCTTCAACTTCATCAATGTCACATTCTACATCATCATTAGGTCTCGTCGTCTTCGCAGTATGAGTGCCAACTGATGGTATCATCTGAGCTTCGTGTTCATATAAAAATTTTGAAACATCGCAAACCAGCTCCCCCAATTTCACCAGCAAGTTTGGAAACTTATATCCAATGATTCCCATGAATGACCGATAGAAGCCAAGCGCATATAGCACAGATTTCATTCCTTTCGTTTCTGAAAGAAGATATTGATTGCCATGATGTCGTAAATCAGATATTTACTTACGGAAAATTGCAAAGACACTTTGCTTGCTTACCGAAGTGTGTCCTCCAGTTGGTTGCCAAAAGAATATACTGAAGAATTTCCGGTTCTGGGGTAGTCGACACTCTCCTCAAAATAGCATTTCTATACTGTCTCTTCTGACCCTTGCATTTTTGAATTAGAATTCTGAAAGTTCATTCAAGAACAAAGAGAAAGAATGGCGAGAAAGCACAAGTAATGTATTTAGATATTGGGAATTGACTATGAATACCGTGACACGATAGGAATCACTACGCTCCGATGTCTCGTTTCAACGATTGGGTTTTCTGAATCCATACTCAATCGCAAAAGCGATTCGTTATTCTTTTTGGATTGAAGTTCCTTAAGGACAGGTCTAACAAAGGAATAAATCGAAAGATATAAAAATTCATGGATAAGCTCAAATGAATAAAGTACTCACGCATATTGTTGTAGCACTTCACGTTTCAACGATATCAACACTTCGAGGACTGCAGTAGACAACCAGTTTGGCGCAATAAGGAAATTTATTGCAATGTCGTAGAGTCGATCCGCACCCTCCTTTGGGGGTGGAGACTTAGATAGAAATTTCAAAAGAGGAACGACAGTCCTGTTTGATAAAATTAGAAACAGGCATTGGGCATCTTTCATCTTGAACAGTCGACGAAACTTTAAATACGTACATGTCTTGACAAATCTCTGAAGTATCAAACGTATCGAACGTTCTCTTAAGAATTTCTTTCCTGATTTCAACATTATCGGTCAGGCCAAGGCAGGCCTTGAAGAAGTTGGTTCTATACTGAATACCATCTATATTTTCTTCGGCATCATCCCAAGCCTGTGAGCCGGGCAGGCGAAAAGTGACGAACTTAGCCAAGCTCATCACATCTGGAGAAAGATGGTGTACGCATGAATACATAATGCAATGCGATTATTGACGTTCAAATTTACCTTTGACTTTAGGTTCTCCTCCAAGCAAGGTCATAATGGGTATGTCACCCAAAGACATAAGCGTTTTTTCTGTAAGCTTAAATTCCCTCATGAAGCCTGAAATGTGTTTCTGCAGATATTGAACGCATTTTTCCTGTACCAATTTATGATTCGTGTGCATGAGTCCAAGCACATAATTGAAAGCAATCTTGAATTATAACAAATTATTAGTCGAGAGGAAAATGATTAAATACAATCTTTAATATATAAGTTCGATTAGGATCATACCACTCGGTCTTCAGTCCACGATAAATTCTCGCCAAGTCCTAACAGGTATGAAGATACTTGATTGACAAAGCCAGGTGCTTTGTACTCACACTCATCGAGTTTCCTTGATTCGTTACACAATGATACAATCGCTTTAAAGTTAGAGTCAAGTTTCGTAACAGACGCCCAATTACTGATGATGTCGAACGTGAGCAGTCGTACCTAACAAATGATGAAGAGTTTGTTACTCACTTGTTTGTTTGTAATGCTTACCGGAGTATAAAAATTTTCGACCTCCAACTTACCATCCTATACCCACAATTTAAATTAGTCATCAGTGCCTTCCAGCCGGTGTGGCTGCCAGTGGAGAGCATTACAAGGGCACGATGAAGTGGGCTACCTTCTGACTTGTCGTATGAATGAAGAAATTCATTCAATAGCTTAAGCGCCCAGATCGAAAAGACTGTCGTGTCATGAACATCTGATTTTGAGAGCAATTTGCTCAGAAGTTCAGGGAGACGTCTATCCCATTCCACTCGCTGAGGGCATTGCATGGCATAAACAAGAACAGCCAAAAAACGTTCCTGATTCTCTGCAGACAGGTGATATTCTTCTGCTTCCGCGATGAAATATTCGAGAAACTTGTGCACAGATCTCAAATATGACTTGATACAGGCTTCGCACCAACCCCCAATGTCTTTGAAGGCCATGTAAAAGGGAATATGATCTTCCGGTGCAGCCTCACTTTCAAAACCTTCCTCCACACTATTAATGTATGAGGTCAGCTTACAACTGTAATTTCAGAAAAGAATGGAAGCTTGTGTAAGCAACGAATTAATCAGAGCGTGTTTTCATTTCGCACATTTAAATCTAATGCTTACCATGATGTCACTGCAACTTTATATGGACCTGAGCCACAGGTGAGCTTAATGGGGGTGACGCAGAGGTCATTGAAGTCTGTTTTCGGCATGCCACCATGGATTGCGTATTCTGCGTCCGTCGAACGCAGCAAGGAACAGAATTTTGCGTCGGAGAAAAATTTAATGAAAAGGAACTCTTGCTGGAAAATAAGGCTGGTTGGTGGTTCATAAGCCAAGGCGATTGCCTCAGAAAAACGTATTGCACACAAATACGATTCAAGAAGACATCTTGCGTAGAAGCGAAATGGCGTGTTATTTTCAGTTAATATTTTCCTCAGCGCCTCCAGATGGACATCGGGACAACTTTCAGCTGACCTTCCTACGATTTCAGTATTATGGGTCCAACGATGCTTGAAGAGGATTGACATTGACTCCAGGACGCTTGCATCAAAATCACACATCTCATTCTTAAATTCATTATACGATTCGAGAATATCTTCCTGATTCGTTTCAACAAAGGTTGGGCATTCTTTGAGAAACACGTTAAATAATCTGAGTCGTAAATTTCTTCTTGAAATCCGGTCTTCTTTTGACTAAATTCAAATAAAATCCAAGGCAATTAAGCAATTAAAGCTCAATCCAACATGAGCGCCAACAAAATATTACTTACACCAACAATCACTTTCAAAATTTCTGATCTATCTGCCGACGTGTTAGAGATCACACGACGGATAACATTTTCCATAATTACTGGCCATATCTCCAGACTCGTATCCTTAATCTCCTCACTTTTTAAGCATGATTTCAAAATATCCCCACCAAACCAGTTCGCTGATTTCTTATGCCACTTAATCATGTGAAATAGCATTCCTTCCACTCCTGCAACCACCTGCCCATATGGATAAAAAATTAATTATAAATCAGTGTAATAATAAGGTGTCAAAGATTTACCGCTGCATCAGGTGTGAGTGATGAATCTTCAACTAGCCTCTTCAACAGGTTATTCAAGCAGAAAAAGAAACCTTGAATATCTGCCTTCCATTTCTTCCTCGCAAACAAGCTTATGCTTTCACCGGACAAATTGATTATGTCAACCTGAATTTTAGGTATCCAAAATTTAGAGATTATTTTCAAGTATTTGTCGAATCTTTCCAAGTCGTATCTCCGAAGAATTTTAGACAATTGACTGATGCAATTAAAGCCCGCTTCAATTATCTTGGGAGTCTTATTTTCTAGTAGAGTCTGTGAAATTGTTTTCACAATTGTCGGCAAATCTTTAACGAGGTCCTTGCCAATGTCTTGTGCCACTGCTATAGTGAATCTGAAAACACGTCAAATGCAAACCTCGTCATTCAGTCTAATAGTTAGTTAAGTAGTCTAAGTCAGGTTACTTACTCAGTAGCTTCTTCGAAAGTATTGTCCAAAAGGACATCTCTTTCAGAAGTTGAGAGAGGATTTCCTTTCCCTTCCAGGTAAATTAGCAAGGTCGAGACAATAGATTCCTTGGCATGTAGTATTTGTTCCAACTTTCTACAATGTGGATCCAAATCTGCCACAAGTGTGAGCAAGTCTTCAGAATTATTCTTTTCCGAGTTAATTTGAAGTATCTATACATAGGCACATGTGAATTAGTTATTAATTTTTGTCAACTATCAACGCATGTCCACTTGGATCTTATTCCATTCACTTTGTTACCTGAAATAGAGACGTGTTGGCATTATCACCAAGAGGCACCCTTGTTCGGATTTCTGCACCAGTTTTAAGAGTAATCTTTCTAATTTTGGCCGGCTGTGATTCAAACTGTAACAGCAAATAAACATTAGCAATTAACTAGGAATATTGCCATAAATACCGTAGTTCTATAAAGTGGGATTGAATTGGATCAAAGGGAGATAAAAAAAATTATATATGTTTAATTGAGTCACACGTTAAATTTTAGCCCATCCAAAAGGTAAGGGAACACCGGGTTGAATTATCCAACCTGAACTTACCGGTCGGACATAGTTTCGGAGCAATCGGGAATCAAATATTTTTAAATTGGGCATACGAGACTTGGTCATCTTTGACCATGCATCTCTATATCTTAAATGAAATGAAAAATAATTCCTTTTTCATGAAAATTTGTTTATGATACACGCTTTCCGTGCATGAGAAATAAGTGACTGTACATAAGGATACTCATATATAAGAATATACTCCTTTGCATATGAATATTTTTCATTTCTTAATCACAAGTTCCATGAGATAATTCATGAAATGCATGAACACAGAAAACTTTTCTCAACTCATCTATCTGTGAAATTAGGAGTTATTAAGAAAGAAATTAGAAATTAGTCAATTAAAGGTGGTTATGGTTAAGGAATGATGTGAAGCTATGGTACAGGACAGGAATTGACCCAAATTGGAGCGAGGAAGTGTGCTGCTCCTGCTCATTTTTCACCATTCAACTGATCGATTTAAGCCCTAGATTTTATATCGAGTTTCTCAATTATACATTGCGTTAATATTTTGAAAATGAAAGATTTGAGCAGACGTAAATCTGATCCTGTCCGACAACAACGAAAATCGGGTCGCTCAAAAGGTACAAGAAAGTTTTTCCAAATAAAATCTAACGTCCCTGCTGTATAAATATTATTGTACTAGTCCTCACGGAAAAGATGATTTCATTGAATTTTAAATATTCTAATCAATATTTAAATCATGTTTAGAAAAACTGATTTCACGCGAAGGTTCAATTCTTTTCTGATGTATGTTTTTTCTTCTGTAATGACTGAATAAACTCAAGAAAAAAGAAAAATTTTCATGCAGAAAGGAATTATTCTCAAGATCGGAAAATTGACACCCAATAATGCAGTCCATGCGAAAATATGACCCTAACTTTTTTCTGGGACTAAGAAACTTTGTGTAGCCCACTCTGGTCACCTAACCGCTAAGTGGTAGCAATTAACATTAACCAGTGAATTGATTAAATAATGCACGGTCGGACTCTGCCTTTGGGCACCACGAAAAATTTTCAAGTCCGGAACGAAATAATCGAAGTCTTGTATTGGTTTGGCTCAGTTAAGGTTAGGTTAGGTTTGCTCGCTGAACAAACTAACAAGGATTTGTCGTGTATCTTGTGGCAAGCATTACGCAAACCCAACTAACTTAAACTAACAGATTGACCTCAGTGGTAAAGCACTTCCTCGCGAAACTCAACGCTAGCATGTTTTTTGCACGTTTCAGACCGAAATAAGACTTTGATTATTTCGTTCCGGACAACTTTTCGTGGCGCCCAAAGGCAGAGTCCGACCTTATGCACTTACCCGGAAGGTATTATCCTCCTTATGTCGAGTAGTTGTCCTTTTTCCCATTTTTTGAGTCAGTTGATCAAGCTCAGCTGGTCAGTAATTAATTCGACGAAAAAAACATTTAACTACTGGAAACCACACTGGTTTGCTTGTCATTAATCAAATGTATTAGCAGTTAACTGATTGCTCAGGATCAATAAATCACACTTTAATCGCAATAAACCACAGCATAGCTAAAGTTAATAAAAGTCTAACGCGAGAAGAATAAATCGAGCACATGTGCACTGGACGAAGAACAGAGCGCGAGTGAACGCACACTGCCGCGAGCAGCTCACGACTGCTTCGGCTCTCCCGCTGTACTACACCGCATTGAAATGCTGTGCAAGTTTGAACAAGCTTCTCTTCCACCTCGAGTCCTCGTGCTTTACATGGCTAACCAATAAGGTCGTTTCCTTGCCTTTCCTTGCAAGTTGCTCGGTCGATCAAGCATCCAGTCTCACGTACGCTCCTACTGCGAATACAGCGAGATGGCCAAAGGCCAACATGTGAGACTTGAGACGTGAGCCTGCTCGTGTAAATAAATAAACTCTAACCAAAACATTGTGCTCGAGAAAATTTTCGCTAATGCTAAATATTAATACGGTTTGTTCAGGCTGCATAGTGAGAGTAATCGACTTGAACGAGGGGATTAAAGGTATCTGCCCTAATTCCCCGTTAATTAAGCACCGAACCAGTATTACGTGCACAACGGCTCATGAGCTCTAGCCCGTAAATAAAGCCAAAGTCGTCACGTTAAGGCTTCTGTTTACAAGTCTCAAATCAATTTCTCACGGCGTTGGCAATTGGTTCTTTTGGCCCGGGCGGCCGTTTGTGCGTCGCTTCAGATGACTGATCAGTGATGTTGGGTGTGCGGGAAAACAGTGACCATATCAATTAAATGTGGTGGTTAGACTTGAGCCGCTCATGAAAGAAGCTCGTCCTAAGCCGAGTTTTCGATTTGACGCATTCGATGATAACTCAAAAGCTACATTGAGAGTTGAGATGTGTCAGGGTGCTAAAATGAGACGAAATCGTTCTTGAATTGTTCCTGAGAAAGACCTGTGATAGCTGATAGCGAACTCATCTTCATCCTCCTGACGTGTCAACCTCTTCTGGTCAATTTTCTAGGCGCCAAGCAGCAACAACTCTTGATCTTCAGTATTTCAGCACTCGCATCTCTTCCTGATTAGATCTTAATCAAACTCCGCGTAGTTAACTTCATCAAGCAACCGCAACTAGTCATCAGTTAGCGCTCAGTCGTGTCCAGGACCTGGAGCCATGCACATCGTAATGCATTATGGAAAAAATGTGGATGTCAGGCCTGTTCTCTAGTCATTGAATACCATGCAGCAAGTATGTAAGTAATGAGTCTTATCTCTTATGATTCATGAGCCAGGAGGACCCATGAGACGAGACAGCTTATCTGTTTATCCACTTTCTGTCGCATTTTAAAATTCGTGAATGTGCGAAAGCAAGGCTAAAGCTGAGAGATGTTCAAATATTGGGTTACTGACTAAAAGACAGTTGGGCCGAATTAAAGGTTGCTGCTAGAGGTTGATCGGCTTGTTAAAAATACATACCATCAAGTTGTCTCAAATTGAGACGAGCGCACAATATTTGGGCATTTGAGGCATGCATTTCTATGCCTGCGTACTCTGTCGCTCCATCACAATGAAGAGCAGATCACAACTTCCTATGAGTGAAGCGCTTGACATGAAATTGTGCCCAGCAAACTAACGGGCATGCCAATTTTTATTTAATTTTGTAGATCAATGTCAAGAAGCTTCGAGCTTGTTCTGCAGTACCGGCAATCCAAACACATTTGGTAATGACGATCACGACGAACGATGGCGTTTGCGTAGAGCACAATGGTTTCGGCTCTAATTTGCAATTTTGCTCATACAGACTTTACAGAATACAAAGACCGAGTCAAGTCACGCTAATTAAGCACCTGCATTCATCAGAAATGCTAATTTTTCAACTTATTCTCAACGCTTCTCGAGCGCAAAATAAGCATTAAGTCAGATCAGGCTAGAGCTGAACTGAGCTCAAAAATTGCTTCAGAATTTCCATTCATTTCCATGCCAAACGCGAATTACCTCAGGCTGCCAATCGCAGTCATACTTCGGGCACTGTACTGATGAGAATAGGAACCGATGCTTAACGAATTAGTAAAACAATCTCGAGTATTTCCCCAGCTCGTGAGCTCGTCAGTGCTTGTTTACATCTACGAAACATAGTGCTAGTGGACTGAAGCAGCTGCAGTTACCAATTTTACTCTGCTCTATCTACTCTTCTGCTTCCGACTTCCGAAAAGCAAGACTCGTGTTATCGGTGATACAATGGCGATTCCGAGGCTAGTGAAGTAATAGTGACTGAGGTCCACCGCCAGTGAGATCCCATATTCGGTGTATTCGTGTGAATTGTGTATATTTTTCATCGCCTGTAATGATGAAGTAAAGAATAAGGTCGCATAGCCCTAGTTTCGTGCTCGATTCGCCTAATTTCGCAAGTCCCGACTGCGAAATGAAACTCGAAGCAGGCGGAGAGGTGAGCAGTGAGCCATAACTTAATTGTACTTGCGCGATGTGCCCGTACGCCTGACAGGCAAGCAAATGTTGACATGAGACACGCTTGCACATTGCACTCATCAACTAATTAATGCCATTGTGTGTCGAAAAAATCAATTTATTTCGAAATCATTGCCCGTCCGCGTCCGTGTATCTGCTCGGGTCCTACGCTAGCTAGGCCAAGAGAGTTGTATTTTTTGTACTACTGAAAGCTATCAAAATTACGATAATCCATTCTACCGCTTGCTTACGGATCGTTTTCTTTACGAGGAAAACCCGCATAAAACTAGACTTCACAGAACAGAAAAGCCAACGCAAACGCGGGGCAGGCAGGACTGTGAAGTGTGATACTTGATACGTTGCATCGCATTTGTGGTGAATGACGGATAGAAATTACAAATCCACATCCGCCAATGGCCTGTCCTGGTCTATTTGTCAGTCAAACCATTAACTACGATACAAGCAGAACTTTTAACGCTTTTTCGTCTTGCCTTGCCTGTCACCGTCGCTATCATCTGAAGTATTGGTTTTTGTATTCCTTCTTTCTATTGATACACGGCAATAATATGTATTTATGTACCGATCTCGATGCATAATACAGCATTAAACCCAATAATAACATACAGACAGCATAATGCCTGGCATTACGAAGCCGTTGTAATGTGCTGGCTGTGGCTAGAATCCTTCAATACGCTGAAGACGCCGATATTATTCACTTTTTATGGATTGGAAAATCATAGTATGCCATTATCGTATTAAATTTCAGGAACAAATTACCATGCGAATGCGAATGCCATTAAAATCAGCCAGTCGAGTGTAAACTCTTTGCAAAGGCGGTTGCGCGCCTGACGGCCTGACCTCGACGGTTGCTTTGAGTGAAATGAGAACCGTTAAACCGTTTTTGGAGTCAAACGTCAAAGGAAGTGACAAGCTAGTCTCAGTCTCACTTTTCATTTACTTTTCTGCCTGTCACATTCACTGCATCCACGTTATTAACATTTTTAATTCAGACCATTAAACTGGCGATAATGTGACGGAACATTGGAACACTGCTACTGCTACTACTGCTACTGTGAACTTGGTTTCGGCTTTGAGTCTACGATGCTGACGCCATTTTGCCGTCTTCTACGTCAATCTTCGCTGCTGCTACAAACGACACGTTTGCCTTTTGATTGTGATACGATAACCACGTAATCAACTTCATGTACGTAACCTTCCATCAGCATTAAGCGTCATTCCACTTCGATTCCGCAGTTCATTTCAACAGACGTCAAGTCAAGTAAGAGTAATTGACTTCCTTTTCAGGACCCTGAAGGAGCATGCAGTTTTCTCACCGCATTGCGACCGTTCTTGTCATTATTTTTCTCACGGTTTTCGTACAAATCTTATTTCGAGCAAGTTTTAACGGTAAGTTTGGTGCCTTGCTTCAATTGCTTCTTTAACGGATTGCGTGTTCATTCTTATTGAATTCTCGTATTCATTACAGATGACGACCGTGAATCTCGAATCCTTGAGTCTCTCGGAGTGCTAGAAACTCAGATAACGGAGTATGAATCTATGGTCCAATCCTTCCGGAACGAGCTGATAACAGTGAGAGACCGTGCTTCCAAGAAATGTCCTTGCAACAATGAGCAGGGCGACGAACTACTTCGATTTCCACTTCTCACCCATAATCGCCTTAAAACTGTGAATATTTTCAATGCCTTGCCATACTTGATGGACGCCGACGATGCGCTCACTCCTGCTCTCGTCGTTGGGAAGGAGAGAGTCGGAGGTTAGTGTTTCATTGCAAGCAGGTCAAGCATGTAAAATAGCAGTAATTTTTTCCATCTGCAGTGTCGTTAGTTGTTGGCATTCCAACTGTCAAACGTCCTACACAGAGTTACCTCATTCCTACTCTGCAACATTTGATGTCCTCCATGCTTCCAGAAGAAAAGAATGAAACACTGGTAATCGTCCTCATCGCAGAAACTGATATCGCTTTTGTACAATCGACCATCAATTCTATAACCAAGCAGTAAGTTATTTTCTTAAATCCGAATTCCATCAGCGACGAACCGGATCAGCAGGAATCTTTTCCATTCCCATTCCCAGGTTCAGACAAGAAGTTGATTCGGGTTTTATTGAATTGATCGCTCCGTCGCCGAATTTCTACCCTGACTTCAAACAACTGAAAGCTTCCCTTGGCGACTCTTTGGAAAGAACACGTTGGAGAACGAAGCAAAACTTGGACTATGCTTATTTGATGATGTACGCTCAAAATCGAGGCACGTATTTTGTTCAGTTGGAAGACGACGTCCTAAGTAAAAAGGGCTTCGTCACTACCATGCGAACCTTCGCTCTGCAAAAGACTATCGAAAAGGTTGACTGGTTTATGCTAGACTTCTGCCAGTTAGGCTTCATTGGTAAGAACTATTCACGTAACTTCCCAGTTTCCAGAGATGATAGGGCTCATAAGGCTAACAAGATTGTTCTTTTTCTTCAGGAAAATTCTTCCGCGTATCTGATTTGTGGAGACTCGCAGACTTCTTTCTACTATTTTATAAAGACAAACCGGGTGACTGGCTACTCGCACACTTTTTTAAAGTTAAATACTGCAAACTAGACCTCACACACGTAAGCAAATAGGCCCATTCTTGCCGTCCTCACATTTGTTAAATTCTTAATTTTCACACAAAGTATCCATTTCTCTATTCTAGAAAAAATGTGTGAAAGAAATCGGGAAGCATTGGATTCACTACAAGCCATCTCTGTTTCAACACATCGGAATGGTGTCGAGCCTCAATGGGAAAGTGCAGAAGCTGAAGGCAAGTCTCATGCTACAATTTCTTACATGCGTCTATTAAGAGCACGTGCCTCATCAAATCTCTATTATGCTTACAGGATAAACAATTTGGCAAATTGGAGCTCTTTGTGAGGCACAACAATCCACCTGCAAAAGTGGATAGCACAATTAAGCAGTACGGGAAGTACACTCTGAGCAAGGCGTACGAGGGCAAGAGTTTCTTTTGGGGAGTGGATGCTTTGAAGGGGGACAAAATCACATTCAGTTTTCAACCGCCCATTTCTCTCAAGTCGTAAGCGCCTTAAAGTCTAACTTGGCCTTCGGCCACTTACTTTTGGACAAGATATTGACTTTGACTAGTATGGTTAACTTTCTAATGAATGAAGGTATAAACTTGTGACTGGAAACCCTGAACATCCTTCCGATCAGCTGCGCAATGCAACGCTCGAAGTGTTACCAGCCAGCAAACCAACCTCTCAAAATCTAAAATTGCCTGAAACTAGCGATGGCTACTTACAAATCGGTAATTGTAATTATGCAATGCAGTCTATGCAGCATATAGAATTCTTGTTAATTTTAATTTAACACATTCTCAAAATATGCTTACAGACGAGTTTGGAGAACTCGGCCTTGTGGAAGGAAATATCCGCGAATACTTGAACCCCATCTCCGTGGTCCGAATTACCTTAAAAAGTGCCAGCGAAAATTGGGTTATTCTTAGTGAGGTATTTACAAGTCAACAAGAAGATAAACTGTGTCATGTCCTCTAAAAATATCCGCTGTTTATTCTACTGTTTCAGATTCTACTTCAAAAGAAGACAGACTAAACAGACCGAAGCTGAATAATGAAGAATTGTTCGCTAGCTGCTCACTTGACACGTTCCATTTGGCGTGTGTCCTTCGCTCGCGTTCAAGGAGACTGTGAGCTTAACTATTTCGTTGAATTCAGTGAAATGTTCACAGGACGTACAAGACAAGACATCAGCACTCAGAACATAATTTCTAGTGGCATTTGATTTCATATTTCGTTTAACATTCACGGTACTGTTAAAGTATCAGTGCTTAATTTAATTAGAACGTACTTGGCACGTGCACTCTGACGCAACGTGTGTTAGCAGAAACTGTTTTTGATCTCGACGAATCTCGAGTGTATATTTTAGAACATTGGAACGATGAAACAAAGTGTGTATTGAATTAGTTTTTAGTTCAGTCGATACTATTGACGTCGTGTCTTTGTTTTTATTTACCTCATTTCTTTTTTTGTCATACCAAACATTGTGTTTGATGCTTTTAGTTCCAAACATAGCTAGTCAAATTAGCGAATTCTATTTGTATAATTTTAGGAATAATGGCCTTGATGGTCTTCTCGCCTACAAGAATGCCGGTGAAAACGAGTGAATATTTTAGTCATAATGTCCCTCAAAGTATAACGAACTAGAGCTTGTTGATGAATCGAAATAAAACAATTCGTTCTGCGTACGCATTATTGAATATACTTTTTATTGCTAACTGTGGTAACAAGGTTCCTGTTTCCTTCTAACTTACAGACATTATGCACACATAATTTACCATCATGATTTAGCATGATTCTCTCCGGATATAAAAGTATAATCTCAAGACTGAGATCCGAGATTCCCATTCATCATACGTGCAATCAAAACTTATATTTGAGTGCAAGTGCTTGCTTTGCTTGCACTGGCTAACTGATAATTAACATTTTAACTTTAACTGCACGTGACCGAGCAACTGAATGAGATTATTGTAGATTGCAGAAGAAATCTATTTTTGCATTGCATTATATTAGAGACCAGCAAAGCACAGTGACACAATGATAATAAATATATGAATAAATTCAACAATAACGACTGAATATACTTTAAGCCTACGTTTTCACAAGAAAATATAGTTCGTTAGGAAGAAGGTAATTAATTTGATATTGCATTGATCAACTGTTCTAACATACAATACAAGAATACAACACAGGACACAGAATTAAAATAGACTTCTTGCTGCTCAGCATTTTCAACAGGCTATAATTCTTATTTTTACGTACACATACACGCGCACATGCTAAATTCAACGTTAAAGTTACATACAGTACACAATTCAACTATTTCGACTAAGGATGACGATAGTCTGATGGGCGTCGGTCGTGAAGAGATTCTGCTGATGCTGATTTGGCATTTGACTTTGTCCGCGATTGTGACTTGATTATTACTTTGGTTGCTCGAGATAATATTACGATGTGTCTCCTTTCTTGCAGATTATTTGCTTACACTGGTACGCCGAGACGAAGACTACAATTAAGCCAGTGATTTTTATTAGGTTTCTATGTTAAGCAAAGTAACAGTACTAAATTGGGGTTTCTCGGGGTTTCATTAATTTTCCTGACAAACTTTTTCTGGCTCTAGACGCTATACGATAAGGAGACACTACTTTTTTGTATTGTGTTGCTGCTTATGCATCAGATTCTTTCAGAGATTCTAATTTTGCCAACTTTTGTACATCCAATTCTTCTGGAGTGACTGGACTTTCTCCACTCTCTCCTCGGGAAAGTCGCTTAGAGTCGTCCTCAATTTCTAAACTAGCCTTCTTGGGTTCCAACACCGACTTCAGCTCTTCGATCTGGGCCTCCATCTCACTCTCGCCTACTTTCGTCAACTTGACTTCGGAGACTTCTTCAGGTTCCAAAGGAGCATCAGGAGGAAAGGCAGCGTCGTCGAAACCAAAAGCTTCTCCAGCTGTAGGTTTGTCAAGTTGCGAAAAGTCGGCGAAAGCTTCAAAGTCGGCCTCAAACTCTTCTTGTGGCTGGGGTTTTGATTCCTCCTCTTCCTGAGGCTTCTCTGTTTCCGGCTGGTCATCGGCTTTCTCCTTTTCTGATTCTTCGGCCGCTGGAAATGCTTTGTGTTCGTCCGACATGGGCGTGGCAGCAGTGATTACGATTTGTGCCACTTCCAAACCAGCGTCTCCGCTCTGCAAAGTCAACAAGCACATACATAAGAGTTTGCTGAAGTGGAAGAAGTTCTTTCCTAATTTTACCGCTGAAGCAGCCTCTCCTTGTGTTTCCGCTTCACTTTCAGGCACGGTCACCGTGACATCTGCAAATAAATTGAGAATCCTCATCTTTTAGGCTCACTTAACAAATCAAGACTGCGATAAGGAGTAGGATACTCACCAGGGACGTCACTCACAACAATTTCAACTGATTCGGCAGCATTTTCTCCAAATTGACCTTGATATTTTTGTTGTTGATCATTAGTTAATTCCATCTCAAAAGCTGGCTTATCATATGCGTAAGTAGCTAAAACAAAATTCATGCAATACGACTTGTACAAGCTGTTCTGATAATCTAAACACCGATTTCAACTTCAATAAGTCTACACTCAGACAGCACAAATAAACCACGACAAATTCCAACCACGTCTGCTTACTCTTTTTAGGCTGCACAACTTCTACGGCTGGCTGCTCTGTTTCTGGTGTGGGCTCGATAATGACAACCTTCTCAGGAGGGGGAAGGCCGCCGGTATCCATTTCTGGCGGAGTGTACGGCGGTGGGTTGATTCCCGAGTCAGAGACTTCGTCGTCGTCGTCCTCGTCGTCCATGCCCTTTCGTGCGTCGTAAGAAAAATGTGCAAGTTACTTCCAGGTCATGAGAAGGCTTTGCCTGTCCATGTCCACATGGGGTGTCTCAATGTTTCTTACCTCTGGAGACAAAGGCTCTCCATCCCAGCGACATTCTTCTGCAACAATGGAAGGGAACAAACCTCTACGACCATCGTACTCGCCTTCCCACCACCCGTCGTCTTCATTATGAGGCGTCTACACCCAAGTAAGAAATTTGTAAAGCATAAATTGTAATCTTGATCTCGTCATGTTGGACGAACTAGTAGCATACCATATTTAGAATGCGAATGATTTGATCGCCATAGAACGACAATTCTTCAGGAGCTGTTGCCTCATAGTCGTACAGTGCGCGACAGAACATTCCCTCTGGGTATGAAAATAAATAAAAGCATAGATTAGTCCAGGCGAGCTCTGCCTTCAAAAGTATGCTTTTATAATTTTGCGTTTGCCTTCACCGCGGTAATCGTTAATGAACGGAGTCGTGAGGCCAGACGAAACTGTCGTCGGAGCCGTGGTCACCGGAACTTCTTCGGGAAGATTTTGATTCAGATAGTCCTCAGTCTCTTGCTCGGGGTAGCCGTTTGCAATGGAATTCTGGTCTTTCGCAGTTTGGGCCTGATTCTGCTCTTGAACGTGGTAGTCGACCGACGAGAATGATATCTGAGGCTGGAGGGGGTAGCCGGCGGGCGAGGAACTCGTCTCCACTTCGACGTAGTTTTGAGGAACATAGCCTTCTTCGCCTTTGTAGTTTCTGGCTCGAACCCAACCGTCGCCATCTCCTTCACCGATCAAATCCAAGTGCTCATTCTCCAAAATCGTCAGTTCGTCGGGATTTTGGCCCTGTGTATTAAAGCACTAGCTATAGGACTGAGTAGGATTACAAGTGCACAGCTCAACTGTGCGTTGGCTTACCGTGTAACTGTAGAGTGCGACGCATTTTACTGTTCCCTGCTCGGTCGTTGCGTCAGCTTGCCAAGATTCGGTCAATCCGACCTGCCCGCCCGACAACGGTGGACTCAATGCGGGTGGTTCATGTGTGGAGTCGCCCCAATCCACCTTCATCGGGTCATCCCAGGTTGCTGCTAATGACTCGATTCTTCGTCGACCCATTTCAACTTGAACTGCAGAGCATTTCATGATTATATGAGCACAGTGCATTATTGTTAGCAT
Source organism: Mesaphorura yosii (assembly GCA_009869945.1). Taxonomy (NCBI): domain Eukaryota; kingdom Metazoa; phylum Arthropoda; class Collembola; order Poduromorpha; family Tullbergiidae; genus Mesaphorura; species Mesaphorura yosii. The sequence goes on from WIXG01000149.1 coordinate 32,796, forward strand.
TACTGGGATTGAAAGGCAGAATTCTTACGAACCATCAATCTCGTCCTCATCCGGCTCAGCCGAGTCCAATTTTCTAGACTCAGGAGCTCGCATCTTTTCCGATGTGCTCGTGTCTTGAGAATCGCTGTCGTAGAATGAATCTTTTTCTTGCTCTTTCTGCATCTTTTGCTGCTGTTGCTGTTGCTGCTGAGTCTACATAAAAGTGTCATTGAATTTAGGGCAACGGGCAGGGTAAGTTGGCGACAAATGACCAGATTCTCGATTCTCACCTGTGGTGGTTCCGGTTTTCGAACGTTTGGAGAGCCACCTGGCTTTGGAGGTTCCATTGAAGTTACGGTGTAGTCATCAATTTCTTTCATGAACTCGTCCACGTCGATTCCTCCCTCGCGAAGAGCCTCGATGCATGCCTCAGCCCGGTACTTGTCTGTCTGAGCCCTCCGAATATTTTCGCGAGTCTCATCGATTTTCGCCTCGATGTCAGGCCCGTTCGGGTCGTCTGGATCAGTCTTCATAGAAAAATCCATAGCCAAAGATCAGCCATCATTCCTCCCATTCATGCGTCCACAGCTTGAATGGTTACCTTGTGCCCAGAGTCCCTGAGTGTTTGGAGAATTGGCAGCCTGCGTTGGCTCTCACGGATGATTCTGCACTGTTTGCCAATGAACTCGGCCCACTTCTTGGCTTCACCAGTCAGAGTTTGAGTACTTCCGTGCTCTTCGGTTAGTTTGCGTACGTTGTCTCCTTCACAAGAGTCGAAGGGGTAACGAATGTGCTGCTTCAGCACAGGGTAATATTGAACACAGCACAAGACGTTGTAATCTCGGGACAACTACGATAGAGACGACAGTTGAAAGGGTTAATCATTTGAGATGATGCTTCTCCTCACCATTTCAGCCTGATCTCTGATTTTTGTAAATGAGTTTTGTGCCGCAGAGCAAGTCAAGAGTTCTGTCCGCCCCATCACGGTGATGTACTCCTTCAGTTTGTCATACACGTCAGCTTCCAGCGTCTATTTCATTTTAAAGCGAGTAATTCAACCTTAATCAGTATGCTTTCAATCCTAATTTGACTTCGCTCAGAAAGAAAAGTTTACCCGAGTGCAGTTTTCCATGTCGTAGTTGAAATAGCGGTCTTGGTGAGCATTTGCAGAGGCCAATGCCAGAATATACTCGTTCCGTGCTCCAGTTGACTTTTCCTCGAGAGCTTCCTTTTTAGATGAAAACTGCACAAAGACGGGAAAAATCAATTATTCCACGAAATATTATTATAAATATTTGAAAAAAATCGGGAAATTTCGTGAAAATGTAAGAAATCTTCGAGAGTGATGGGGGCTGAGAAGTGCTCTCGTGTAAACATAATTATTTACCCCACTTAATTACGCCCTCTCACACGTCCGGGACCTCCGAGGAGAAACAACAGCAGCAGCTGCAGCGGGAGGCTCCGAAGAGTGACAAAACGACGACGGCGGCGTGTGCTGGGGGCTTCACCATCGCACATCGATTCATTTAGAGTTAAGATAGCGATTTGGGTCGGTGGTTTTTCCACCGGCTAGGATTTGATTTAACTTAATTTTCTAAATTTCATGTGTCCCTGAACACCTAGCATGCGTGGTCAGGGTAATTAATTCAATTTAAAATCATTTTGTATGAAAATTGTTTCGTTTTCGAAAAACAAAAACTTGACTTTCTTTTTTAAAAATCCACCAAAATGCATTGCAGTACATTGCGACGGAGATGCTGCTGATCATTCGCCAATTTGAGGTTGTGCGAGCATAAGAAGTAGAGCCAGTGCAAAGAAAAATTTAATTGCATGAATTCTTCCAAGCCACCGGCACTCACGTCGAGAATCGTGATTAAATTATGGGCCCGTGAGTAGGAATTTACGTATAAAACATTTAAGCGCAGCGATATTGTAAATACATTTCACATGGTAGTCAGTCTCAGCCCTTCGGGAATTCACGACTGTACAGCCTTTGTAGAACACTCGTGATGGAAAGCTGCAAACTCACCTTGACACTGCTTCGCTGCAGAGATGTAAATGATGAGAATATTGATCCTTTCTTCTTTTTTAGCCTGCAAGACAAAACACGAAGCAAATCAGAATATTGACAAGCTGCTCGAATCAAATTACTGGCTCAAGGTCACAAGAAATTAAGCTTCCTAATGATGTTCAAACATCATCAATCTGTGACATTCAGCTTTGATTTCGAATCATGTATTTAATTGAAGGTTTAAGTGCCTACTTTTCTTCGGCATCAGTCGCTCTGACTCGGGCATCGTGGGCGAGGTGCTCTTCCTCAAAGTATAATTTCTTATTACGATCCAATTCCGCGACTGTAACTTGGAGTTCTTTTTGAATAACAAACAGTTGATCAAGACACTTTTTGGAAGCTTGTAGTTTTGCATGACGAACAACTTTTGCATCTTCTGTAATTTGTTGTTGAAACACTTCCATTGCAGCAAGACGAGCTCGAGCCAGCTTTTCGTTCTCTTCCAGAACCGTCCGCCAGACATTCCACACGTTCCTGTGATATGGCGTCTCATGTCTGATTGGTGTCAAAGGAAAAGGTAATTTTGCAATTTCGGCTTACCATCGCTCATTCTCATCCTCATCCCGAAGATCAGGTATGGATGGAATCTTTTTGTTCAGGTATGCGCTGGAGATCTTCAACAATGCCTACATAAGACAAGAATGCAATGATATAAAGTGCTGCCCACTGCACAGTATGACCAATGCTGTTATCGCTCTGTATTTAACAAGTCTGCTAGCATGCATTAACATTTGACATGAAAAGAGCGCCGTATGTTACGAAATTCGGCTAATATTCTGTATCAATCCGTGATTCATATCGCCGTGTACCAAAAAGATGAGGAAAGTGAGGAAAGCAGTGTTAGCAAAACTGGGAACTGGCTTACCTCTGCGTAAGTCTTTTCAATGGCTGAACGCTGCTTTGTGAAATTCCTGTGAGACAAAACAATTTCTTGATTAATTCTGAAAATAGAACTAAGCCGCGTGGCAACATGCGGCAAAGGTGTGAAATCTCGTCGAATCAGAGAGTGATTGGATTCCACGTACTTGATGTCTTCCAGAAGATCGCATTCGTGTTGATTCTTCGCCTGGAGTCTTGCTAACTGCTCCGAATGAACGTGCTTCAGCGTTTTCAGATAAGGACCCTGCGAAACAAACAATTTAGTGTAAAGACTGCTTTTTCCTCTTCAAGGTCACCCATCAAACAGGTCGCGACTGAAAATTTTAGTCAGTTACAATAATTCCGCGAGCAGAAATTGCAGAAAATGCTTATGTTATAATTCTTAGAAATAATTTTCTGATAAATTGGGTGTACGAAGACGCAAACGATTACGAGCACCTAAATTGGAGCTATTGAAGCAACGTTCTGGGCCCGAATTAAAAACTCATACGTTAATTGGCCGGAACACGATTTCATTTTCAGATTCTTATCTCCTTTGGTTATTTATAACTGGTTGACGACAACAACCATTTGTCTGTTCATAAATTGCTGATGAGCAAAATTGCAGCAGGCCAAGAAAATCGATGACATCCTCTGCTCAAGAATGTCTTCCAGTTGTGTACAATCCTCTCGTGTCGAAACTGGCAAAATCGAAGCTAAACCTTAAGCCCATCTTCACGCTTAATAATAACTTGAACGAAATGAATGACTTGACAACGGGGCCCAAACTTGCTGATCGCTCACCTTTCTGGCTGGTGGAGGCTGCATATTGAATCAACTGCTGGTTCGTTTCCTCGAATAAAGCGTAAATACGTAACTATAATGTCCACTTGCGTGAAAACACGGTCACAAACACATATCCGCTTAACTATTTGCATAAACTTTGCATAAAGTAGGAAAGGTCACCTCGTCACTCTTGATACACGCGGCACTGATGGAACAACCAGAACGATAACAAAGTCAAAGCTGAAAGTTAGGAATTCTATCTCTATTGAAAATAATCGAGATTCTGATTTACAAAAATAAAGTCAATCTTCTCACTTGAGTCACAATTCGATAAGCCTGTGAGTAAATTTGTGTCTGAATGAGTGTCCTTCAGAATGAAACTCGGTGGCTAACTTTTCGACTGACGTCTCCCGATTCGACGAATCCTTAATCCCAGCATTGGCTCGACGTTGTTCATGCGAACAGCAAATTAATCGTCTTTCTTTTTCTGGGAATGGAAGGAGAAATTAGAGTCGTGTCCTCCCTCGCTCAATTAATTCTCAGGTGGAGTCCGTCCGTCAGAGCCTGCCTGACTAGACCGAAACGAGCATGCAGCACTATTTTACTACTCGCACCCATTCCCATTTCCCGTCCCGTCCAGTCAAAGTCAGAACTGTACGTGGCCGTGGACATGGATTCCAGTGTATAACGTGCCTGAGTGCAAACAAACCACACCGCGATGATACACCCTCCTCAAAGACGACGTACGCAATTCACGATTCGCGTAGTGAGCGAGAGTACTCGTTGTGTATTGATTTCACTCCTCTGAGAAAGTCAGAGCCAGGAGAAAGCGGCCATAACGCATGCCTGCCTGTTACTGCCACCCCTCAGAGCTCTGCTTCTGCTTGCTAGGCATAGAAAGTAGAGTGAGATGAAGAAATTTCTTCGGCCTTCCTTTCTACTCTACTTCACTACGAGCGAGGGAGCAAAGAAAAGATCCGCCGTCGTCTTTCTCCTGCGAATGGTTCGTGGAAATAGTTTCGGCCTCACGCTCCCTTTATTAAACGATTCTTTCTAGTTACTCAAACAGTTCTTGGTATTGCTTCTTTCACCACATGCCACGAGTTTAGGTTGAACCAGACCATGATTTTCTACGCTTCAAGCCTCTCCTTTCAATTCAGCCCACACGCAGTTCATTCCAGCACGGATATGGTTGAGGATCAGATTATGGCTGGTTGGGCTCAGCAATTCAAAGACTATTCGCGTCAATGGGACAGTAAGCACCCTTCAATTAATTATCTTTAAATACTCCTCATTTCTTTCGTCATAATCACAGATTAACTTTTCAGCAGTCAAATGGGGCATAACCTGCCCCATTGAGTCTGACCTTCTAGTTTACTAGTAATTTAGCTCTTGTCTTGTCTAACCCTTCCCAAAATCAGACACGTACACTCGAATAACTTAGTATACTTACCATCGTGAACCACGGAATTCGTCTGACTTGCTTCCGCATAAAGTTTTCACGACGTCCACCATTTCCGTTCTCGTTTGTGCTATGCGTCGGGGTACCTGGTCGGTTTTGTGATGTCGAAGTGGCTGGGTTATCTGGAGACGACATTATGCACTGGAACCAGATGTTTTCACGAATTTTGTCTGGACTCTCGTCCAACTAATCGAAGCAGATAATACAGTGAAGGCACTTCAATAATCAATTAATCGTTACAATTAAAATGCGAAATACAAATCAACGTACTTCTGGAAATGAAAGATTTCACAGAGGATTGAAATTCGAATTTGTGACTACTACAACAAGCTGGCTTCACTGATTGCCCATAGCACACTGCAAATTGCAAATGTTTGATATTGGAAAGAGACGACACGTTTGCTGCTTGCCAGGGGCCATGTTAAATGAGGATTGGTTCAACATTCCTGCAAAGGGATCCGATTTCTTTCTCATGATCATGGTAAAATACTCAATTACTTGCAGTAATTTAATGAGGTCGATGCTGAATACATGAAATACGATCTGCGACCGCCTGTAAAGAAGGTGAACCCCTCTGACTGACCGACCGCCTGAGTGTTATTGGCATTGATCGACGGTTTCTGAGGACGACGTGAAATGTTTATGCTGTCTTTGGATCATCAGCCATTGTTTGCATGTCATTTAGGTACCGCATTACGAGTGATGGTGATGGCAATTCCTCCAAAATGAGAATGAATGAATGTTTGCACGTTCTTTGACTTCACAAAACACCGAATTTATTTCACTTTTTGTCCGTACCTAACAACTGCAGTAATTACCAGAGTCTTGGAAACAACTTTTAGCTCTGCAACCCTTTCGCTGCCCTTCCACGTCCACCCGACCTTACATGATTACGCTTGGCGACTTACGCGATTAAGCCATACATCAGTTTTAAGTTCCATTCATCGTAATACGTACCCTTCACAATTCTCTTCTGTTCACTTTTTCGTCCATCAATCCATCTGCTGATTACGCGCATGCGTGTCAATAGCCAATACTTAAGTTTTTGTAACTAGTCGCTAATGTTTACATTATTTTCCAAATCAATTTTGCTTACAAGGTAGAATACGCTAAATTTCATCACGAGTTGATCAGTAGGTTGTAAATAAACATTACAAATTACAAATTCGGTAATAAATATCTTGGTGACATTCGACAACGCTGCGCTGGTTCGTGGTTCAAAGTGGGTTCAGAGTTCCATTGCATTGTTTGAGAAGGAAGGACGTATGCACGAGTTTTGTGTGTCGAGGGGCTGCAATTTGGCTAGAAATCCTAACGCTAACTGGAAACCTACATTCGCTATTCGAGTCTACGAGTCGAGTGACTGAGAAATTTATGGGTCAGATCTAACAGGATTTTAACTTTACTGACACATGACACACAAAACTGCGTACAACCGTTTTGGGACACAAGGAATGAACAATTCAGATTCAGTTAAAGTTAAAAAGGATTACAAGAACAGCTCCTGAACTTGACTCGAATGTTAACGTTCGCACGCACGGAGCTTCTGTGAATGAATACAATGGTAGTAATTTAATTTCTAGCGGTGAAGAAAATTCGTGACGGTGACGGCGGTGAACTGAGTCGTTATCACAAAAGAAACTCAAAAATATAAGTCATCGTTCCAGACTCTGCGTCCTCGACTCAAGCATTAACAATATACGCCTTTTGCTGTTCTTAAGTTGATGTTGAGAGTACCAGCACGGGCGGTGGCGGCGTGGCCGTGGCGTTGAGGGCAATGATTTCAAATAGCTATACAACTAAGTCCAAATCTACTGTAACATCTTTGTCGTCGCCTTATCTATTTATAGTCATACCATATGCAAAGTGTTAGTGATAAGAACTGCAGTATAGTAGTACTATTTGCAAATACTTGAAAGGTGTGAACATGGAGTTGGAGAATTTACGCTAGCTTTCGACGTAAAATTAACTTACATTGTAAAGTGAGTAAAAATGTCACGACGATTGACGATGTGCTTATTTGTCGCTCCTTCAGCCGCTGCTTAGGAAAAACAGGTTCTATCTGTAGTGGTAGCCTCCTCATTGTTACTTATGTTAGCGGCGCAGCTGACCTTAAGCAGTGAAATATTTGTACATAATTTCAATAATGTTGGAATTTTTCTATTTTCCTCGTACTTTACATACGAATCCTAACTAATTGACAACATGTATGCTTTTGCTTTGCTGCTAAGTAGTAGTATAGTTTGTTAACAAGGTGTAAAGAAAAGGTGAGATTATTCCTCTTTTCTTAGGACCTAACTCCGTACGTAGATTAGCTGAATTATAACACATGTCGCATGGACAACGTACACTCCAAGCACTATCAATTCTCTGCACGCTGCTTGGAAGTAACCTAAATATAATAGCCTAATTTTCATTCATACTTTCTTAATTACGGTAATAATTTATAAAATAGATTTGCGATATACATAACAATTTCTTAGTGATGTAGGTACACACGGGATTTGTTGGCTACTTGCTACCACGTGGCCTTTATTTTGCAAGTTTGCTTAACCGCATGAAGTACACTACTATTTACATTGCACAGTAAGTAATACAATAAATTCGACGTACTTGTATTAGCATGAGATGTTTAACAGTTTATTCTAGATACACTTATGCCTACTACGATTATGATTCATATGCCTATAATGCCTACATTTGCTTAATTGTTATCGTAGAGTGCTAAATAATTTCCATCTTCTCGTTCTCCAAATTCCAAATCTGAATTCGGTCTTCGGTGTCGCTGTTGCAGCAAAGGCAACGCAGTGGGCAACGTCGTCTTAAAGCTTCTCGCTTCTCACGTTCGGTCACTCGTTCACAACATTAATACGAATTTGTTACGGAAATAGCACTTTAAGTATCAAAACATTCAAATTTGCTATTCTCTTATAATTTTGACTATAGTGTAATTACGAATAAGAGTTTCTGATGTGGTCACAACCGACCAATAGATTTGATACCAGAGAGTACCTAGATAGGAAGTAGAAGAGAGATTGACTACTACAAAAGATTCTGGATTTTGTCCAAGAAGTTCAAGACATCTTCAAACGTCGACCATTGAACACTTTCACCATCGTTCGTCTGAACTACCAAAAAATACAAGAAGCTTGCGCTATTTTGATTGCTCTGCTGGCAAGAAAATTATGCTTGAATACTTGGCTTATTGTTGAGTTGTAAAAGAACATTCCGTGGTTGCTTCCAATCATCTGCGAGACAGCTGAAGGAGTCGGGCTGAACGCTGAAACATGGCACAGTAACTATCAATTCTAAATTCTACGAATAAAGATGAAGAAGCCAGAGTTCAGTTCTCTTGTAGAACGAAGACGAATGCGTGCGAAGTCCAATAAATATCAAGATCTAATAAACACACTCAAAAGGTCATCTAACTTCACAGCTATCCGACGGTTTCGGATTGGAGTTTTGAGTATCCCCTTCAGTTTGCTTATTTTTCAGTGAGTAATTTCCTCCTTCGTAGCATCTGCTCAGCTTAAGACGAATCGGATTCAATTTGATCTGTGCCTCCTTCGGGATTTCATGCAGCGTAGAGTTCGACGGTGTCACAGCGGAGATGCTCGGGGCTGAGATCGACGAGGTCGCACCGTCGCTGGTGGTTGGCGGCTCAATTCCTGAAGATGGTGGTGCACTGCTCTGACTGCTTTTGGCTCCGTCAGCAACACCGCCAGATTTCTGTGGGTCTTCCGATATTTTATTAGCACTGGCACTGTTTTTGGCACTAGTCTCCTTTAACTTCTTCGTATTTCTGCCCTTTGCGGCGCTGGTCGGCCTTGGCTCGGCACCGACACTTTGTCCACCGCTGCTGTTGCTTCCCTCACTGCTTCCTGTGAACCCGGAGTCGTTGTTTTCAAAAGTTTCAAATTTCAGAGCTGCCGAAGATATTTCGTCACAGTTATTCACGAGATTCGAATTTTCACTGTGATTCTCTAGCGTCTTTGGAAGTGTTGATCCGCTCTCGTTGTTAGCAAGCCCACCATCATCTTCAGCCTTCACTGCGTTGGAGGACGCGGCCTTGTTCTTATTAAACCTGAAGATGAGTTTCGGCACGGAAGCTGTCCCTTCTGTCACGACTTTGACCACTTCGGTGTCAAACTTCTCTTTACTCTCTGCTGGTTCAGCCTTCTTACTTTTCGACTTCTTCTTAGATTTTTTCTTACTCGAGCCCTTCTTTTCATGCTGTGCGAATTCCTGCATGATTTGCTCTCTGTACTGCATGTTTTGTCTCTTGAGTTCTTCCATCGTTGGCGGTGTCGGAGCCAACTCTGAGATGTCACGTTTTTTCGGAGGTCTTCCTTTGACTTTCTTGCTAGGCTGATCCTTTTCAGAGTCACTCACCAGGGTCGCTGTGTTGGTGGATGGACTCGGAGACCCTTTGGCCGCTCTGTTCAGGTCCCCGAACTTTATCTTCAATTTAGGAGTCGGGTGGTTCACTGCTGTAATGACACTGCTAGCTGCGACCGCTGGTCTCGAATTGCTTGTGCTGGACATTGTTGTCGAAACAGAGACGGGGACATTCGATGAGAATCCGTCATCCACGAGGGTTGGAGGAATGAAAGCACTGCGAGGCGGTTTAGCGGCTATTCGAGGTCGCTTTCTGCCGTTTGATTCCGTTTCTGAATTCTGCGCGTCTCTCGACCGATCGCCCTTCCGCTCCCGCCCGGCCTCTGGTGGAAGAATGCCCAGGGCGACCATTTCCCGTACTCCTCCACGACTGCGACGCTTCTTCTCAGGAGGTTTTTTCGGAGGAATCGCGAGAACACCGCTGCTGCTGCTTTCAATGTCCGACAAGTTGTCAAACTTGTAGTCGTCTTTCGTTGGGATGATTGCCATTGAAGCCACAGCCTTGGGAATTGTGATCACAGATCTGTTGAGTGGATTCGTAAGGTTGTAATGCCCCATATCGTTGCCGTACGGTGTGTTCACAGAGCTGCCGTCCATATTCATGTCCTGAGTGCAGTACTGCCTCAAGAGTTCCTTCTTCCTCATTCGGCGCAGATTGGACGTGTTATTCATCATCGGCGCGACATTCATCATCATGGGAAGCGGAACTTCAGCCGGGTGGTGATGGTGCGACGGCTGGAAGCTTCCGGATCCTGACGCCGGTGTGATGGAATGCGATCCGTAGTTGGAATCCAGGAACGGACCTTTGATCTTGAACTTCAGCTGGCTCCTGAACTCCTTGTCGTCCTCCGAAGGCCCGCCCTGCGCGCTGCTGTTTGGAAGTCCCAGATCGCTTCGTTGGAAGTTTGGAAGATTAGATTTCGGGTACGAGCCACTGTGCTGATAGACGGACGGCGACGCAGTGGATGAGGACGCCAGGCTGGCCTTTGGATGAGATGTCAATTCCTCGAGTGTCTTGTCCAGCTCATCGAGGTCGTTCACGTGGCTGTGAGTGTTGGAGCCCATGAACAGCGACGCGATCTCGTTCGAGTTTGGATCTTTACCGTGTGGGAAGTTGACCTTCTCGAACGTTCCGATCGCATTCATCTCGCTGACAGAATAAGTTCTCATGTCCACTGGGCCAGGCAGCGGTGCCTGAAGCAGAGGATACTGCTTATCATTGCGACTGAGGACGCTCGTGTCACTGTCGAGACTGCTTCTGTACTTTGGCGACGGTTTCTCTGCCTGAATTGGACTAGCATTCGAACTTTCTGATTTCCTGCATTCGTGAACGTCGTTCGATTTTCTTCGCTCGCGCATCGACCTCAAGTCGAACTTTCCTTCGGAATTCTCCTCGAACTCATCAAAGTCGATGTCGTAAACTGTGCCCGCCAAATCTTTCCTCACCAGGAAGTTCTTGCCCTTCATTTTGCCCCGACCACCGGCCCGCTTCGCTGGAGTCTGCTTGGTACTTCCGCGAGCAGGCGAAGTGCCGCTCATTTTCCTCTCCGGCTTGGATTTCGCTGGCTTCGGACTAGCTTCTTCTGCCTTCTTCCACTGAGCCGCCGCCTTCTTTGGTCTGCCTGCACCGCTTCCTCTCGGACTCGCCGCAGTATTCTGCACGACCACCGGCGTTTGTTCTCGGTGAATTTGTGGCGTCTTTGTAAGAATGATGTTCTCGGTTGTTTTGTTGGACAAAATTGCACTGAAGTCCGACACCACGGCGTCAATGAGATTAATTTTGGCCTGTGGCACGGGAGAAGACACGGGCGACTTGTTGGCTGCGTGCACATTGTTCAGTGTAGCTGGCATGCTGGACACGGAGTTGGGCAGTCGGTTGAAGGTGCTCGTTGAGGTAAGCACAATGTTGGGCGGCTGCAAGGAGTGGGCTGAAGCGTTCACCCCGCCAGCAGGACTCTTGGCTGTCTGGTTGTGAGCTTGATTGTTCGACGCTTTGAAAACAACGCTTTCGATAATTTGAGCAACTGTTGATTGAGGTGGAGCGACCATGGTTTTGCTCACAGTGTTAGCAGCCAGGAGAACGGAAGGAGATGTCAGCGGTGGTTTCGAGAGAGGCGGCATTCCCACTCCCGACATCGAGTTGTCGGCTGGAAGGTCGGGTCCTCTTCGCGAGTGGTCTCCCGGAGACGGTGCAGATTGACTACCGTCCATTTTCTGTACGTTCTGCATAAAGCGTGGAAATGCTTGCGGGTAGCCTGGCGGAGTGCCCAACGAACTTTGAGTGGTGATGAGGTTTGGCGACACTTTCGGTAGGGCCGTGTGATTTGAGTGGGGATGAAAGAAGGGGATCGGATTGCCGTTGGCAAGTGAAGTGACAACGCTCGCGAGCGAGGACGTCATCGGATACATGAAGGACGCCATTGGAAAACCAGCCGAGCTGTACGGAAGACCGGTCTGCAAACTCAAACCCGGCTGAATCGGAGAGCTCAAGCCGGTGCTCGTAGTTGGTGGTCTGCTGGCTCCGTGATGGGCTTCTTCCAAATTCATGGAATGTGCCATGGCGGATGGAGAAATTGAACTCATGTTCTTTGCCTTTATCAAATCCGAAGCTTGATCCTTCTTGCTTAAGTTTGCCTGGTTTTGTTGATAGTTAAGCTGCAATACCTTCTGATACTCGTGGGTCTCCTCCTTTCCGTCTAGGCCCTTCTTGGGCGACACCAGCGGACCACTCTTCTTATGCGGCGAGTGGTATATTCCTTCGCTCGGAGGCACCCATCGCTCGTCGCCTTGTATGGACTTGCATCTGCTTGGACTTCCGAGAATGGGACCCGTAGGAGGTTTGGCCAAAGATGTTCTCTCCGGGAATTCGGTGTCGATCGTGAGGGGCGGCAGGATAATGTTCGGTTCCTTTGCCTTCTCTGCGGGTTGTCCATCCTCCACACTTTGCTCGCCAGGGTCTGACTCCGTAGAAGGTCGATGTGGAGCTCCAGACTTTCGCATGTGCTGAAGTCTAAGTTTCTCCACCAGATTGAGCGTGGCGCGAGCGGAGTCTTCCTTGTTGTCTTCCCGGCACAGCAAGTCTTGTGAGAATGAGAAAGACAAGGCACCGCTGCCGGCTCCCTCCTCCGTCTGGTAGTGCTGCGAGTACTCCTCCGACACGGTGCGGGCCAGGTCGTACAGATCGTTATCGAATTCCATAAGCTCGGGTTCCTTTGAGGCGTCGGGTGGAGAGAAGATTGACTTGGGCAGGGAGGACGAGACTGCTGGTAACGAGGGAATTGCGGATGTCTGCAACGACGTATGATGGGAGTCAACCTGGCCGTCTATCCTGGGTCGCTTGGCATCCGGCCCGGTCTGAGAGCTGGATGCATGCTCCTCCTGATCCCTGTTCTCCGAGCCAGGAATTAGCGGGGACAAAACAAAAGGCAGGTTTTGTCCTTTCTTCGGTGAGCCAGAGTGCGCGTTTTCCTTTTCGTCCGCCACCGAGCTGTCTGACTCCGACAAATGCCCGCTTCTTCGTCGCTTGGACTTGTCGGACTGTTCGCTGCCGCGCCTGCCGTCTGCGGGTTGCTTTCCTCTTGACTTGGCCGGGGATTGCCTCGTCTGAGTGGGCTCTGACTCCGAGTCGGAGGACAGCTGCAGCCCTACCGCCTTGGACGTAGTTGCCTTTTCGTGTTGATTCGTCGCGGAAGTCGCTTGGCTCCTTTCCTGGACGTCTTTTTGACTTTCGGAGACCTTTGATTCTCGATTTCCTCGTGGGCTTTTCTTTTGAGGAGATCGCGTGAGCCCATTGAATCGTGAAGCCGGAGGACTCTTGTCGGGGTCTCCACCCCTGCCCGAGTGGCCCTTCTGCTGAAGTTTGGCAGGTGAGACGGAGACACTCCTGGCTGTGGCCTGAGTGAGTTCGGGTTCAGGTGAAGAGCCACGTGGACTTGCATGTGCACCTCGCCCTGGTCCAGACTTTCCGGGTCGACGACCTTTGGCGGGAGGTTTCGTTCTCTGAGCAGTCTCCGTCCGACTTCGATTGCTCGGGCCCCGCTCGGAAGTTTTAAGCTTCCTACCAGGCCCCTGAGAGGTCGAACAGATTGACGGAGACTGTGATGATGGGAGAGATTTTCTGGTAGGACTGGGTACAGGGGACGCAGATGCAGGTGAGGACGAACGAGATGAAGACGAGGAGCGGCTGGAGGAGGACGACCCGGAGCTACTACTACTGCTGCTGCAACTTGAGCTGCTGCTCCGCCCCCTGCTTCGTCGACACGCTGACTGCGACCCCTTGTCAAGAAAGGGCCAGTCTGTGTCTTTTGGTTTGGTCGTCCCCTCTTTCCCAGGAGACTTAATCGACTCCTTCCTACCAGAGCGGCCACTCGGCTTAGCACCATCAACTGCAAAGGCAAACAAACAACGCATTAATTACAGTCAGTCAGCGAAGGACGAAACACCAAGAAACGTGATAAATACTCAGCAAATCACAACAAGAGTGGTAGTGGTATCGAGTCAAGTAGGATACTACCCACAGCACCTCACGGAATCCAAACTACACAAACCTTTCGATTCTCTTAATTTGGCAAGTTTGGAGGGAGCGTCCAAGGAGTCCTCCACTGACAGATCGACAAGGTGTCTTGGTGAGCCAGATTTACGCCGAAGACGACTCAGAACCTTGTCGTCCTCCTCGTTCGAGTCAAGTCCTCGGACCGCCTTTCCAGATTTATCAAGTTTGTTCTTCTTACGCGCGGCCTCCATCTCATCTTCAATTATCAGCCTGGCCGCAACGATGTTGCTCAGACCAGAACGAATGTGCTCGGCGGCCTTTTTCGCCGCTTGTCGCTGGGGCACGTACGAGACGGAAGACGACGGATCCACCGACCCGTCCTCAAAGTCATACTCGTCCTTCGCTTCGTCGTCGTCCATGATTTTGGGTTTCCTGCCTCTCTCCTTTCGTTTGATGGGCTTTTCCGAGTCGGAGTCTCTGCTCCGTCCTCGTCGGTGAGAAGCGCCTTCCTTCCCCACAATCAAAATGTCCTTCACGATGTCAAGTCCCACGGAGTCCTCTGCTCCGCCTGGCCCTTTCCCACCTTTTCCTGTACGAATGCTCTCGCTCGCCTTCTTCGCCGCCTCACGCTGGGGTACGATCAGTTCGGTCGCTTCCTGGTCCGGGTCCTTCTTCTTTCGCCCGGGACCGCGCCCTTTCTTCACTGCAGCCGCCTTCGGTAGTTCAGTTTTCTTGTTCTTTCGGCCAGAGAACTCCTTTAAAGCTCCTTTGGTAGCCACTGCATTTATGATGTTGTTAATCCGCCTGCTGGCCGCTTCGGAGTCGGTGTCTGAGTAAATAGGAGCTTTATCACGCTTAGGCTTCGGACCACGCTTGACCTTGACTTGCGGCATCTCCAAATCGTCCGAATCGGATGCGGAAGAGAGCAGAAGCTTCTTCTCCATTTGTTTCAGTCCGCTCTTCTTCGTGACCTTCTTCTGTGGTGTCTTCTTACGGACAGTCGTCATGTTGCTCATGATGATTGCATCCATGCTCGAGTCCGTCTCAAACAGATATGAAGAAAGGGGCTTGCTGGCCTGGCTAACGTCGGGCGGAGGAGCGGTAGCAGCTGCTTTTCGGCCTTTCTTTGGTTTTGCACTCGTGCTCGGAGCAGTCACACTGGCTTCACTTTCACTGAGACTCGAACAACTTTCACCCAGCATATTTCTTCGTCGCGTACCGTTCACAAACGTCTTCCTGTACGGGTTCATGCCTCGTTTCTTGCCTTTCAACACGCCGTTGATTCGAGTTTCTTCTCCGGCAATTAGATTTGCGAGGGCCTCGTACGATTTGTGTTCACTTGGCATCGGGTTGTCGGAGTAAAACTGATCGTAGATTGATGGTCCGTGGTTCGCGTCGAGAATCGCTCCCTTCTCGATCGACCTCAAACCCTCAAAGTTGAATGATTTATCGTTCACAAGGGCGACCTGCAAGAAAAATCGAGTACGTCAGTTAATCAGTAAGCGCACACTAAAATATTCAGGTAAGAATTGTTAATACGTACCTGCTTCTGGAAGGTTTGCTCTCGTAAGCGAAGATACGTCCTCGAAAGCTTCTCACGACGGCTCACCATGTAGCAAAGATTTCGAACCTGTTCATCAATTCATTTTCATGGCCCGTTGAAAATGGAATCGTACCCTCGAAATCGAATAAAAGTGGACGGTGGACATACCCTTTCAAGATCTTGTCTGAGTTGAACAAACATTTTCATCTGTTCCAAATCCTGCTCCTGCTGTTGAGTAAGCAACTGTGTCGTTTCAGGACGCGGAGGAACAAGCGGTCGATTGTTCCTTGACTGCTCAATTGAGGAAATATTTTGATTTGTCAAATATGTGCATTTGCAAAAGTTTGAAACATTAATAATTGCCAAACGCTTACGTTTCTCTTTAGTTTCCAATAATTGTAGATTAGATTGACAATGTCCATGTCCACTGCCAAATTCTGGGAAACATCCTTTAATCTCACGTACTTGAAGAATTCAGACTCAATTTGCTGGAGCCTATAGAAAACATAAAATATTCACATTAGTCTCAATTCTATTTCTACTTCCTGATTGCCAGTGACATACTTTTCAGCTCGAGCTTGATTACGCTCTTCAGCTGTCATCGAACGAGTTTTGTTCTTCTTCTCGCCCTCGTCTTCAGATCCTGAATGACTCTTCTCTTTCTTTGTGCTTACGCTGTGCTTCTGACAGTACGACTGAAACATTTGCAAGTTGAAATCAGCACGGACATGGCACAGTAAATTAACTCCTCAAGAATAAATCTTACTCTTAATTTGATTCCATCCTCAGCATTCTCGTCGACAATGATAGGTTTCATTTCTAGTCCATTCTTGAAAGCGCAGGTGACGTGGTACGCGGTTTTGCACGTTTTGACGGAACACTGAATGCATGCGCCCACCTTTTCTTTGCATAGGACACAAACAAGGGACCAGCGGCTTTGCTGTTGGGTTAAGTTATTAAATTTTTAGAATTTAGTCGACTGAATCGCAGCTCACACAGTTAACCATTCACGTCATTGCCATTGTCTTGCTGCTTACCGGAATGGCAGACACTTTTGTAATTGGTTCCATTCTCTCTACGGATCCAATGCTCACTTCTGGAATCCAAATAGCACATGCGACGTGGGCCCACTTATGACCTGATCGTGTGGCCTTCATGGCGCCTCCGACGTTAGGACACAGCACGCATGGTGGTCTCAAACCCAAAGCTGTAGGAAATTGTGGTACAAAAAGAGTACATAAGGATCCTCAAAACGCTACGGGCAAAGAAGCTTTGTACGTACTGCAAGTTCTGCACATCCAAGGACCAGAAGGAATTGTTATTATCCCGTAACAAGCTTGATGAACACAAATATTGCATGAATCACAGAAAACCATTTCGTTCCCCTCCTCGCATTCAGGCTAGAAAGAAAAAGGAACCACGTCCTTAACCGAACCATAGTGCTTAGGCGATGGTGATCGTAGGGTCGATAAACCTTCAGCAAATCACTAAATGCATTTCTGACTTACAGAACGACAGACGTCGCAGATGACATTTTCGTCGTATTCAATTCCTAGGCCTTCTTGACTCTTGATTATAGTTTGCACTTGTTCCCAACACTGCAGCTCCAGTTCCTCAATCACTTGTTCCATCAGAAATTCTGAAACCACTGGTAATGATTGCATGTTTCTGTCGGCGTTCGCGCATGACAGCCACGCGCTGTCAACGTCGTCGAGGTCGTAGCTGCACACTTTCTCCGCCCTTGCAGCCGTCGATACAAGTTGGTGGTAGTCGGGATTGAAAAAGTCGTCGTGACTCACTCGTACATATTTTTTCTTGGGGCTGTTCCAACAAAATGTCAAGCATTATCATGAACGCCTCTTTTCTTGAACTTGGCTGTTTAATTAAAAAGGTGTGAAAACTTACAGCCGAAAATCATGACCACGTTCGGCTACTGGTTTAATGACTACGACTTCGGGCTCAGGAAGAGATTCAGGGTTCACGGGTACCTTTACATGGAGTTTATGATTATTGTTCAAACTTCTCAATGAAAGCAATGGCTGACTCTGGATTGGACGCTTACCTGAACTCCCTTTTCCCATTCTTGTTTCCAAGGGTCTGTAATCAGCCAGTATTCCTCTGGGGTTAGTGGCTCGCTATCAGCCAGCTTCATGGCGCTTATCAGATCTTTCCTGTACAACTACACACAGGAAGGAAACACGAATTACGAACAGAAACAGAGCCTTCAGCCTCAGACCAGGAAAAAATATTCGAGTTACCTCTGCAGGCGCCTCTGCAGAGTTGCGGTTGTAGATGGAGGAAACTTTGAGATCACCCAAATGTCTCGGTGTCCACATTCCACAAAGTGAACCGTTGCCACCACCAGAATTGGACCCAGAGCGAGTGCCGTCCTCGTCATTGTCCTCTGACCCACTGGGACGTCGACGACGGCGCTTGCCTGCACGCATCATGATCATAAAGTTAGAAGTTAGCAATGGATGCTGGCGGCCATTACAGCAGGGATGAGCGTATCAACTACTTACCCTGAGCCTCTTCAGCTCTGGCGGGCTTCTTCACTCTTTGTGACATGTTGAGGGGTCAGATGATTACTCAACTTCTCCAACCACTTCTGAAAAAATAGAAATGTCACTGGTCACCATCTGATATGTAAATCATCACAAGCCATTCAAGCCAAGATCCTTGATAAGTCAAATGACCAACTCAAAGTACGCGCACAAGAAGCATATGGTCCCAAGTATAGTAAAGTGGATATGGCGTCACGTTGCTTTCTCAAGCGTCAAGTTTTCTTAAATGATAATGACTGCAACATGATATGGGTGGACTGAGCCTGGTTATCTCACACTTTCACATTTATCACAGAAACAGAGTGTCCACCAGGACAGGACTGCACTGGAGTGCATTCTAGGCGCTGTCACTATGCCCATTGTACAATGTGTAGGCATGTAGCCACGTTACGTAGTCAAAAATGTTAGAAACTGGCGAGAATCTGGTCACTGGACGAACAGTGCGGAGGAAACGGGAACTCTCCGAAAGGGACCAAGCCATGGACGCTAACTGTCATAAATTAAGCCAGCCTGCTTTTCTGCGCTTTGTAAATCCTGGTTGGTTAGATTGCATAAATTATCCGCGCGATAAAGCCCTCAAGACGCATATCACATTTCGATTAGTTCTTCTGCACAAAACAGCCAACATCACATCCTTTGTGGCTAAATTAGAAGCGTCCTGTGCAGTAACGCAAGTAAAGTCCACGAATCGATGGAGCTGCTTCTGAAATTGAACATACTCAATAATGGGTACATCAATGGCGAGTTGGTGCATGGAAGAGGGTCTGATTAGGTACGCGCTACCCTTCTAATCGTACAATCTCAGTTTCAAAGTTAATAATTGAAGATAAGCTTACACATTTTGTGATTGTTATCCAACGGAGCGATATTCTTGTATCACTGTGCACTTCATTTTGCCACTCACTCGAAGAAATAGTTCCGAATGTCACTGAGTGACTTGCCTGCAGGGTTTATTCTCTTGGAACAGCAAATTTGACTGATTTAAATTGATGTTTGTTTAAAAAAGTCCAGATTAATTTACATTTTAAGTTAATTTTTGTAGTCGCGACATTTCCCTATGTATAATACAATAAGAAAAATTCCTTCTGATACGTACCTATCGCATAGTATAAGGAAAGTATCATTTATTACATATAAATCCACTAAAGTATTGCATCTTGTGCTGTAATAATGAGACATTCGCATTATAACGTTTCAAGCACTGGCTGCTGTGTGCAGACAGAACCCTTTACACAAGCAACCAGCAGAGTGCAGACAAGTTCCAACCGAACAACAATGGGCAGGCGAATGCAAGCTTATAGCGAGAAGCAATATGCGCGGAGCCAACACCGAACAGTGTCGAAGAAAGCGAGAGTTGCTTGGCTCAAGCCACACAACGTACTCTATCGACCACCAGAAAGGGCGCCATCCCAACTCTACAACTGACACTACCTACTCAATCAATCCGCTTGCCTTTGCTCGCTCAGTCGCTGATCATAACGTCTCCGCTCGCTCCTGGTTTCTATTGTCAAGTCGAGCGGAGTTGCCAAATTTCGCATGGGCACAAACATACGCGGAGTAACCAAGTATTGATTTGTGTCATTGCCTTTGCCCTCGCCGTGTTAATTCAGGACTCTTGGAACAGGAAAGTCAAACGAATCCGCGCATTGCAAATTGCAATCATATGATCCAGCGCAGTCGGACCTGGGCCGGGCCTCAAATGTCACTCATGATTCGTTGGCGTCGTTGGTTGAAGCCTGAGAATGTGCTTTCTCTCACCTGTCTACAGGCATCAGCTTCCTGAATAAAATAGATAAGACATAACGGGATTGTGTCTTTTGCATTTCGTATGCTTGTGTATGAAATGCTTTTGAATGGGAGATAATCAAATTAAGATAAGCCAAGTCATAGTCGTAGCCTGGACGTGCCCTTCACTTCGCACTCTCACTTTGCAACTAATGGAAGAAAAGTGTGAAGTATCTATCAGAATTCCATTCATACACGTGAACTCAGACCTCTGGCTTTCACGGCGCGGCGCGGCACGGGCTGGGAAAGTCGCGTACCGTACGCGTATACATGATGCTGTACTATGCCCTGTGCTTTTCCGGATTCAGATGTCAATGATTCACAATGCCTTTGCTCGAGCAGACGCAGCAAATTGGCAACACTGTCAGGCCGAGCCGAGAGCTGTCTGAAGTTTGATTCTGATCTGTGAAGAGGGTGGACTTGTTCTCTCCTCTGCACCACACGTCGACATTCGTGCATCTTGTACACAAGAGTACAGTGCAGTGCACTGACTCGATGGACCCAATGTTCTCTGATGCTGTTCTGTTCCGTGCTATTCTGTACTCTTTCTTAGCACAGACAGCAACAGCAGAGTGCACGTTGGGGTTCAGGCAGGATCTGCGTAGAAAATATCCGATGATTGGAATTTAAAATGGTTGACCTCGGAGAGGCTGGAGTTTGCTCAGTACGAGTAAGAAAAGTCCTGTCTAAGGAAGGAACAACGGACCGGAGACGAATGCATGAAGCATGACAGCACGAGCCCGAAGCATATGATTTCGTGAGAAACGTGAGGCAGTCCAGCCAGCAAAAGTCATGCATGCATACATGTGCGGAAATGAAACGGGCTGATTTCACGAATGGTCTTGTGTTCATTGTTCTCTCCGCTTGTCATCTTCCGTCGTTCGGTGCCCTCGTCTCATCTGTTGCGTTGCTTGCTTACGCTGCCGACGCCGACCACGGCAGAAGCGGCAGTGACAGGTGAATCATGCGAATAATCTGATTACATAATCTGGTTTCTTTTATTTACTTGTTCTTGACACTTCATCTGCGATGAGTCTCATTATGTCATGTATTTTACACTTCTCGTGTGAATGTTGAGACTGAAAGAAAGCGACACACGGTTTTAGATTTTAGCATAGATGCAGATGCAAGGAGCTGCTTAATTGGTAGACTACTGGTCGTAGTCGCGTCAGCCGTCGGTTTTTGCTTTCACTACAATCCCGCAATCAGCTGATGGCAGATATACAACACACACGCCTTGGCCCTTGGGTTTATGAGAATTAACTCAAAAACCAATCTATTCACACGTGCCTGTGTGAGTGGGAGTGTGAACGTTAAAAATAAATTACATTTAGCACCTCTGAAATTATGCGAAGTCGGCTCGGCATTGGCATTAGCGCATTCCACGTGCGAATACGAAAATGTGAAAGAAATAATATCAGGAAGGTTCCGAAACCGAAATTAAAGATGCGCACAGAATTCAAAATGACCCGAGCTCATCGGTGTAGCTTGGAAATGGCTTCCCAGAGATAATAAGATATATTTTTTCCCAATAGAAGGGTTGATACAGCGGAATTTGATTTGCACCATTTGTAAACCACGCCTGACGCAATGCGATGCGTCCGTCGTCATTCTCGGGAGAATATATTTCGCGTTTCGTTAATTAGATGTATGGAAGTGGAGACCTCCGTCCCAAATTCCCAGGCCTGGCATTGCATCTCTCGTTATGAAAGCAAATTTCCCTGCCGCAAACGAAGAACAGGTGGTCTGACTTTCTCCGGGGAAAGGCCATGAATTACAGTGACCGTCACAAAAAAATTCTCATTTTCCAACAGAGAATATGAATTCCAGCTTTTCCGTGGCGTCGCATGCTCTTGAAATACAAAAATGGAAAATATTGTGACTGGAAATCTAGAAAACTCAGATACAAATTGCGAGAAACGCGAAGGCGAGAATGGGTGAAAATCTTTGATCTTTTGAGAAAAGAAAAGAAATTTCTTTTCTCATGGGTGGCCCGGATAAACGAGGTTTTAGACTGAAACAAAGTCGCATTCGGTCGGTCGGGTGCTTGTTTGATCTTCGTTGCAGTAGTGCATCAGTTTTTCCTTCTGGCTATTGGCTTCAAGTTGTAGGTTGATAAAACGTCAGGCACATATGGTCCCGTCCCTCGCACCACACGCAACGCAACGCAGCGCAACGCAATGCAAACATGAAGCATCGCAGAACAGAGCACCAAGGTTTACAGGAAGTAAACTTCAAGTCCATAACTTGCTTGCTGATTAGGGTACATTGAACACAGAATTTTTGCACAATCAGCATCATCTCATGAGAGACCTCCTTGAAGAATTCGCAAATCGCAATTCACGATCAGGTGAAGACAAGTACAACCAGTTGACATCATTTATCATCTCTAATTTCAGTCTTTACGATCTGAGTTTACGAGCAGCCTCAATTTCGTTTTAGTGTCACTTCGTTTGAGCAGCCTTTTTATCTTTGCACCTGCACACAATTAAAATCTTGCATGATTTTATACTTTAGTACTTCTGGAAACTTTCCGCGATATAAAGTTTTTCGTTCTACGAGGCTCAAGCACAAAATTCGTGAATTCGTTCTGTGTTTTCGGTCCGTGCCACTTGTGCCCATTAAACTAATTGACCCTTTTTACGGGACAGGATTTTCCTAGGCGAGGGCAGATTGCTCTAAGCGAGCGACAAGAACGAAAGCCGTTTCCTGAGAGAGCCCGTTACTAGTGAGACTTCGACAGGTGAGTTGCTTCCGTCTTAAGTCACATTCACATTTGTTCATAAGGTTGCCGCGGACATCTCACTGATTCTGATGTTAAACAGGGCTCGATTTGGATGACTGCGACTAGGACGCTAAGATAAAGTGTCTCGTGCCCGCGCACCTCAAGCGTGCTGCGTGCACTGAACAGCAAGAGCGACGCCAATCGCCAAGTAAGTGTGAACTGTTGACTAAATGTCCAGCGATTAGAATCTCCATTCTTGTGCAGGTCGCACTTAATTGTCTCACCCGCGCCCGTACGATGAGGTCGGACCTTTGCAAGGCCTTGGATATTTGTGGGAGAAAGAATTCCTTCCTGGCACTTGGCACTGAATAAATGAAGAACGAATACAAGAATCATCTGAACTGAATCAACGTTGTTCGTTTCCTTGCAACTCGCTGGTGCTGTGACTCGTATTCAATTCCACAATAATTTGTGAAAGTCAGTATTTACGAGTGTGTGGTACGACTGTGGGTCGCGCTCTGATCTGATGTATCATTTTAGGCGATGGCCAGTGCGAAGGACAGGGTCGGGGCGAATGGGAGCCCTTCGTACGAACGAGACAGCAGCTCGGACACGGAAGACTATCGCGATATCGATGACAGAAGGCGGCGCGTCTTCAAATCACGTCTCAGGTACTTTCACCAATTCTGTGTTGCGATTGCCTTTGTCCGATGTTGCGAAGAGAGTCAAGAGAGGTTGATGATCTTTGCTTCTGACTTGAGTTTGACCGCTGCCTTGTCATGTCTCTTTTCTGCTTGGCTTTACAATTTTTGATTGGATCCACATATCGTATGTATCGGTTTAATCCGGCAGCCGGTTTATTGTTTCAATACTCCAATTTCTAAGGGATCACAACGAAATAAGCCGACATGCCGGCTCATATCGACTAAACGGATTAAACTGATAAATATGGTAATTGCAATTTGCAATGCGCATTTCAGAATTTTGAATTCCTTCCCTAGCCGCTATCAGTGGTTGGGATCAGCAATGGCGAATAGCGATGACGTCTGAAACAAAATGAAAATTGTAAACTTATTTGCATGCATAAAATGCTGGCAGAATTGCACTCTAGGACTCAGTGCCAGCGTTAGTCGAGACGTTGTCAACACATTCTCTCGATGGGTCCCGGAGTTTAGCAATAATATTTTCATTTTCATAGAATTTTATGGCCATGCCTTGTTGAGGATGACGAGCACGACTTAACTTTCCGTTCGCCTGACTACTTTTCATACGCACATTTTTACGGCAGGGACAGTGAAAGAATCTCAAATTTCTTGGAGTCAGAAAAAAAAATTCATTCATAACATAATGGATAAGCGCAATTTATTGAACTCGAGCCCGGCCAGCCAACAGCTTGCTGCATTTCTGCTATTAATTTAGCACGGTAACTCGACACGACTCGAAATGACGCCTTGTTTTACACTTTCGAGTCAGGTTAATTACAAGCCTAAGGTAAGCTGCTGTATGGTGTTTGAGGTAGACAGACAACGCGGGCAGTGTCTGGAAGTCCGTTGGGCAGTTTGGCAAACGACAGTAATCGTTGGCCTCTCCTAACACACGGCCTTTTTCTTCCTCGAGCTTGACTTCTTTCTCTTAAAGTTCATTCTCCTGAACAAGTCAAGCCATTTCTCTGAGTCGCAGTAGCCCTGGTCACAGATTCAAATCCCTAGTTTGAAGTTTGCTTTAGCAAGTCGTCAGTCTTCCATTTTCTGTCTTCCATTTTGTGCGATAATTTTCAGTCGGTTCTTGTCTTATCGACTTTCAGTCCTTCCTCTGTCAAATTTTATAATCAGTGATTCGAATCAGGTAGCTTTAGCTCCAGGCAAGACAACAGTTGAAGATTTCCTTCTATCAAGTGATAATGTTTAGTCCGACAGCCAGGTATTCTTCTGGAATTTAGATTCCAGTCACAATTCTCGTCTAACTGCCTAACTGATGCCCCTTTCTTCTTCCATCAGACCAACGAAATCAATTCTGGTCAAAAAGTCTAAATTTGATAGCGCTTCTAGAGAGTCGGACGACGACGAAGCAGACGCCGCGATGTCCTACTTCAGTATCGTACGAAGAGCTGCCCACCGACAGATTAAGCACAGTATGGACGTGTATGAAGCAATTGTATTTGATCTGGCCAGAGAGAGGTATTCTTATCTTTATTTGGGAATGTCTCAAGTTCCCTCGCTGATGAGTGTATGGGAATTTATGGCGTTCACTCACGTCTCGGGTATCTGTAAAACGGCAAGTTCAGTTTCAGCTGTTGTGCCAGACTGATTTACTTATCAGATAGGAAACGCTTCTTGAGTTCATGTTTGCCCTAATCCATTATCTAAAGATGAGCAATTAAGGAAGGACCGGCATTTATCTTCTCAGATAGGAAGACACGTTGTTGAATGTGTAGCAATTCAGGTCACTTTGAGACTTGAGACAACTCCTTGCGTATCCTTTATGATTTCTTTGAGATATTTCAATTTCCTGACTTCATTAAGCTCTTAATCTGCCTAACCGTAACAAGCTAGTCGACTTGACAAGTCATCACTATTTTCAGCTAGTAGTGGAGCCTGACTGATACTGTGCAATTTTTCCTTCTTCATGACCTATTTTTACAGTGTACATTTTTATCTCGACGTTTATCTCTGTTGCAATCCAAAAATCTGCATCTCTTTTGCGTAATCGTGCTTTCCTGCTTTGTGCCTTCATTTAATCACCATGTATTCCCTATTTCTTAACCCGTTTGTGACAATCTTCAGGTCTGAGCGTAGCAGAAACCATCCTTTGTCGAAGCACGGTGGAGCATCAACATCTACTTCGTCTGGCGAGCCAAGCCGCGAAGGTCTCATTGTCAACATGGTTCCACCAGGACCCGCAACCGGAAGTGGCACTCCGTTCACGTCGGAAGACAGAATTACTTTGGTTGTGGACAATATTCGCTTCGTTGTGGATCCCACAGTATTCACACAGTATCCAAACACAATGCTTGGAAGGTGAGCCCACAGATACGCATTTATTTGGCAAATTTAACCCATTGCTGCTCCAAAGAAGTTACAAGTTCAAGTTAAACCTTATCTTTTGTTTTTATTACTTCTTCTCCACAGAATGTTCAGTTCTGGCACAGAGTACATTCAGCCGAACGAGAGAGGAGAGTACATTGTTGCTGATGGATTAACTGGCACTGTGTTTCGAGCCATCTTGGAATATTATCGCACTGGAACTATTCGCTGCCCTCCAACCGTTGGCGTTCAGGAACTTCGAGAGGCTTGTGACTACCTTCTTATACCGTTCGATGCCAATACCATTAAATGCCAAAACTTGAGTAAGTCCCGTCTTGATATGAATTGTGATCTCACCTTACTAAAAATAACCACCGTTACTTTTACTATTGATTGGATAATCTTTATATTTTTGCAGGAGGCTTGCTCCACGAGCTTTCTAATGAAGGAGCAAGACATCAGTTTGAAGCTTTTCTCGAGAAGCTCATCTTACCGCTCATGGTTATATCCGCCGAGAGAGGAGATCGAGAATGCCACATCGTCGTGCTCTTGGACGATGACTCGGTCGAGTGGGATGAAGAATATCCGCCACAGATGGGCGATGAGTATTCTCAAAGTAAGTTCATTCGCTGATATGCATCAATGCATCAACAACCTTTCTTTGGCGGTACACATATCTAATATTTTGTACCTTATCTCAGCTGTTAACAGCACAGCGCTGTATCGATTCTTCAAGTACATTGAAAATCGTGATGTGGCTAAACAAGTTCTGAAGGAGAGGGGACTTAAGAAGATTCGTCTTGGAATTGAAGGGTATCCAACCTACAAGGAAAAGGTATTATTCGTATTTGTGGGATACGAAGACACTACATATTCTGGGTAGATACTGCTAATCTGGGAAATCTTTTACAGATTAAGAAGCGCCCTGGTGGCAGAGCTGAGGTGATTTACAACTACGTTCAGCGTCCCTTCATCCGCATGTCTTGGGAGAAGGAGGAAGCCAAGAGTCGCCACGTCGACTTTCAAGTACGTGGCAATTGATAGCCAAATCGAAACAACAATTCTTTCAAGCTTTCAAATGCTATTCCTTCCCATTTGTATATTTGTATAGTGTGTCAAGTCCAAGTCTGTTACAAACTTGGCCGAAGCTACAGCTGATCCACCGCTCGAAGAAGGACAGCCGCTGGTTAATCATTTCTTTGCTCTGAACATTGATGGTGCTGGTATGAATCCTAACCCTGCTGGTCAAGGAGCGGCGAACGCTGCTGCTGCTGCTGGAAATGCTGCTAATGGCGAAGTCGTCGCACAGCAAGAGTTGCCGCGTCTGAATGAGCCTTACCCCGATCAAGTTCCACCTCCAGAAGACCCGTAAAGTAATCACAGCATATTCTCACAACATATCTCTTAATCGCTGGTACCAACTCCAACAAAACAATTCAGGAAATCATACAAAAAACTACTCGAAGTTCTAGCAAAACTTGTGTTACTTAAACTTTCGTGAAATATGAAAATGCGTGTAAAATGCAGCACCGCTGCAATGTTAATTAAAAGATAGAGGTCTTAAATCCTAAATGCGATGTCAGATTTCGAATTGACAAAATCGCTGGAAACGTGCACGCTAAGTTATATCTGTACTATTTATTTAGGACGCATAGACGTAATCTGAGAGTCTAATTAAGTGTTGTCGCAACTAAGCTTCAAGTCTAAACTTCAACTCAGATTGAGAGTTGCTCACAAAAGTGACATGACATCAGGTACTTTTATACGAAGGTTGTGTGGCGACTGTCAAACGTCAAAGACAAGTACCCAAGCTTCAAATTAATCGGACCATTAATTAAATGTTAACATATTTCAGCAGTCTCTGAGATGCTCTGTTCATTTCCCAACAGCCGTCCACCGCCGAGCAATAACTTCTTTGCTTGTAATTCGGAATCACTTTCAGTGAGAGTATTCTTGAAATCATTTTGGATTGTTGTAACAATCAAAGGTCCAAAACTTCTCAGGCGTGTTAACATTTGTCAAAGCAACTTTGTCAGTTCAACAATGGTGATTTGTCTATTCCTATCGCTTGTCGCTTGCCTCGCCTTGCTAACCGTTACGGGCAAATGTATATTTCTAATCATTGTAATTGCAATCATGTTTCTTCAACTGTATTTGCATTGTTGCCAACAATTGCAATGCAAGTGGCAAGTAATTTGTATTTGTCTGGAGGAGTACGAAGTTTTTACCACAGTCTCGTTTTTTATTTTCATCCCCTCAATAATTTCACTTGTTATTTGTCTTGTCCGACGACTTTAACTTAATTTGTGATGAACGCACAACGATCAGTTCGAAATTATTGTACAAGCGTTGATTTATTTTTCTGCTTTCATTTGTAGTTAAGACGTTTACCTCAGGGACTGAGAGACTTCTCAATATTTCAGTTCAGGTACGCTCGTGTCAAATGTGGAAATGTAAATTGCCTCAGGAATTGAACCAAAGAAAAGTTTTGAGTATTTTACAAGGTTACGAAATATCAAAAATCAAAACCTATCGGAATCTTTATACCAAATGAAGCGTACGGGTTCAGTAGAAGTAGGATTGGACAGTTGATGTCCACGTGAAGATGAATACGTTAATAAGAAGAGTTAAATTTCAGCTTTATGTAACTTTTTGTTAAGCTAAGTTATTCTTATTAAGTTGCTCACGTCGATGTGACTAACTGATTCTTGCTTATTGCCATTTGCCAAGTGATTGCAGAAAAGCTCTGGGGAGCATGCTAAATAAACGAAGAGTTGGTGTTGTTTCAACTGAATTTAGTTGTACTTCCTGCAGATTAGTTCAGATTCCGTGAGCATCGGGACGGCATGATCGTTTAAGCATTCTGCTGGAAAACGAACAAGGAACCTGTCCGTTGGTCCATTCCCATTCGACCATGTCCATGTCGAAGTTCTAATGTAGTCTAAAATTTCTGACATGAAATGTAAAATGAAATGGCTGCGTGGCTGCGTCACTTCAAGAAGGCTGAATGGCCTGTTTGAAGATTTCCATAAACACAATTGATCCAGAGCAGAGTTTGACGTCGTTTCATGTCAAATTAAGGCTTTCGGGTTGCCATCCAAGCTTTCACGAGACAGACATGGGAAGGTTTTCAATCTCGCATTGGACTTCGCCTCGCAACGAACGCCTGTGCAGTTCAAAAGGCCTGTTCATGTCATTTTTGTCTGCCTCATCGCTTTATTTGGATTGGCCGTGCCGTGCCGTGCAGAGCGGGGAATGCTGAGCCGAGCGAATGTTTATTCTCACGAATGACGATGACGACGACGTTCTTCAATTGAAGTCAATGTAATTCCACTATTCTACGTAGTCGAATTTCATCATTGAACCAACAACTTTTCAGTTCAACTTTGCACCACGCCATGCCATACGTTGTGAGTAGTGAATGCTACGCCGTCGTTTGAGTTGCCGTGAATTCATTGGAAAGATGTCGAGAAATCCCATTCTCTTTTCTGCAATGATCATCAGACTGATGATGAAGTAGACAACCCAAGCCAGTGAGCCAGCTTAGCAGCAGCCTTGCTTTGTCTTGCTTTTTTGCGTTCCTCACCACTCGCTCATGGCCCTCCTGCTCGCCTTGCTACCACCGCGTGCCTCGACCATGCCATGCGTGCCATGGCTATGGGGTTTTTCGAGCCAGACCCATGCACCATACCCGTCGAGTCCCTCTCTCCAATTCACTTCTTTGTTTGCAGTGGAGCTGCTGTGCTGTAGGCTCTTCTTGAGGGTAAAATTTCCTTTATTCGCCTCTCACATCACATCACAGGCGCACAACAAATGCTCTAAAAACGCTCCGTGCTTTATAGATACCCACAATGTTTGCAAAATACGTACAAAGTAAGTGTATGAAGCGACTTATTGCAACCTCATCCATTGCCATGTTATTTCTTCACTCTCTCAACCTATCTATGCACTTCACTGTCGTTCGTCGTTCCACGACAACTAAAAATCAAAATATGGACCCTTTTACCACGAATTAGTTGTCGAAGAACTGATAAATCCATCGTAATCCTGTTTATAATTGTGCGAACGTCACATTTAATCGGGCTTCACGTTTGGCAAACTGAAGAGCTTCAGAAGAACTGAAGAAATGTGTCCAGTTGTTTGAAAAGGACAAACATAAGTTAACCTGTGAGAGCCCAAAGCGAAGTGAACGACGAACGACGTGTCCTAATTAGTGAAGAACAGAGATAATCATTTTGGAACCTCCCTCAGCATCTGCCAATCAATATACAAGAAGAAATATGACTAGAACTACAAAGTAACCAAGAATAAACAGTATAATCTAGATTGGTGTGTTTAGAGTGTGAATACTGTCTCATTTTGTTTGTGAATTACTTAAGGTAGCAGTCGTTTTAGACGCAGTTTGTGCAAAAGCCTAAGCCTAAAAGTATCATTTATCTGCAATCTACGAATGCAATAATACAACATTGTTGTGTGAGATATCCAGAAGACGGTCAAAAGGCTAGTGTGATGTGTCCACCGTGAACGTGAATGTTGGTTGTTATGCGAAGTAGCTCAGATGCTCGTCTTCTGTTAATTAACTAACCAGAACTGTAACAGCTGCAAGAAAGTGGAGGAGGAAAGTCGAGTTAATTACATCAAGTGAGCAACAAGCGTCATCACCATTCCTTTCTCCTCACAATTCTGGAGAGATCGACACGAACTGCGAAAGGCGAAAAGTGAATGTGGATGTATTCGCAGATGATGTTTTAGTGCGGCTTTTGATTTCCTCACTCAATGAGTTGACTTAATCGTTCAGTTTTAGTTTTCAACTTTTGCTCACCACAATATTCTTATTTTAGTGTTTGCTTTTAACCCGTGGTTTCAATTGATTGATTGAGCAGTTGAATGATAAAATTGGCGGAAGTGACACTTGATTATTAAGTTTCGTGCAATTATCCACTGTTGCAAGGGGTAAAAGTGTATTTATCTAACACTGATTGAATGTGGAGCTCTTATCTCAAGACGACATGAGGATCTAAGCATGGTGATTCATGCAACGTACCATACATTGCATGTCGGAAACTTCTGGTAAGCAATTCTTTTACTTATTAAACTACAGTTGCATACAAGCTGATCTGGTCGCCAACTCGCCAATTACTCGGCATCTTTTCGATTCAATACTCAATGAATAAGGTCTGGGATTCAACTACAAAAATGTCTTGGAGTCCATATCAATTGAATCATCATTCAAGGCCCAGTATGGTCCGGCCTCAATACACTACCCCAATGTGGCCACAGCAGCACACTATCCCAACGTGGCCGCCACCATACTACCAGCGGACTTCACCCTACAGACCGGCCACTATTCCTTATCCTTCCCCATACAGGATGCTTCTTACGCCTATTCTCCCACCGTTCAGTGCACCTGGCTATACCGAATTTCGCCCCATGGTCAACAGCATGGACTTTGCGGACAACACTCAGTATCAGTCTACATATGTCCAGCCAATTTCACCGCCCAAGCCCACGCCCCAAAGTCCCGGCCTCAACCATATCAACCAGTATATGTCACACATGCGAGTTGCATCGCCACAACAAGCAATGGCCCATCTAATGTCACAGGGTGGCCAAGTCCCCCAGGTGCATACTATTCCTCGGCCTGTGCCCCGTGCTTTAATGTCTGTGCCCCCATGGGTTCGATATCGGGTACGTACTCTACCACTGAAAAAACGACGGCCTACATCTCTGGCGGAGGTTCACATCCCTGGGGATCCGTGGCCTACACGAACTCGGAGTACTACGCCGAAGGGTACCCCCAAACATACTGTCCAGCCTCGTGGGTCACTTACTTCATAGGCAGTGCCGGGTCTTGGAACCGCACTGGGCTGCATGTCGACCGATGGTATGACTATCTACAGGTGAGCTTGTAATTGCATGTGTTTTAACCCGTAATTCCCATTTATTTACCAGTACCAGTAAATGTAGATTTAACTCTCGATTCCATTCTCTCAGTGCATTAACTCAATGTAAGCCGGACTAGAGATATAATCACACAGAATAGTCAAAGAAGAGGGCAATTTCTTTCTGTTTTCATTTCACTATTCGATAGAGATAGAAGACTCGTCTTGAATTAATGGATTAATACTTCTCTGTAAATTTCGAAATTAGGCGTAAATACATATCTGACGTCTAGCTCGTCTATGTTGTCAATCACACGGCAATAACTGTGCTGTTATCAATACTCGTGTGAAATTATGGTAATCAGAGTCGTTTGATTACTGCACCGATGCTTATCTAAACATAAGTGTTCACCTTGTCCATTCCCCCTTTAGTGCGTCAACGAAAGTATGATGCGATACGAGCTTATCTACTCGCTTCGCTGGAGGTTATTGCAGGCACAGAGGTGATAACTCTGCTGTGTGAAGCGTTGAAGTACAGCACGAGCTAACGTTAACGTCAAACATTTTTGCCTACATCGAGCCGAACCATGAACTCGTTTAGTGTTTACGGCTAATCAGTGCCTTTGTGGTAGCTGACTGAGACAGAGAAAGCAACCGACACTGCAGGGTCTCTTTTGTAGGCAAGCGCATTAGGGCATTAAGAGGCTGGCTTGTTTTTAGTTAGCAATTTAATGAGCCATGTGTTTGTGACTTGACTTCTGAGCGCAAATAGGATTTCCGATGTCTTGTGTCCTTAGAACTTGACCCTCATCTCTCTTAGTTCATGTTTATTCTTCACAGGCACAAGCACAGTGGCTCAGCTCTTTCCTAACCTTAACGACTAGATCCGCGCTCCAGCTTCAATAACGCAGTAGGACTAAGGAAGTCAAGGTGTCTGAGTGGTCAGGTGGTGAGTGTCTTTAGCATCTGTTGAGGTGACCAGGCGCAATCAGGAATCACAATGGCTCCGCCTGTCAAGAAAAAAGTTCGCCTTCGCGTTAAAAAGGTGAACAAAATTGACAAGTTGAGAGAAGTTGACACGCACTGGACTTTGTATATTTTGAGTGGCAGTGGCGGCCAGAGAACTTTTAATCAACCATTGCTAATATTCGACTGTCAAAGCTAATTATGACTGACATTTTTTCAGGGCATGCATGACATGTTCGTGTCTCCGGTGGCAACAGTTCTTGGATCTGGGGGTCTATTTCATCATTCATCTTCTAGCGGCAGGGGTTACATTCCTTCCGAATCTGCTTCATTGTATCAAACTCATTTATCGCACCAACAAATACAGTCGCACGCAGTATCCTCCAACGGCAACAGAAAACGACGAGTCGATCATTCCGTAAGAAATCTCACATTTCTTTCTTGTCCTTCTGGCTTCTAACAGCTGTTTGTTCGCTGTGCTGTTGCCTGTGCGCAAGCGTCTGAAAATGTACGAGTCAAAAGCAAGTCACCTTATTCGATTAAAATATTAATGAAGGACACGGCAACTGCAGCACAGGGCAAGAACTATACTGGAGGCCCAAATGCAATTCTGAAATTCCATGGACAATTCGCAATGACAATTTTAATTATTTTCAGAGCGTGGAGTGCATAAGTGCTCTTGCAGATAGTAGCTGTAGTGTCACAGAGTGCTCGGCGGGCGAATTTCAAATACGACGGCCTTTATGTGATGTGCAGGGAGGGCGCGCTGGTACTCCACAGCCCCCTCAGGCGCATGCCCCTATTAGGACATCAGCTATAAAATTTGGTCACGACTCGAATCAAAATTCAAGTTATCACCGTTGCTCCCGGAAGGTTAGTCTGAGCTTTAGCTTCATAGACCTGACCGTCGTGAGTTAGATTTTCAATTAGAATTTGGTCCTTCTATTTTTGCAGCGTAAGTGCGCGGACTCGGAGGGAGCATTAGGTGGGCATGTTGTTGTGGATGGTGTTGGAGGAGTGGCAGGTCATAACAATAGTTCCAATACCACCACCACAACGGCGATTCAAAGTAAACCGGCGGTTGGGGGCAGCGGCGGAGGAGATGGGGATTATCAGCTTGTCCAGCACGAGGTTCTGTTCTCCTTAACATCGCAGACACACTATGAAGTCCTCGAGTTCCTCGGACGAGGAACTTTTGGCCAGGTACGACGTTGGAATGCTTCTTAAGTATTCTTTCTTTGAACTTCAGTATTAATCATGCGCTTGCAATAACTTATCCAGGTGGTCAAGTGCTGGAAGAAAGGAACCAATGACATTGTTGCGATTAAAATCCTCAAGAACCATCCATCTTACGCCCGCCAGGGTCAAATTGAAGTGAGTTGAGCTTAAATTTGCTCCAGTTGGAGAGAACCAAAGAAGCCTGAGACTGACGCATGAATTCTATATTTAGGTCAGCATTCTGTCCCGCCTGAGCCAGGAAAATGCGGACGATTTCAATTTCGTCCGGGCATACGAATGCTTTCAGCACAGAAATCACACGTGTCTGGTCTTCGAAATGCTTGAGCAAAATCTTTATGATTTTCTCAAGCAAAACAAATTCTCTCCACTTCCGCTGAAATATATTCGCCCGATTCTACAGCAAGTCTTAACAGCGTTGTTAAAATTGAAGGTGGGTAAAATCTTAGTCAAATGCGTTTTTTTCTTGCTTGGCTCATATTATTTTCAGAATGACATAAATTACAATGTTTCCACTTTCTACTTGCAGCAACTTGGATTAATCCATGCTGATTTGAAACCAGAGAACATCATGCTTGTTGATCCACCAAGACAGCCTTACAGAGTTAAAGTGATTGACTTTGGATCAGCGTCCCATGTATCGAAGGCTGTTTGCAACACATATCTACAATCGCGTTATTACAGGGCGCCTGAGATAATTCTCGGTAACTATTCCATATAATTGTTCCTTGCGGAACTACCAATAAGTCTTCACAAGCACTAACAATAATTGTGAATTTCCAGGACTGCCATTCTGTGAGGCAATCGACATGTGGTCCTTAGGCTGTGTAATTGCTGAGCTCTTCCTTGGCTGGCCTCTGTATCCTGGATCTTCTGAATATGATCAAATTCGATACATTTCACAAACACAAGGATTACCAACTGAGCACATGCTAAACTCTGCGTCAAAAACAGCAAAGTTCTTCTATCGTGACATTGAAAGTACTTACCCTTTCTGGCGACTTAAGGTGATTTATTTACCCTAAAATATATTAATTAAAATCTTAATTTGCGCTTATCGGTCTCTAAATACGAGTATATTTTCCATAGACTCCTGAAGAACATGAAGCAGAAACCACAATCAAGTCGAAGGAAGCAAGAAAGTACATTTTCAACTGTGTTGACGATATTGGGCAAGTGAATGTTCCTACTGATTTGGAAGGCGGAGAATTATTGGCGGAAAAGGCAGATAGACGAGAGTTTATCGACTTACTGAAAAGAATGTTAACAATGGACCAGGTATGTGGGCCCATATACTGTGTAGTCAAGGCCCAAGACCTCAACTGGTTTTTCCAGCTTTTAAACAATTTTTGTTCAATTTAATAGGAACGTAGAATCACACCGGGTGAAGCGTTGAATCATGCGTTTGTGACATTGGCTCACCTTCTGGAGTATGCACATTGCTCGAATGTGAAGTCTAGCGTTCAAATGATGGAGGTAAGTTTCTTTGAATTAGTTGGATTATGAACCTCGAAAAGAACTGCCACTCTAATCGAGTTTCTTCTGCACAGGTTTGCCGACGTAGCAACAACAGTTTCACGGTGACCTCAGTGACTAATCAAGTGCCGGGAGGAGCCTCACTTGTGACGAATCTGGTTCCCACTTCGGGCTCCAACGTTACCTTGGCTTTCCCAACGGCTCTTGCCAATCAGTATCAATTGTACAGCAGAAGTGGACCCCGTCAGTATTCAACCCGGGGCGATTTGGCAACGCAATTGGTTCCACCTCCAATATTCTGCCCACCTTATCAGGTACGTTTCAAGATTTTTACACGGGCGACTGACTTGACTTTGGGGTTTATCGACTTGTGTGATATGTACTCAACGTATGTTATTTTTAGGGTGTCGGAACGTTGGGATCGCCTTCGAAGCCCGTCGTGGTTCAACAAGCCCCGGCCCAGATACAATTGCCTGGACCACTCCTTTCGCAACAAGTAATTTATCAAATAAATTGCTGATTTATTACTCGACAATTTATACATGGTAAAAATTCTCTATAGGTCGCCGCCGCAGCAGTGGCAGCCCAGCAACAATTTGTTCCTGTTTCCGTTGTGGATCATGCAAGTCGTCAAATGTTGATCACTGTAAGTCAATATTTTGCCGTCAGTTGAAATTATTTACAACCTAACATGATTTTCTTTTTGAGGGCGTGCAGACTTCCTGGTCCGGTGGACGACAAGTTGCTCTTGTTCCGTCATCTTGGCAAGCTGCAACTGTTCAACACTCGCATCCACAATTCCAACAGCCTCTTTTATCAGAAACGGTTGACTGGGGAAGACCTTTGGTTGTGGATTCTAGCGCCCTGTTGCAGGTATGATTTTAATAATGAAAGTATTAATTTGTCTAGAAGATCTAAATGCATTTATGGGTCATGTAACTCATTGAATTATTGTTGAATAGGATCAACGGAACATTTTCCCTGTGGAACTTGCGGAAATGTATGACCCACCTGGAATCGTTGAAGCATCATGGGGAAAACGGAACACTGGACTCAACAATGCCAACTCAGGAATGAAGGGGTCTCAGATTGTTCTATCCCAGCATGTCATGCAACCTCCTCTGGCTCACCAGCCTTCCTACTCGTCAATGCCGTTCAATGGTGCAGTGCATAACAACGGACGAAATCACAACTCGATCCCGGCTCACTCCAGGGTTCATGATTCTGGTGGTCAGTACATACAATACTATGACGGATCGAAGAAGTTTAACGACTGTGGAACTCAGCTGAGTCCCGTGAAGAAACGTGTGAAGGAAAACAGTCCCCAGAATAACAATGGTAATTAAATCTTTCTATAAATACTGCATTTTATGCTTTCTTCGTCACTCACTCATTTCACTCATTCGAGTATTTAAATATTTTTAACTTTCACCTGCAGGACATTGGAATAATCAGCAATCGCATTCGAGTCGTAACAATTCAAATTACCACTCCAGGCACCAAAACGCTGGCAACTCTTCACATAACGGGAATTCCTCAAACAATAATGCGTCGAATAATCATAATACAAGGGGGAACAACGTTCGCCAGCCAACAATCACAATCAGAGACACTCCGTCTCCAGCCGTGTCGGTCATAACAATTTCGGACAGCGACGATGATGCCGCCAGCTGTAGAGACCGAACGTGTAGTGCCTGTGTCAATTCTAAAGTGACGCAGTGCTCTCTTGGATCAAATTGCCCATCCGTGTTGGCGATTACTCCACAGGACGATACAATTTTCAGGAGGTTCGTAGTTCTGAAAAGAGGCTTAGAATTAATAACAACCATCTAATTTCTATGGTTTGATTTGACACAGCAATCAATCTACTCCTCGCAGTGGAAATTCTACTCGTCGTCATAATATGGTCGTAACTGTTGCGGACAGCGACGAAGAACACAAAAGCCCAGTGAAGAATCACGGGAACGGCAGCAACGTCAGTTCAAGCACGCATCGTGGCAATGGGCATAATAATAATACTGTTATTCGGAACAACTTGAACAATACGAGAGGATCTTCAAACAATCGTGATGTTAAACCTGAAATCTATGGTTCTCAAAAGAAACGACTACTAGCAAAAGCTGCGTCCGAATGGAATCCCGGAATGAAGCAAGAACCCGGAATATCCGAGGCGCCTTTGCTTATATGCGACCCGGATTTGGCAAGAAACAATATCAACAATAATCAAATCTGCAACGCTGGAAGGTAAATTCATATTCTTCAACCCATTAAATCTTAAAACAGTTCAAAATATTCAAAAATATGAAGGAAACAAATCTCGGTTTCTTACAGAGAGAATTATTATCAACATGGCACTAATAACAACGGACAACCAGAGATTGTTATGGGAAATGCTAACGAGATGCAAATGGCATCGAATGGACGGAATTTTGCAGACTATGTGCAACAGTATGGACAGGTGCCACCGCCAGCACACCATCAATTCAGAGCTGACAATTTACGTCATCAGGTGTCTGATGCACTTCGAGCACATTTGATTCGAGAAGCTCATAACTCAAAATTGAATTGGGCTCCTGGAATGCCCGGCCAAGGCTTTCATCATCAAGATATGTAAGTGAATAGTGCAATTGGCTTATCGAATTGGGGTAAATTTTTAATAACTATTTTCTCTATCTCAGGCGAGCCAGACATTTGTCCCCACAGCCACCAAGGCAGATGATCATATCCGGAAGAGGATTTTCACCCCATTCTTTGAACAGCGTCTCAGGTACTATATTTTGTCGTGCTCACTGCTTCATCAATTCATTACTGAACCAACGAATCAAGCAGATGCATTGAACGAACTTTATATATTTCCTTGACAGGTTCAGATCGATTTCCACCCGTCGCTCCACCAAATCTGTACACCGCCTCGGCTGACGTTTACAGACGTGCAAGTCAAAGTACGTGTGTCCAAAGCTTACTACAAAAATCGAGATCATGCGCCATTTATAGATCAAGGAATAATGTGTGCATTTTTTTGTGACTTTTAGTGTCAGCAGGAAATACAGTTTATGTGACCAGCAGTCAGGGTGCAGGTCCTGTACCCTCCTATCAGTTGAGCTCCTTTACACCTGGGTGAGTGTTTCATGCAAACATTTCGCATAGAGGATGACGTTGGTTGGCTGAAAATGAAACTTACTGACAATATACGTCGCACCTTTACAGGGCTTTGCCACCACCGGCGCATCATCATGGGAACAGTGCAAGATCAGTGTTGGCGGCCGCCGCAGCTGCAGCAGGTGCTCATGCGCCTCATCACTTGCCGCCACCGGCACATCTCCCTACAGTGTTCAGCACCCACCCCCAAATGGCTGCAGCATACGCCTTCGGTCCCCTGAGTCCATACAATAAGTCGTTTTGTGAGACCCTTTGGCCGTGAAGTGCAGGCCCCAGAATAATTTCCAGAATGTATATAGAATTCACGTTAATTATAGTCATGGAATTAGTCATCTCAACAGAATTTAAATCGGATGACATTTAGTGAAATTAGTGCAAGTAGAAGGCTTGAGTCTGAAAATCTATGAAGGTCCAAGTTTTAAAGGCTACT
This sequence comes from Mesaphorura yosii, assembly GCA_009869945.1. Classification (NCBI taxonomy): domain Eukaryota; kingdom Metazoa; phylum Arthropoda; class Collembola; order Poduromorpha; family Tullbergiidae; genus Mesaphorura; species Mesaphorura yosii. The sequence goes on from WIXG01000149.1 coordinate 71,631, forward strand.
TTGTATTTATACAGACTTTAATTAGTTGCTCGTGAAGCGCATGTTTAGAATTTAAGCTTTGATTTAATAAAGTATTAAAATGCTAAACTGTTTATATGTAATGTTTATGTACAAGTTGGGTTAAATTAATTCAGTAAATCAACTACATGTAATGTGTAGACTTGGAGGAGTCGGTATTATGTTTCCTACAAAGGAATACTGAATCTGAGCAACCAGTGGAAAAGTTTAGGTTAAGAAATTAGAGATTTGTGGGTTTGGGATGGAAAAACCGTTAATTACTATTCTTCGTAGTTCTTGAAGATAATTCTCACCGTAAAATTAAACTATTGCGCTATAACCTCTCATTTAGCCTTTATGAATCCAGGAGAAACTTAAGCTTGCTAAACATTCCATGTGATACTAAATAGATTAGGAAGACGGGTTACTTGCTATCATGTTTGCTTTGAAATGAAACATAGCTTGCATTACATTGTTCGCAAAGTTATCAGTATGGATTCAGGATTTTACAATTTGCTCCGCATTATTCTTGTCGGAATTGTAATTATCTTCCTGTTAAGGAGCAAAAAATAACTCATAATTTATTGTCTCTTTGGCCGTATTCCGCGTTAATCAGAATAGATCAAGCAGTATTTAGAAAATGAATTAATTTTACAATGTTCTCAAAGCTCATGCAGAATACAAAAAAGCGAGGTCAAATGTCTCGATTTTTCTTATGTGAATTACGAATTCTCTGAACTGAATTCTGAGTGAAGTAGATAAATAGAAATTCTGCAAGCGTAGCAAATTAGTTTTAATCTCAAGTAAAGGATTTTAGATGTCGATAATAGTTTACGAAATTTGTTCAGGCTTATGCAATGAAAACAACCAAGATATGCATAAAACAGCACAAATGAAATGTAGAGCAAGTAGCAAGGCATTAGCGTTAGAACTCTCGTGCACTCATGACAATGTGTAATGTCAACGGAATTGAAGATAACGTATCAAATTGTTAGCCAATTCCATTTTCCTCAATTCACTTCAACGTTCTTAGAACCAAAAATAGCGATTTTGCAAATATTCGCATATTATACGTGCTTTCTAAGTGAGTACTACTACGATCGTCTACTATTTAACGTTCTAGCGTAAGTCGAAGAGAACAGACTAAACCCTACAGCCGTGGTAGTTGTTTATCGTGTACTGAAAGATATATAAATGCATATATATTTAGTTTTCCTTAGTCCATGTCGTGGTGTGAATAGTAAACTGTGCGTAGGTAAATTGTTCTAAACTTCAAAACGACTGAAATTGTAACCTTTGTAAATTCACCAAGGAAATAATTTATTACGAATTAATCACAATCTAGTTATCTCAAGTGAAGTCAAGGCCGATATCCCTACTTTGCCATTGCTAAGCCCCTGCTAAGCGTCGATTTAGGATCTGTGAGTACGTCGTAATGTTTCGAATACTCTTTTCCAAGTTTTGTCAAAAATCTGCTAGCAGGCAGTGCAACCTGTTTGGACAACGCTGAGATAGGAGGAATAGAAGCTGTAGCTTACTCCTTAGCATCGTCTTGAAAAATTGACCTTATTAACGCGGACAAAATTTTACATGTACTTTTTAATGTTCATTAATATTGGTTCCATCCAGTTTATATTCCATAAAGCTGTGGCTCGCTTTTTGAAATATCCAAATTATATTAAAAAAATATATGGACTAATTTTGTAATATCAAAATTTATCGTAAGCTTTCAAGGCGGTAGCAACAGATCTTAGTCGGAGTGAGTAAGAAGTGCACGTAATTAGTCAGTGTAGTCTTACTTAGCCAAGAGAAATCCCGCGTAGTAGGCACGTAGCAATCATAGGCAAAGGTTTTCATAAGACAAAGAATCTTAAGTGATACTATTTAAGTAAGTTTACGATTTTCGAGTGTCGACGTAAATGTGAAATCGTTGCGCTATCGCATATATACCCTTAAAAATCTCTGCTTCGGCAAACATACGAAAAGCGAAGAACTTGGAATCGTAATCAATAATTTTACGAACCTAATTTATTCTGTTCTATTTTCTAATTTTAGCAATAATATTACTTTTAGCTTCAAGTCTTTCTTGCTGTGTATTCAGAACGTATAGTCGGGCGTCGATTAGACTTGTATCTTACTTGGATTGTTTAGTTTTAATAGCTGCTTTGTTACCACATTATACGTTTATTTTATTACGTCATCGCGGAATATTTTTGTCCTATTTTTGGTTGCGTCGTACAACCCTAAATTATTGTACGTATATTTTTAAGTATTATACATCAAGAATCAAAATCAGGCAATTCTTCGTAGTAGCGAGCCATAGACTTAGTCCACAATCCACGCGATTCGTATCCAAACTCTGCACACATCAAAAATGTTAGAAATATTGCTATACTTTTGTTAGACGTCGGACTACCGCATTGTAGTGTAGTAGAAACATCATTTTGTATTAAGAATTTAACCGCTAATTTTACAATTTCATTTATGCACGCAGCATTTTAGAGTAGTTGAAGATAAATACGCCTACAAAGTGTTGATTAGATAGGTAAACATATTTATATGTCAACTATCACCTTCCAGCAAAAAGATTGATCCAGAACGATGTAACCTTTGCATTCATATTAATATAACTGTTAAGTATTAATAAATGCAAAATTACATAGTTCTTAAACAGTACGAAGTTAATTTCTTTCTGAAGCATAATTTCATGCTCCTCGAAAACGACATGACGAATTTCCACGCTGAACAACCTCAGCCCATTTATCATTCTCTTTCCTGCATTAATAAAGGAAATTGTGACTTGTCCTCTGACGATATGACTAATGAGGCGTGAAACTTCGTTCCTAATTAGCGTTTTCCAAACGTCTTTTGTCTCACGTCTCGCCCTCATCCGGTGTCGTCCAATCATCTCGTGGTATTATGCAATTACATAAAATAAGAAGGCAAAAGACGGCAAGAGACTTTTGTCTGACGTCTCACTCCCTTTAATTTGTAATTCATCCAATTATGAAAATGACACAATGGAGAAAGTCAAGTTGAGCCAAGTTTGTGCAACCATATGCTGTTGTTTTCTGCTCGCAGTCCGTCCACAGTTCACGCATATCATTGACTAAATGTACACAATTCTGACTCCTCATGAACTGCCACCTCTTCTTGCCTGTTTGTTGAGTACAGCGTGCTCAATAAATTGCATGAAACTGAAAAATGTTTTCATCAAAGAATTCAAGATATCTCTCGATACTTGAATAAATGTGATCTTTTCGGTTATTGTGTCCAATTGCAAATGCATAAATGACTCTAATTTCTTGTCAAGGCAGAGAATTCTGAATTTCAAGCTTCCAATTTTGCCGGAGAAAGTGCACCGAGCGAGATGACAGGCCAGCACGCGGCACGTGCTCATGCTTATAGTTTGGTTAACCACTACACAGAGCAACGACTCGAACTGTACTCGCGGCTGCTGACACATTGGATCATTGAGAAATAGCCTTCTCATGTGATTATGTCTGTCCGAGATCTGGAGACTACGCTGTGGTTTGTATTGCTCAAACTAAACATTTTCGCAGCCAATTCAAACCAATTTCGCACTTTTCGCCTAGCAATTTAATTTTATACGCCTTTTATAAATGTCATAATTAAGCCTCCTTTGGTATTAAAATTTTAAAGGGCTTCTACAACTCAGCTTCAAGTTGAACTTTCACCGGAATTTCGCAGTAAATTCCACGGGAATAAATAAAAGTATCGGAAAATGTACGCCGAGTGCCTGCATTTTGTGCATTCGTAAATGGTTAAAAGTGGGCGAATTCTCGCCAAATGGTGACTTTTTGTGAACGGTTCGCGTTGAATTTACGGGCTAAATTCATGGATCGAGCTCGTATTTGTGGAAAAAAATAAACTCTGACAAAAGTGAACAATGTTTTGAGGAATTTGATAAGAGAGTGCTCAATTAACTTAACCCGGATCTGCCTTTCCGAGTGTGCATGCTCGCACTGTGAACTTTAAGCTCAGCCATATTTATGCAAAATCACAAAAATGGGATCTTGATGTTCGGGCAGATTTAGAACCACGCAATATCACGCAATTAAACGCAAAAATTCACAGCTCATAATTCTGGAGCATGGAAAAGACGCCTTTGCCAAAGGTAATGAAATTTAAATGCCGTCCACGTATTTAAAGCTTTTAAGGTTAAGTGCGCGCCCGGCTCGTGACAGGCTGCGTTGTCGTTAACCACCGTCATTTGAAAAAGTGAATTGAGCACTTAACACATTTCTAATCGAGGAGCCGGTTGCTGGACGGACATGTGTTGAACAGAATTGAATTGGACTAAATTGCTTCATAATGAATTCATGAATTTTGAAGATTTTAGACATAACAGGGATTTCGTACAGGCACTTAATCTAAGAGAAAAAGTATTCTATAACAAAACAGACGAAACTGCTCTTTGTGCACAGGTTTAAGCAGTTCTATTTTCATGCTTTCTGGACATACTTTCTTGCTCACCTTGATGATAGTAGCACTTTACCAGCGCAGCCATTTCGCAGGGACATGCCTCAAGTACGCTTTTCTAATTACGACAGCTTGACTCGAGAGCTTGGCCTTCTTCAAAATAATTGAAACAAAAGTGATGGTTAAACTCGCTGCTATGCATTTTATTGTCTGGATTTGAAAGCATTCCTCACTACAATTGGGACATAGAATCCGATTGTGATTATTATTTTCTGCTTCAAGCATTCTCAAGTACGGCGTGAAATTAATGGCTTTTAGTTGAATGTTGAATTTGCCCTTGAAATAGTGTCTACCAGGAAAATGGTCAATAAAAATTTTATGTCTCCATTCTCAGCATGATTAAAGCCATTAAATATTTCACAGGCTGTTTACTGACATGACCTTGAAAGATTTATGCGTCAAGGTGGGAATGTGGGCGCGGATTGACTTTTGAAAGCGAGTAAAAGCAATCTCAAGTTCAAATTTAATAAGTTGTAAGGAGTTTAAATGGAATTGAAGCACGTGGAAAGTGCATAAGTCCAAAGCCTTCATTGAGTGAGCCTTCTTGCATGCGAGATACACGTAACACAAAGATCCGATTTCATTCTTAATGATCCGTGCACTACACAATGTCATGAAGATGGGACAAACGCAGTGCACGCCAGGCCAGGCTCAAGTTAAGGAGAGGTCAAGATGAGGAGCTATGAACATCTGGCCGCAGTTCGCAGCAGACGCGATTTAAGTTTTTCGGCTTCAGCAGGCGTTGATTGCTTGAAATTTTAATTAAGCAACTCTGGATTGAAGACGCCGTCAGGTAAAGCCTGATGGATGATGATGAAGGAGACGAGATTCTATTAACAGAGTCCATGAATGAACTGCAGGCAAGACAGGCCACGGCCTGCCTGCAAATTCTAATATCTTATACTAACGTTATTTATAGTGCCGTATTATCAAATCCAATTCAGCAGAGGAGCAGCAGCGTTACTGTTAGTGGAGCAGCAGCCACTGGATTTAGATCCACGGTAGGCATAATAATGTAAATGTAGAGTAACGAGCGACAGAGCACGTCGCGTTACTTTTACTTGACTGCACTTCAGTTACCCATGAAGACTCAGGCTGGATTCTAGCCTAGCCGCACTTTCTTCTGCCGACGCACTTTGCCAGGCTCAGCGATGTGCAATTTGCGTGCGATATTTTATTTCACGTCGAATTTGAAGTTTGTCAAGCTCGGCTCGCTCCACAGTTGGCTGCTTTTCTCCTGAATCCCTCGTCGCACAGGAGATTATCTATTTTAATACGAGAAAAGACGTTTCTCCTGAAATTTTACTCGTTATTAGTCGAGATCTCGGCTCTTAACGCACGCGGATCAACAAAATACAGCCTTTCCGGGGCTCAGAAAGTCGGACTCACGGATGCGAGTCTCCGCCACCGACTCTGGCCTGGCTGTGCTCCTACTTTGTGTTTTGTGCTCCGGAGATGAACAAGCCTCGGAAGTTGAGGCGAAGCAACTTACGCCGTTAATTTTCCTTAGACTCGGCCCGACTTTGGCGCTGCTGGCAGAAATTCTCTTTGAACTCGAGCGTGCGTGCACACTTTTTTCAAGTCGTAACTTGTAATTCATAATTTATAAATGAGCTCTCTCACAAAAGCAGCAGCACGGACAAGACAAGAGCGTGGGCTCTCTAAATTCTGAACTTTCGTCATTTCCTGTGGGGCCTCGGCGTATAAAAACTGTCGACCCGGCCCGCGCATTGTTCAGTAGTGATGTTAGAGTTCAATTGGACATTTTGGGCCCGTAGAGCGAAGCGACTTCGGGAAGCTCGTAGAAACTTTAAGGTAATACTATTTTATTTTTCATTTTGACCACCGCGTGCTCGTGCTCATATTTCCACGAGCAGAAGTGAGCTAGGTCTCATAAATTCATTAGCCACGAGGTTGAAGTTGAAGTAGAAGCAACAAGAGAAACTTCAACAAGTGGTTGCTTCTCTTTCCGCGCTTATGTGAAATCCGACTCGTAAAAAACCATTGCTTTTACAAGAAAAGTATGATGCCCAATTGGGAATTAAAGTTTTGCTGCTTGTTGGAAAGGAAAACTTGCGGCTGAAATTTTAAAAGCACATCATTTTCACTCCGTTCGCTCGAAAGACCAGTGAGAATTTGGAACATGACGCATAGAGCAAAGTCAATCATGTTCAGCTACCGAGTGTGTTCCTACCCACCGCCCGCAAAGTGCTCTCGCTTTCTCTGATACCTGCCTTGTCCGTTGGAGCAGAAGTTTGTTGTTTGTCTTGTCATTGCCATCAAATCAAATACGCCATATGTGCCAGGACAACGCGAAAGCGAACGTGCTCTGATCCAAAAACAATTTTCTTGCTTGTTTTTATGCTGGTAGTTTGATTGCATGATTGTGATCTCTTCACGGCCTGTATCTTGGTGCACGAGAGGAGAATATTGTTATCAGGTAGCCCAATAACACGAGCGACTCACGACAGAATCGGAAATTGCCCGTCTTAAACGTCATAAGATTATCCCAGCAACTTTCTTTCTCCGTAATATTCGTGAAAGCAATTCTGTTTGGTATTCTGCTTTCTGCTTTCTACTTCACTTTATACAGACTTTCACGTTGTGCCGCTGTCCTGCCATGTTGAATAGAGGACTTTCTCCGCTCGAAAGGACGTCTGTCTTATTGTCTATAAATTTCGAGCCAGGCGTGCCTCGAAATTGGCACTAATGAAGCATAAGCAATTTCCGTCTCAAACCGTAATACTAGTAATGTACTGTGCTATGCGATGCGATACTACTAAATGAGAAGTCCTGACTCAGAAGAAGTGTAGTTGTAATGTTTCCTTTAATTAATTACAGCAAATGAAATGGGAAACCTTCTCAAGTTTCCTAGAAAGCCCTGAGCCCAGAAATGAAATGGAAATTTAAGACATGTGATTATATCCGGCCAGAATTTATTACTCGTTGCAAAACACGCAGCTTTTGTGTAGGAATCGGCCCTTGCGGGCCTGATCAGGCAAAAAGTCCATTCATTAAAGTTGGTGTAGAGTCTTGTTCGAGGCTGTGAGAAGCAAATTGTGTAATGAAGAAATGATGAGATGGGATGATTAAAATTTGAGTTCATCCCACGCCTCGGAGCCTCGCTGGGCTTGGCTCTTGAGTTTCTTTTTCCTTCCGTCCAAGTTGCGTTGCGACTACAAACTCGTACTGAAACTAATTCGGCAAGCATTTACGTAATAATAACAAAATTAGACTCGAGAACAAAAACAATTCTTTCTGTCTTCTGTATCAATTCTCAACTGCGAATGAGCGCGAGCGGGGCAGGCACCTTGCGTTTCTACATTGAAGACAGCCTCACTCGTAGTCAGTTCTCGAACGAACAAGTCCAAGTCCAACTCCAAGTCCAACTCTGTCATTCTGCACACGTACGCTTGCAAGGTAACTTTTCCTCTGCCTGCTTTCTCCCGTGCCGTTCCATTCCCTTTCCCACTCTGTCTTCTTTTCCCAGCAGGATTGCCTTGCACTGAGAATTGAGAATTGCGCCTCCAAAGTATTCCCATTACATTGTCCTCCTCGAGCTCCATTATTAAGTGCGGCCCAGGCACGACTTAAGATTCTTTCGCAGTTAGGCTGCTGGCCTTACGACTTGGCTTGAGTTGAGTTCCAAGTTAATGGCTACTTGAATGTGAAGAGGACGACAGGCGACTTCCTTCCTTCAATTCATCCAGCAGAATTGAGACCGTCTTTTGTCCACCTGATCGAGTCGTCCGCGTCGTGTGCCAGTCGTCAGTGACGCGAAGTGAACATGACCGGCGTGTCGGTCCGTGCAGTTGACGTTATTTGAAAAGTAAATTCCTTGAGAGAACCCCAAATTCAATCTCGCAGTTGTTGATTGTTGACACTCGACTCGATGGGCTCAGCCTGTTTACGTTTGCATCCACATTGTGATTTTGTGATTGGGAAAAATGAGTAAAACTGCTCGCCAAATCTTTGAAGAAGTCGTCCTGCAGCGGGAGTCACGTTCCTCCGTGAGTCTATTTTGTGTCCTTCTTACGCCGGATTACCTGCGAGTAAAGAAAGCCATTTGGCGAACTCGGACCGGTCGCACCCGTGTCGTTTCGCGCCACGGTGTTATGTCACGTATCGCTTTTATGTGATTACGTTATGATCACGGTCAGAATCGAATATTGCTTTGTCAGCAGCTTTACTGCTTTCACTTCTGATTGAAGTTTTCATTTTGCTGAAGTTGTGAATTCCAAACACGCATCGGTTTGGATTATGAATAAAAAGCCGGTTGATGGAAATGGATTAGAAATCAAAAGAAGCTGAAGCCTGCTGCTTTTGTGGCGTGCTCAGCACAAAGCAGCGCAGCGTCCAAGGCAAAGTTCGCTTGCCGCTTGGTATGCGGAATTAAATGAAAGCTGAGAAATGCGCGAACTTCCCACACATTTTATGACTTTGTTCTTCCATCCATCCGACAGTGAGCTAGCGAGTGAGTGGAGAAAGCATCGGGGGAGGCGAGTACGAAGTACGGGCAGAGAAAGCATTGCCGAGGTGCTTTTTCTGCTTTCCTGAGTGAGAGCCTCGGATCGATAGCAACTACACGGTACACGCTGACTCTGTAGTACAAAACGCATAACGTGGAGCTTTCTCATTCAGCACGCTGCCTTATGCTTACAAACTACAAAGTGCTCAGTTTTCATGTGCTGGACGGTCACTCGCCGTTTGACTGGAATTTAGAGCCCCGAATTTGAAGCCAAACATTCCTAGCAGCATGTAGCATGCATTATAAATGTGAATGGTTCTCTGCTGTCGTCCCATGTCAGAGAAAATGAATAGAGAAAGCGTGTCCCCGTCCGTTTTTTTTATGATGCTGCAGAACAATAATATTCGATAGAGTCATTCTGGGACACATACAAATACAAAAGTGTGAATCGCATAGGCAAGCAGGCGGGCAGCTTTTCATCAAGTGAGTCATCCTTCTCCTTCCGAGAAAGAACTGCAAAACTGCTTCTCGCTCCTGCTGCTTTCTCCTCCGGCAGAATTGAGCAAATGACCCGTGATAGCTTAAGTCATTCTTTTATGGATACAAACGCCTTTTCATCACGACTGTCTCCTCGACGCTTTGTCTTTATTTAAAGTCGGCGTCCGTACAGGCAGAAAGTGCCCGTTTACCGTTTTGCAGTCGTCGGGAGTCGTGAAAGTGGTGCAGTGCTGAATGTGTGAGTTCAAGGAGAGAAGGTCTCTGAAGAGCATGCACGCGGCGGAGGAGATGTACTCCTTCATCCAGCGATGGCTATCACTCGATAGTCCAGACTGTCATGACAAATTATTTCATGACGTGCCGTTTCAGATAAAGGAAGTTGCTTCATTCCTTTCTCGCATTCAACGCCAGCTCAGCTCGCGACAAATTGACCTCGAATGGCCACGGGTTTAACTGAGTTATTTTCTACTGTGTGCAGGTGGAGAATGTCGGACTCCTCGAGAGGTTCAGTTCGAGACGCAATGCAGTGGGGAATTTGTATCTGACGGCAACGCACCTTATCTACAACGATCATGACAATAAAAGACAGATCTGGGTACGCTCAAGCCTAAATGAAATAATCTTCGTATTATCACTTACCGCTACAATTTCGTGTTTGCACTCTGCCCCTTATAGATTCTACATTCGCATATTTCGAGCGTTATCAAGCTGCCAACCACGACGACGGGATCTCCGATTCAGATCCGAACGAAGACGTTTCAGTCCCTGACGTTCATCATACCCAAGAGTCTGGATGCTCAGAACCTCTACACTTCATTGACCCAAATGTGTCAGCCAGGTAAATTCACGCGACTACACTCAACATTGCTCATGTCTCTCGAGTAATGGCTAATGGCTCATGGTGTTCTATTGTCTATAATCCAGTGAATGTGGAGGATCTATACGGGTTCAGCTACAACACGGGTTCAGATGATCTACCGAGAGAGACTGGCTGGTCTCTGTTTGATCTACAGACGGAGTATGAGCGAATGGGTGTCCCAAACGAGTCCTGGGTCATGACCACACTCAACAAGGACTACGAAGTACGTGCATTTCGTGATTGTGATACGCGCATGATGCCAATTTGTAGCCAATGCAACATTCTAAATTCTGAAGTACAAAATTGATTCCATTTAATTTATGCAGTTATGTGATACATATCCAAGCTACTTGTACGTGCCGGCCACGGCTCCAACCTCAGTCCTGATCGGTTCGTCCAAATTTCGGAGTCGTGGCAGACTGCCTGTTCTGACTTATCTGCACAGCAGCAAAGTAAGATGATTGCAAAAACCAAAAGCTAGAAACACTTTCCTGGTCAGTAGCCGAAGCAGTGTCTCAGTTTCCTAATTTCTTGTCCAACATTTCAGGCCGCGTTATGCCGATGTAGCCAGCCGCTTTCGGGGTTCAGTGCACGCAACGTGGAAGACGAAAATCTGTTGGTAAGCATGCAGAAAGCCAATCCAAACACAGCACAGTTGGTGGTGGTCGATACGAGGCCGAGAATTAATGCGATGGCCAATCGAGCAGCGGGCAAAGGTTACGAGAGCGAAGCTAATTACGAAAACACAACGTTTTACTTTGTGGGAATTGATAACATTCATGTCATGAGATCCAGCCTACAGCGACTTTTGGAAAGTAAGTGAAAGAACTGAATATTCTTTTACAAAATCTAACTAATTACGTCAATACTTGTTTGTATCAGCGTGCGAATTGAAGACTCCTGCAATGACGGCCTTTCTCAACGGCCTGGAAAGCAGTGGTTGGCTCAGACACATCAAATCAATTGTCGACGCGTCAGTGCTCATCGCCAAGTAAATCGATGGCTCTTCTCTACCCTGCAACGATGTGAGAAAATCCTGAAGTCCTAAATTTGTGTCTTGTCCTACATTTCAGGACACTCGAGGAAGGCTCTTCTGTCGTTGTGCATTGTTCCGACGGCTGGGACCGAACTGCTCAAGTCTGTGGCTTGGCACAGATTCTCGTCGACCCGTACTATCGCACACTTCACGGCTTCCAGGCACTGATTGCAAAGGAGTGGCTTTCCTTCGGGCACAAATTCACAGACAGATGCGGACATATCCAAGTTGACCCGAAAGAAGTGTCGCCCGTCTTCACGCAATGGCTCGAGTGCATTTGGCAGATTACGCAGCAGTTTCCATTCGTGTTTCAATTCAACGAACGCCTTCTCCTCTGCATTCACGACCATGTGCATTCTTGCCAGTTTGGGACCTTCATCGGCAACTGCCAAAAAGACAGACTTGATCTCAGGTTAGTGCCTACAATTGTCCAATAAACCGAAAGGGATTGCTGAAACTTTAATTTTGGGTTGCATAGTCACAACTCGCGATGATCGACTCATAAAGTAGGTGATAATGGATCTCCTAAGGCGTCTTAAACAGAACACCGCCATGAACTTTATTCTAAAGACGTACCTTGTTTCGTATTAAGCCTTTCTTTTTTTCCATGAGTTTAACCTTGGCTCATAGCTTTATGGCAATCACTTCCTTGGGAAATATCATCCTTCGTAACCAAGCTCATTACCTTTGTACTTTGACAGGGTGAAGGAGCGAACGTACTCTCTCTGGGGCTACATCGCTAACCACATGAACGAGTACTTGAATCCGCTTTATCGACCGGAGACAAATGTGGGATTCATACAGCCGAATGTTGCTCCTCAAACATTTCGGTAAGATCTTTGACCTGGCCAGACATATGCGAATGGAGGCTGAGAAATTGGGGAAAGGAAGTAAATGTTCATGTGTACACCAATTTTATTTGCCTGACAGATTTTGGCGAGAGATGTATTGTCGTTGGGAAAGCGATGTTCATCCGAGAGAGAACCTGACCGATTTGACGATCGCATCCCGGGACCACATCAACTCTCTCGATGACCACATTCGGCTTCTACAAAAGAGGATTAAAATACTAGAAAGCAAACTGAACATCGCCACGTCTTCAACAACGATCAATGGGATTTCAAGTACTCTAGCCGCGGAAAATTTGACCGACAATAGATTCGCCAACAATAAGACTTTTTACGATGAAGTAAGCTAACGGCCGCCACATGTACACAATTGTCGATCAGTAGGTAATGTATCTTAATGAAAAGCATCGTGACTTTCAGATGAATACGGTGCTACAGCACAAGATTGAATTTGACCCGCTAATGGTAACGAAGTTTGGAAGTGAGAAGGCGGCGGCGGCGCCAGCAGTGGCCGACTTCAACAACGGAATCTCTTTGAATAATCACCAGACTCTAGCCTTAAGCGACGAAACAATAATCATGAACGCACTAAACGATGAACTCGAGTCGGTGGCTCTGGAGTGGAAATCTGCTCGTGGAGTCAAAGAATGTCCCTGCACCGCCCCGCTCGATTTTCCAACACCCAAGGTACGAGCTGCCGAGCCTGAATTCTCATCAACAGCTAACGATTGGTTATTTTAAATTCTGTTTTATTGCAGAGTCATTGTTGGCGATGCGGTGAGATTTATTGCTCAAGCTGTTTAGACAAGTGGGCTTCTCTGCCTGGCCACATTAGCCAAAAGCAATCACCCGTCTGCAGGCAGTGCTACAAGATTTTACTGAAAAGCTCCTCCATTGATTCGCCTGAATAACTGAATTTGATTCCGACTTCAGCCTCAATTCCTTGTCCAATCATTGTAATATTACAGAATGAGAAAGATCTGTGTTGTGGAAATAATGACCAATTTTGAAATCTCTGGATTCATGCCTGGCAAATACTTGAAATTATTTACCCCGAAATGAATAAAAATTCTGAATCACTTCAACTGGGTTGCAGTATGATTTTTATTTCTTTCGAAATCACGTATCAACTTTTGGAATTACTGTTACACACATACTGCTTTGCCCGATTATCAGATTAATTATTTGTACCTCACAAGTACTTATCTTATCGCAATCTAGTTTATACGCAGTAATATCTTCAATTGCAAATGACCATATAAATCACTAATTGAAATCAGTTAATTCACATAAATTCAGCTAGTGTGCTTATAGATTTCTAGCTTCTTAAGGTAAAATGATTGCGATTTAAATTTTGTTTCAGCAGTTGAAGAAGGGAAGATTTGAGCATATTTACGACTAAACACTAAAATTTTGACCGAATGCGATTTAAGGAGAGCTTTGAGGTGTGGGGCCGATGGTGCTGCGGTTAACTGAAGAAAAACTCAGTTGCCCTCTCGAGGTCCCAGTTGTGAGTTGACAGAGCAGAACGTGAAGCCTCCTCGTCGACGCCCATATCGACCAACCGCTTAACGCGAGTTTCATATTCAACATCAAGACTAGGGCCTGAGGTTCCAATCAGAAAAGTACATATTGCAAACATTCGTATGTTTAAACTTCTATAGGTACTGTTTTAGGCATGTGGATCGATTACCTCCTGCATAGATAGCAGTCCAGTGACGAGCAGTAGCACGAAACGTTGCCGGGGATTCTTTGAACTGTTTCGCAACAACTGCGTCCTGCGGGTCGTCTGGTTCGGCTGATGCCAGCAGTGCTTGAAGCGAAAGCAATACAGTTCTTAATGTCATTGCAGCAGCCCTGTTTAGAATATAAAAGCATATTAAATGATATAAGCATTCAGTAAATAATTTTTCGTAAGCAATGTACATTTTTGAGCTTACCACTGATCCTTCAAAATATCCAGACAAATAGCACCAGTGACAGACGAAATATTGGGGTGCCAAATTCGTGTTAGAAACTTAACCTTCAATTACAAGAATGCACGAATTATTATTAACAAAATTAAGAACTAAGGTAAACAATAGACTCATGCCGACTTACTTTAGGTGGATTAAATGGGTAAGTTTCTGGCACACAGATTTCGAGCTTAAACTTTCCGCCTTCATATGGGGTGTCTGGAGGACCGCCGATCTCACCACGAAGCTCCGTCCATTTATCGTTGACTAACTCAATGCAAATTGCACATCTTGCGACCTGTACATACACAAGAAGTCGCGTTGTTAATCTGTCGCACAGCAAATACGAATTTATCATTGCATTCATGCACCTATCAGAGCCCGAGGCATCTGTGGATAAGTGACTAGGAATCGTATTGCTGGAGTCAAATTAGCATCCCTCCGAAGGATGCTATTCAGATTCCGTGAGAGTCTGATTAGCCTCCAGATGCCAAAATAGCGTCCGAATGAGTCTAGTTAGCATCCTCCGAGGGATGCTAATCTCGTTGAGAGTCTAACTAGCATCATTCGGACTCGGAGTCTGATTAGCACAGTTTAACCCACAGGGATCCGATTCCCTGCCACTTGCCCCCACCTGCGGGAGTTCTCAGTGTGTTCCACTTACCTCTTCGCTTTTAATAACTTCTTTAAACTCGCGTTTAATACGTTCAATAGCAATGGTTCCCATTCCTCCTTTAGCTCCTCTGCCTCTTCTTGACATTTACTACTCTCTAAAACTAAACTGTACGTGCGGGGCGGGGTAGAGCCTGCCGATGTCCAGATAACTGAGGTACTCCAAGCAGATGCCTTTTATCCCGGTTAAATTCAGATGTTAGATGCAGAAAAGTCTAAAATATAGAGAAGAAATTCAATTCTAAGACAGAACAATAGACTACTGAAGATGTAGATTGAGTTTTATCTTTTTTTACATTGAGAATCGGGCTTAAATCCAACCCAACGCTCAAGAATAACGGGTGATCAAAAGTAGGGCTTCTATCAAAGCAGCCCAGTAGTGTCCTGTCAACAGACAATTTGGATCAGTTTCGAATTGAAAGCAAAAAGCGAACCTGATTAAAGATCACGCCTAACTTGATTGAAGATTCCTTAAAGAGGACCTTTCGTACCTTTCTCAGATTTCCAGCAGCACTTTCTTAGACTTGCTAGTGATTGATTTTCTTCTTCTTAGTTGAATACTTTTATGCCCCAATGCCACTTGAATAAAATTACGCAGGTTGACAATCTTAACTAAAACTAACTAGCTAAAACACAGAATTTGGGGCGTTTCAAGAGTAAGAGCGAGCTGTCCTAAGATTTCTATCAAATTAGTCGGACACGCTGGCTACAATTACTTTGAGAACTAAAATAAGTTTAGATTTGCTTGCACACGAAATTTACGTTCTGGAGTTTGTCGTTTCTTTCTTCGTGCTTCTGTTTGCACTCTGCAACTTGCATGAATTGCAGTTGCCAATAACAAATCTGAATATCGTCATGTGGATGTGGAGAGATTCTTGCTGCTGCTGCTGTCTCTACTGAACTTGTTCCTCCTATGCAGAGCGAACATGGAGCCCCTCTACAAGGCGTAATAAGCATCACGAACAAGTCTACAAGTCTCGTATGTCATGCCATGCAGATGAGCGATTCTAACTATAGATGGTCGCACCGACGTGATTTGTCTGCTTTAATTGCGGTTTGTGTAGTAATTAGTGAATTAACCTTATAATCGGGAAGAGCATCGAACGAGGAAGCAGACAACATTGCGAGGGGAAATGCTGAACTTGATAATTCGAACGTCAAAGGATCTACCTGTCATTAACCTAACTTGAGGGTTTAATTCAGGGTTGCTTTGCATATCTTATGACTCCAGTATAACGGATGTATGGAGGCGACTGTCCTTCAGGTTACAGTCACAGGTACGGTCGTATTTGACTAATTTGAAGGCAGACACGAGAGTTTATGATGAGTCTGAAGATTGACTTGACTTGAATATGTACATGGGAACTTGTGAATGAATGCTACGATAATTTTAACCTGGCGCCCGAGTGTCTCCCCGCTTGCCATTGCCATATCTGAATATCAGTCAGAAAAATGCAACCAAAACGGTAGTACAGTCGTACTAACAATTTCCGAGTTGGTAACAAGTTCCCTAGACGGCTAGGGCCGCCTAAATTGCAGGTTAATGCCAGAGTTCTTGAACTCTATTCTCTCTCAATTTCTAATTTCTAATTGTGAATTTCTTCCGGAAGCGGTTGTTTATCCTATTCGAATTCAAGCCCGCCTTAGCATTGGAATTGAACATCAAATTGTAGACTTTAAACAAAGTCCAGACCACTTCATTAATGGAAATCTGAAAGCGGAAGTACGCGTGCCCTCATTGACGGCCTGAGCCTGGTCACGTTTCCATTCCTTTGCAACGTAGTTACGTCGAGCAAAAGTCCATGCCAAGTTCGAAAAGTACAGTGGTACGAAAGCAGATTACATTACAGCCATGTGGACAGGGACAGAGTGGAGCGGGACAGGAGAAACAGTAGCGTACGTACGGTTTTATCCAGCACGGGCCGTGTCTGAGTATGTTTCCGTAAGCACGAAGGAACGGTTTTCTGTATGTTTTATAAGACTTTGGTGATCGTGCGTGTTTGTGTTCACTCGTCTCCAGATTCGCTCATTGGGTTCTGCCGCTCTCTCTCCCACTGCCTCTACATATTGGCAAAGTTTTCATATAAAACTGAATCGTGCCTGAGCTCTCTCGGTTAGTTATGCCAGGTTTGTCTGATCGCATTCGTGCCAGGAGTCTCTTGTGCTCAAAGTTAGAGTCTCCAGCTGTATTCGTCAAAGGAGGTAGAATGCCAAACATCAAAGTCTTCAGTGGCACCAGTCACCCTGATTTGGCACAAAAAATTGTCGACCGACTGGGCATCGACCTGGGAAAAGTCGTCACCAAGAAATTCTCGAATCTGGAAACATGGTATGTTCCTTTTATATTTACATGCTGAACCCAAATTCCTTGCGTGGCCTGGCCACTGCGCATTTGACAATTGTTCAGTTATGTTTCTCAACAAGTAAGATCAGGGAACCAGCTTAGACGAGGTAGCGAGCCGTCAACCAATTCGAATTGCTTCAGGAATTACTTTATAATTGCACCCGTCACCCGTGTGAAGCATTTGTATCAAATCTCAAATTATTTAAGTTGGTTAGCCACATTCCTATCGACCTTAATGGTGAGGCGAATGCCTTATCAGCGAATTATGCTCCCGCAATTTCAGTTTGTCTTTCGTACAAGTCGCATGCCTGTTCGCACTGGTCAGCATTTCTGTCTCGACTTCCCTCCAGCATTGCATCGTGTGTCTTTCCCTCCAACATATTCAATTTCATTGAAACGCAAAGGTTATGCAAGGGGCTGAAGCGAAGCTGTCCAGCAGTGGTCGAATCTCGTCTCATCTTATTGCTGTTGCGCATCTTCTTGTATCTCGACCAATTTCAAAGCATTTATTTCACGTTTGAGGTCGGCATACCGCGGGACCGAAAGATGGGATACTCAAGATGATTGAGCATCAAATTTCGTAGCATCATACAGAATTCTTGAAAAGGCCAGCGTTGTGGTGTTTAAATTCGGAATGCAACTTAGGCTTGAGAGAAGACGAGCGAACGAAGGGTCTTCCAGGAATTTCATTCTTAAAATAGAATTTCAATTTCATTCCTTTTGTTGAGCGATTTATTTCTACCTGAGCCAGGCCAGGTTATTCTCAAAATTCGGGTCATTTGGTGTTGCCCTTCACCTCAGCCCTTCGAGAAGAAGAAAGAGGCAATGGCAAGTCAAGGACAAAGACTCCTGAATTCTTGTAACAGCGCTTAGCTTATAAAACAGGCATGGCTACATGACGTGAGTGCTGTGGTTTAACTTCGTACAGGAAGTAGAATTCACACGTGCACCGGCCAGCCATTGAAAATGGTGACAAACAACAGCATCAATGGCATCGGCATTAATCTTTAGATCTAAAGTGGTGATAGTTAAAACAGCTCCAGCTAGCGTGGCACTAATTAATGACTGCCCTATTTATTACACTTGGTAGCGGCTAAATTTAAAGACGAGCTCAAATCAGGCCATAGGCTTTTGGATTAAGAGTCCTCGTGCTGAATGCTGACGTTGTTTCGGCTTTTCGGCACCTTTCGTTCGTGGCGAGCTGTCGTGTAATTGAGTTTTCAGTCGAAAGACGAATTTGCTTGAATTAATATTGAACACTTTTTTTACCGGAAAAATTACCCGAGAACTAATGGGATCATGAGGTGCCTTCAGCCGTTTGAAAATCGCGCCGTGGCGTGCCGTAGCCTTTCAAAGGAGCTCGCATTCATGCGCGCATCCCGAATGGCAAATGGGTACTATTTTTAGGCCAAATATGGAATTAATAATGTCATTCAAAGCCGTCGGGACAGTCAGGAGTGAAGGTGAGGTCTGGCTTGGCTTCACCTTTGTTGATTCCGATCCAGAGACCGCCGCTTCCTGCCTCGTACATGTTCCAGTTCCAACTCACTCGGAGAATTTCCATTCTACTGACAGGCAAGGTTTAATTTAGTTTGTCAAAAGTATCAAAAGTTGAACGATGCGGGCCAGCCAAGGAGAACCGTTACATCATTATCTCGCCTCGTGTCCAATACCTATTGTCCAATCTAGTCAGCAAATTTGGCAAACCGCAAACTGGCAAACTTATGCTCTATTCAAATTACTCTATCGATTAGTTTCCCGCTATCTCCGCCATTCACCGAGACCGAGATGCGTTGTCCTTCGTCCAATTCGTGTCAAGCACGAAATGGAGGGAGTAAAGTGCGAAACTTAGAATTGGAACAAGTAATAAAGTTCTTTCCTCCCTTTCCACTTTTACTGACAGAAAAAGTAATCTGGCTTCTGTCATGTCCTGGGCTTCTCACGTCAGATTCATTTCATATCACTGATCATTGCCTTGACTGACGTGACTATTGACACTTTGTTTTATTATCGCCAGTGCTTTCACCGTCACCACAAAGAGAGGCTTCGAATTGCGAATTAGAAGCTAACTTCATCTTGTTCATAATTCCATGGTTATGTTTTCGGTTTTGCTATACGCGAGATTCGCGACACCTGAATAAAGCGATGAAAAATTCGAACCCAGGGTCCAGCATGCATTGCATTGCGTCATCTGTCCATCGCCCAGATGACATTTCAATCTCAACTTTCAACCGAGCGTAGGGCGTTGAGTTCATTAAACGTGTTTTTGTGCTTTTGTACTTTGACTTCGTGGCGTGGCTTTTTCGCAATCGGAATGCATGATTCCACGATTTCCTTTTTAGATTCACGGTTTGTTCACGGCAATGGCTCGTGATCGGACTTTGAGTTCATGTGTCATGTCCTCTGAAACCACCGCACCGAAATCTCTTCAATCATGTCATGTGTCCATGCTGCTTATTGTTCAGTGTTTAGCCTTTAGCCTTGCCGAACAAAATGATAATGCGCAGTGTCAAATTCCGATGTAAACAGGCTTAAAACCGTTGCCATTCATTGTCGCTGCCTTGTAATCTGCAAAGAAAAGCCAAAACCGTAAGCCAACCAAAAGGTGGGTTGATAGAGATTTGTTCTTGCGCTTGCGATAACGACAATGGCGACGCGATTTGGATTATGATTACGAAAGTGATTGTCAGAATTGGCAAAAAGTAAACACTCACTCTGAAAATTGCTTTTGCCGTGCTCCTCTTACATCTTACATCCGTGCCTAGCAAAATTGCATCAAGCATCAGATATAGGTTATGTATTGATTTTCCTTCGCACTCACTCCTTCACGCCGACTTTCTGCTTCTTTCGCTCTGCCTCGCTTTCTCTTCATGCATACGAAAGCCAACGCCAAGCCCGCTCGAACACCGTAAGCGTATTATTGCTGGTAACTGGCAAGTGGGAGACTGAGTCGAGTGAGTGAATGGAGAGAGTCACGGCACGGCCAAGCACGTAGCGGTACAATCGATCGTCGCCTGCATTTATTGCATACCCTCCGGTTTATGACTAGGATTTTCCTCTTTTCTTTTCTGCTCTTTCATTTTTGCGAATCGCGTCGTGAAAATAGCAGGAATAGCGTACTTGATTGAGTTGGCTGTCACACAGCAAAGTAGTCTCGCCTCCTCTGTCTCCGCTCCGCTGGATTGTTTATTTGTTAATGAGTTATTTACTCAATATATCACACACAAAGACATGATTAAGACCACGGTCTCTTGACTTATCTGATACAGTTGAGTCATGCGCAAAAAATTAAAATATTTTCTCCATTCTTCAATTTTCTTGCGTTTCCAAGCAACGGTGATTAAATGGTAGAGGTAATTAAATTTTTCATTGAGAATTTCCCTTGCTGGTTAAAATTTTTTAACTAGCCCAAAAACAAAACAAACATTTTTTTCTTCAGCATTACTCAACCGTATCAATAAATTGGTCCTTCCAACCGTGATTAAGACAATCTGTTTGATGTGCGTCGTAAACGGACGAATGAATGAAATTCAATCGCTTTGTCATATTCATTCGACAGGGAAGAGGATTTTGGCGAATGCAGTTCATGTGTTACAATTTAGGCCAGAACCAGAATGGATGGCTTTTTAAAATGCGCCCTGTCTGTGTCAAATGTTTAAGTCTTTAGCCTTTAGCCTACTAAATGAAATACGAAACCCATTAAGGCCAGGATGTTGCTAATTTTACATTTTATGCTAATTTTTGCGAACGTAATCTGAGACAGAGACATCTGAAGCAAATCGACTGCTAGTTTAACTCCACAGATTCGTAATCTTAGATGGAGTCCGTCAAAGGACAATGGCCAGGCCAGGCTAGGCCTTGAACTCCTAAACCCCATCCGCTTTCTGTGACGCACCATTCCGAGATACGTCACGTCCCGCTCGACTGATGCATTCTTGTTTAATTTTGCAGCGTCGAAATTGGGGAAAGTGTCCGAGGCGAGGACGTCTACATCGTCCAAAGCGGGAGCGGCGAAGTGAACGACAACTTGATGGAGCTGCTCATCATGATCAACGCCTGTAAAATCGCGTCTGCGTCGCGGGTCACCGCTGTGATTCCGTGCTTCCCGTACGCGAGACAGGACAAGAAGGACAAGGTGGGTCATTCATTGTCATTACTGACGTTCGCTACTGCAGCGATCCCTTAGTTGTTGATCGTCTTTTCGTTCGTAGTACACCGGTTCCGTTCTTTTTCGTTGAGAAAGTGAACACAAGCTATTCATTTCGATTCGGTTTACTGTATTTTGTGGTTTGTTTGTAAGTATATGGTTTCTACACAACATACATAACATAATATTGGTCATCTTGAATGAGGTGTCGTAATTCTGACACGCAGCACAGCTTTTTGAATGAAATGAAGCCGTAGCCGTGTGTGTACTCAGTAATGGGATCGCATCCAGACTATATTCACAATATTTGTGGTGTGTTGTTTTTGCGAAAGCAATTTAAATGTTCCAGGATTTTAATCCTTTTGCTTTATCCTTAACATCTTTCTCTCTCTCCACTCATTTTGTCTATACAAATTCACAAGTGACGTAGTTTTTGCCGTCCTGTCTTTTCCTCATCTCGCATCATCAATGGGATTAGTTATTATTCTCTTCCAATTCCAAGATTGCTGCGCTGCTGCATCCGTTTCATTTCGGATTTTAATCTCCTTATCGTAATAGCGTCCTAATGACTTTTGGGAAGAATGTAAGTATGTGAAACAATTCGAAATCACAATCCACGAATCAGGAACTCTTCCATGCTCTCATGTAATAACATCTTTCCTGCTTCTGTTCTAAGCGCACATGCGATGATGACGACTAAACATAAAAGCGTATAAAGCCTGGTTTCGCGTTTCATGTTTCGCTTCTCGCACTCGCAACCTTTTGATCTTTGTAATCATCGCTTCACCTCGAGTCGTCGTCCCAGAACTCCTCGAGGCTGGTGGGTTTGGGCTTGGCATAGAAAATACAAACTTATTAGGCATACTTTTTATGTCTTCTATGAAAGATGAAATTGAAACTGACGAAATGTGTCGTACGTCGCCTGTGTTGTCGACGTACAATGTGACTTTGCATATAATTAGCCATTAGGCTTGCTCTGCTTCACGACTTGGCCGGTCGGCCGGACTTTGGCCGCGTACTTCAGCAGCTCTTTGTCTCTTTTTCTTAATCGGGTCAAAAGTCAGTCCCACCGACGGCACAGCAGCAGCAGCAGAGAGTTGGGCAATCACTAATCACTTTCTCAGAGTACTTGCTCTTTTCCATGCCAGATGCTAATTCGTAAATTTGTTGGTACACTGCATCATGCATCTTTACTTCTTAGCCGTAGCGTAGTGATTTTGTTTTGCCTACTTGGTTAATACTGAATTCTCGTTGCAGGTATGAGAATGTTACATGTTTTGTGTTTTAAACTTGATTTCTGCAGGTCAACAGAGGACTGGTCATGACGGTACGTTTTTGTGCGATTGTGCGTGTGTTGACCGTACCGAGAAAGTGTGCGCACATTTTCCGGTTCCGCTCCCATCCTCGTCTCTCTTCTCTATGCTTGGCTATCTGCTATTGGCTTCTTTCCATTTTGTAGCGCAGCAGCAGCAGGGAAATTACTCAAATTACTAGATACTCTCTTAGGCTAGAAAACTGCAAAGGTAACCCTTTCGTATTTGTATGCGACAATTAATAAATTCGTGCTCCAGCTCCTGTAGACTAATTACTCAGAGCTCAAAAGTTTAATCACTGATAATGATTAAGCCCGCTAGTTTTCTCATAAACTTCATAGACACTCTTCCTTCTCGAAAGTTCTTTGAAATTATAACCCTTAATGAGAATTTCAGTCTCAGCATTCACAGTCGCGTCACGCCAGCAAGAGTTTGAGTATAGAAGTAGGCTTCGTGAAAGGAAGTAGTTTAGTTTCCACTTCCACCAGGCTCGGCTCGCTGGAATCTAAGCTTTGCTGTTGCCGTTGCTCGTTGCGTGCCATGGCTTGGCTTTCTGTGTGTGAATTCTTGTTTGTTGAAATGCTGAACGAAATGTGGGATTCATTTTCATTTGATTGTTCGTTGATTGATTGTTATTTGTTTGTGTTTTGAGCACCGCATCCTTTCTTGTGTTTTTGTTTTGTGGGCATTTTGCATGTTCTCGTATGTACACGGAGCTTGTGTTCATTTCCGAGTTCGTTAGTCAGTCACTGCCATTTGTGCCTTAGTTCTTTGAAGATCGATTCGGACAGTAGTAGGACAAATTACCAATGACAATGCCGACATGACGTTAACGTAGATTAGTGCATTTGGTAGAAATTAGAAGAGATGAATTAATTTTGTTTGGTTGCATTTATATTATTTTGCAGGACGTAAGCAAAACACGCGCCAGACCTGCCTGTATCCGTGAGTAGAACAAACGAATTCATTCTCTCATGACTCGTATCTCGTGGACGGATTGTCCAGACACTGCCCAAGCTAAGTGACTCTTATTCGTTGTGGTGTGACCGAAATTATTGTGAACACGCTCGTTTCTGAAATTCTCAACCCTTCCTTGTTCGTCTATCTTGTTTCTCACACCTTCGTTCGGCTAATCGACTTTAAACATTTGGACGTTGACGGAATATTCCTGAATTTATGTCTAATGTTTGTACTACTTTCCATAATTGATAATTTGCAAGTAGCGACCCATCCAACGAGATAAGATGTCATGTGAAGTAATGAATTTGTTTTCTTGTAGAGCTGGACACACGCGAAAGTGACTACAAGTGTCTACTTACGGTGCTGCTTGCGGCAGACAAGTTTCAATATCTGGCTTGGCTCTCGCTGTCATGTTTCTGAACGAGCACGCGACGAACGTTGGCGCTTAGAGCACTTTATGTTACAGAATTAATTTTGCATTTGATTTTGGGTGTTTTTATATTTTAAGGCTTGATTTGTCTGATTTTTGAGCAAATTGCAAGGCGTATGATTGTGAATGCCCCATGCACATTTACTAACGAATACCACACAACTCGAATTCGGATTCGGATTAGCAAGTATTTTGAGAATGACGATTTTAGTAGGGCTCCCTTTCTTGGGACGGCATTTCAGCCAAAAACATTGTAAGCATTTGGCAATGTATCGATGTTGCTTAGGTGGAGTTGGTTGAGGTTGCTAGTACGTTAAATTCAAAGGTTGACGGTTGAGGTTAGTCTTGGCGCATCTTCGGTTTCGGCGTGGGGCATGTTTCTTCTTATTCTTATTCCACATTTTCAGTAACGTACAGGGCATCGGCGTGAATTCACGTTTGAGTCATTCCATGTCAGCATTGAAATCAAACGCAGATACGCGATACGCGGGTTTACTAACACTTTATGTTTAGTGTGTGTGTGTATTTGGGCGGTCGCACCGAGTCCATGTTTGTGAGCAACCGGTCTTAGACTTATAGACTATTTAGTATTACACCGCACTGGGAGTTGGATGAAAAGAGAGACACCCCGCATGTCCCGTTCGCATCCTGCCACGTGCTTGACAGATGAACCCTGAATTTATGTTTATGACGCTGTGATTCAGAGCCGAGCCCCAATTTCGGCCAAGCTGGTCGCCAACATGCTGAGCGTGGCCGGAGCCGATCATATCATTACGATGGACTTACACGCCTCCCAAATCCAAGGGTTCTTTGATATACCTGTGGACAATCTGTACGCGGAACCTGCTGTCTTGAAGTGGATTAAGGAAAACATTCCTGAATGGAGAAACGCCATAATTGTGTCTCCCGACGCAGGAGGTGCTAAACGGTATGCAATTGCTTAAGGCCGCGTCTTGTCATTTTCGTATTTTACAATAATATTCTGTACTATGCTTCGTCTTTTCTCTGTGTATCTCCTCAGTGTAACTTCAATCGCAGATCGTCTCAATGTAGAATTCGCTCTTATTCACAAGGAGCGCAAGAAAGTTAACGAAGTTGCCTCGATGGTTTTGGTTGGCGATGTAAAAGACAGAGTGTCGATTCTGGTCGACGACATGGCGGACACGTGCGGCACCATCTGCCACGCTGCCGAGAAGTGAGTTTATTCTTCCCACTCACCACGCTCGCTCGGATGCACAATGATTAAGAGCGCATGTTTCCCCCTCATTTTTGCAGACTGTTGGAGGCCGGCTCGACAAAAATTTACGCGATTTTAACTCATGGTATTTTCTCTGGACCAGCAATATCTCGGATCAACAATGCGTGCTTTGAGGCTGTGGTAGTTACAAATACTATCCCGCAAGAGAAGCACATGAAGGAGTGCCCAAAGATTCAGGTGAGGCTCTCCTGCTCACGACAAAAGCAAAACGTGTGTTGTATGCTCAAATAGATCAGCGAATAACCCGGTTTCTTCTCTTTCGCTGTAGTGCATTGACGTTTCTCTGATCATCGCTGAGGCAATCCGTCGTACCCACAATGGCGAGTCCGTCTCATTCCTCTTCGCCAATGTTCCTATGTAATCACATCAACGGCAGAGAAGAGCAGACAGCAGAACAGCAGCTTGGAAATCACTTTGGGAAATAACGTCCTCCTTACTTTTATTTCATTTAATTACATTCTTCCTTTAGTTTAAAACAAATCAGGGAATAATGTAAATCATTTTCTTAGTCTTCCTTTACCTTACAGTGTCACTTTGGAATTCAGGTTTAATTCGCTCTTAATTTGCATGTGCATGTTCATCATTCCTCAGAAGGAAACCTTCGTCAAGTAGCAATCAGGGAGCAGTGACGATGATCTGTACTGAATCTTTGAATATTTTAGATACTTATAACATGTCTTAAAAGAAGAATTTCTCGGTTCAAATGAAGTCATTTTGATTATAAGCCATATAAACACTTGTACTTGTAGCATGAACTGTAAAACTATATTTATATTCGATTAAAACATTGGAAATTGAGCCCGATAGACTTTTATTCATTTTAGCGCTATGTAACAATTTGAACACTGAACGTTCGGGTCTCATGATGAGATAAAATTCCTTACAACGCAGGTCGATAGAATGCGGAGTTTATATAATCGTCATTTTGATAAGGCATTGTTTTATTGAACTGAAATGATATACTTTGTAAAACAAGTGCGAATAAATACGAGACGATAATCAAGAAAATTTGTGCACTCAGTCACATCTTCATTTCAGTTTCGGAACGTTTTCGATGGTGATGTCGGCCAGCATCTGTCCGTAACCTTTTCCTTGAGGGTCGGCAGTCAGAGACGCAATGCCGCCACCGCCCAGCGAATTCTCCAATACGAAGTTGATGCCGTGCACTCCAGGCAACGTGTACCTGCAAAAAAATAGGATCAACGATCAACACCCGTTTAAAACATTTGGCTTATCGACTTTGACTTGGTACCGTTATTGAGAAAGAGGGCAGAATACAGAACTCAAAGGGCAACGGTTGCTGCCAATTACATCATGTTTATCTGGGAAACCACCTTTTAACCTTGACGAATGTCTCAAAGTTAGAGTGTTAAGGATTTGTGATCTTGTAATTTTCCGACTCCTCTAAATCTCTGATCGGTTCACCGCATCGCATCTCGAGCGAGTGTTGGCTTGTGCAAACAAAGCGTGATGTAATTTTGTAATTGCATTTCGTTAACTGGACCAGACCAGACCCAGTTAAGTAAGTCAGTCATATGAATGACTAATCCCTTTCTGCCTGCTACTGCCACGTCTGCATTGCACAACTCAACAGATGATGATGATAATGATGAAGAGGACACGCCTACCTTCTGACAGTGGGAGAAGTCGTAGTAAACTTGTGAGCAAAGTATTTCGCAATCCGCTCTGTCGTCAATGAGGCGAGGAGATACGGATAGAAAGACGGATCTCGTGCTACGACTCCAATGTTGCAATTGTCGCCTTTATCGCCACTCCGGGTCCAGGCCAGCTCGCTGAGTCGGTACGTGTTTGAACCTGATGCAATCTTCTCAGCCACCCTCTGTCCATCCTCACTTTTCCACGAATCAGAGAGCCGGCTCAAATCTTCAAGTGACGATGACGACGCAATAGTCGCCGGTTTGTAGATTTCCTCGTACCCATCAGACATACGAATCGTGATAGGAAGCTGCTCCTTCGGGCAGAGGTACGAGAAGAAGCGGAGCAGAGGAGCCGGCTTCGGACGACCGCCGATCACGGCGGTCAGCCCGGGCGCCATTCCCGTCCCAGCAGATGCAATCTCTTTTGTAAATATCTGGGCCAATGACGAAGACGTAATTAAGAATGAGATCATTGAAAAAGTGAAATGAACGTTGGTTTCAACTCGAACTGACCTCCAGCGCTCTCTTCTCTGAATGCTGGACTCCGAACCACATCACGGCATCTCGTGTTTCGAGATTGGCTTTCCTGCACCCAAGCGGCAGTGAAATTAATTAATAGCGTGGATTTCGTGTAAACGTAAATTAGCCACACGCATCTCACCTTGCATTCAGACCGTACGCTTCTTCCGTGCCCAAAATTTGGACGAACGTTCTCGTGAAATCGGGCAGATTAAGGAACTTATAAATCCCTCGACATCGATTGAGAATCGCTTCAACGGTTTTGTGCCCCTTTTCTCTGGCTTTTGGACCAATTATTGGACAGACGCCGATGCATCTCCAACCGTCCTGGAATGTGCCACCTGACAGCAGAAGCAGAAAACCCCTTTGCATCTTACTGCTTGAAGCGAGAAAAAACAATCAGGAAAATGGCAGTACCGACTTTGTAGAATTGAGTCGGCGGCAAGCCCTTGGCGCCTTCGACAGCGACCCCGTCAACAGTCTCTGTCATTTGCACCTCTGAGAAGTTGCATACTACATCGGGAAGCAAGTACGCTCGTGGGTCATCAATTTCGTACAACAATTGCTCGGAAACAGTTCCTCGATTGACAAGACCTCCCGTTCCTTCGGGCTTTGTGATTGTAAATTTCCCACTTCGTTCGCAAATGGCAATGGGAAATCCTGCGGATGCAATCAGTCCCATATTCCCTTATCAATGTCTGCTCTGCACGAATTTCGTGTACCCTCATGTCATCTGACAAGCTGACTCACCGTTGTTTTCCCATCCCGGTACTTTCTCCCAGTCTGTGCAAATTCCGCCTGTGCTTTGAGCTCCGCACTCAATCAAGTGGCCAACGAGGCTTCCGGTTGCCATTTTGTCGAAATCTTCCCAGGACCACTTGAACTAAAGCAAATAAAAAAGTGATTTGTCATAAAATCATTGTCAAAGCGAATCATTATCACGTTACGAATCATATTCTGCTGTTCAATTTAATATTCAATGTTTACATGGTGGACAAGAGGGCCAAGAGCCAACGCCGAGTCAGTGCACCGTCCCGTGATGACAATTTCCGCGCCCAGATCAAGCGCCCTGCTTATGGGGCCAGCCCTGTCATGTATGTTAAGGCAGTCAAAGGCGTGAGGACGATCCTCATGATTATTATTATTTCAATATCGTCCCGACTAAGCTCGAGTCGAGACTTACCCGAGATATGCATTCGCACTTGTAACGGAGGCAGGGTTTGGACACTGCTCCGTCGTGAGCTTGTCCCTGGAGCCTAGGACGTCGTCTCCGGTGACCAGAGCAATCTTAAAACTGGTGTTTGTCTTCTCCGCAAGCTCACGGATGGTTTTCATGCACGAGGCAGGATTCACACCGCCCGCATTGGTGATTACTTTCAGCCCTATCAGACAATCCACATGATTCAGTTGTTCAGTTCATACTGGGCATAATTTCCAACGTAAAATTTAAAACGAATTCAACCTTGTTGTTTGACAATGGGTAACAGGTGGCTGATGCTCTGTGCGAAATCGGGACACCAACCAAGGTCAGGATTCTTCTGCCGAGCCGCGACGAGCAATGACATTGTGATTTCCGACAAGTAATCCAGCATCAAGTAGTCCAGCTGCCCGCCACGGACCAACTGAGCCACTGCAATAAAACGAAATCAGACGTGAGAAGCATTAAAGACAGAAACTCTTCCCATTGCTGATTGTCGCCATTGAATTGAATGGTACCGCGTTTGGAGTAATTCTTCGGAGTAATTTACATTGTTACATTTCAAGTGGATGTAAACTTATTTGAAATAATGAATCAAAGCAGTAAGATTTGGAATTCATGGAATTTCCTGGCGTGGGCAGGAGAAGAATTTTCGCCTTTTCAAGAGTTCAGACAGACAAGTGAGACGATGTTCTCTTTTGTCCTTTATCAAGTGCACTGGGGTTGGGTTAGTGTTTCCTGCATTTCTGATTTCTTTTTGCACTGCCCACTGGAGTGGCTGAACATTTATCAAGTTTCACGAGGGCTGTTGCAAAAATAACTTGGAACATTTGATTGTTCGTATCTGCCCTAACGGTAAACTTCCTGCCGCGATATTTCTTGTGCTAGCTGTGCACGGTCTAATGTAATTCTACTGAAAATATCAGTTCATTTGAACCGCTGCAGCACTTGTTGTAGGGCTCTCATTCTGTGAACATGAATGTTAAAATATAGTACCGATCTGTCATCAAATTTTTGAACGACTCTGGAAAATACCCGGCTCAAATTTATCGTGAGAAGAAATCTACCTACGGCAAGGACTGCCCATCAGTGGAGACCGTATGAAAATGGTGCCAGAGATTTCGTGAGGTGAACCAAGCGTAGCTGACCAGCCAAGAGCGGGACGACCAAGAACAGCTATAGCAGACAACAACGTTGCGAAGGTTCAGCGTGTCCTAGAAGTAGACAGACGACTAACCCTACGTGATATTGCGCGTAAAACGAAGTTGACACTCCGTGCTGTGTGGGCAATTATCACCGTTCGCCTGGGATTGGTGTTAATGTGTGCAAGATGGATCCCAAAGTTATTGACGAGCGACCAAAAAGGAAAAAGGAAAAACGCATGCGTCAAATACCTTCACCTGCACAGTTTGGGCCCTGAATTTTTCGAGTCATCGTCACGGGCGATGAGATCTACGTCCACCATTTCGAACCTGAAACCAAAAGACAGTCACAGGAATGGCTACCTTCGAGGTCGCGACCTCCATTGAAGGCCATCCGCACAGCCTCCTCTAAAAAAAGTTGAGGCACTCGTCTTCTGGGACAGCATTGGAGTACTGATGGTGGAATTTTTCAGAAAAGGAAGGGCGATGACAGGCGCCATTTATGCCAAACTGTTGCAAAAATTGAAGCAGGCTATCGAGAGAAAACGAGGAGAGAACTGGGATGATGGAATTTTCCTGTTGCACAACGCGCCTTCGCACATTTTACGTGTCGCACAAGAAGCAATAGCAGATCTTGAATTTGTTCAACTGGACCACCCACCTTACAGTTCTGACCTCGCTCCAAGCGACTATCATTTGTTCCCGCATCTGAAGAAATTGCTCCGGAAAAACAGGTACTCGTCCGATGTCGAGCTCGAAATAGTCACAAAATCGTGGCTTAACCGTCAACCCTCGGTATTCTACGCCAAAGGCATCTCAGACCTGAAGCATAGTTGCGAAAAATGCGCCAGACTCCGAGGACCATATGTTTAAAAGTAGAATGTACAAATCTGATATTTGTAAGAATTATTCAGAATAAAACTTTGCAAGTTATGTTTGCAAGAGACCTCGTACACCCTCTTAATACAGTCTGCTCACGTATCAAATTGGACAGGACATTGGGAGAGATATTTTAACAATGCTTCGATTTTTACTTATTAATGTACATCTGTATCACAACTTGGGCTGCATTTACTTTTCGACCCACCATCCACTCGCGCTGTCATAGCGCATAATAATAGTGGACCGAGTTTCGGAATATTTTCCTCCGGCTGCCCGGCCACAACCTTTCAATTTAAGTCATGTCCGAGTTCGAACACATACAAACACGGAAAGTGTACGCTACGCTGTGTTCATTGCAAGTGACCACCATTAAATTACAAAGTCCAAGTCTCATGACAGTGACACAAAACCCAAAACTCAGGCAGGATGAATTGAAATGCCAACGTGTGTGGTTTCCCTGTATCAGTGCAGGTGAAACTCTATCCCGAGTGCATATAATACACATAAGTGCGCAACTGTTTCGCTTCTTTATTTACGCAATACAATGTAGCATACTAAGCACGAACGAAAGAATTCAGAATTCAGAGATTCAGCATTCAGCTACACTGAAACCGAACATGACAAAGTTCTTCAGCTCAGGCACAGATTCTTAGCCAGCTGTGTTGTTTTCCTCAAATTTCCTTCTACGTACGTTCCAATTCCCAGCGCAAGATTCTGCCTACACTTTTGACTTTTCGGACTTCTGACTGACTCTGACTTGTGAGAAAGAATTCGGGCCTCCGTTCGTATTTTATTGATCTGAGTAAATGTAAGTGGTTTCTCACACTTTGAGCCCCAGCTTCTTGAATATTACATTAAATTAAGTGCGTGATGATTAAATAGAGTAACTGGTTAACCTGCAGTTGGTGTATCGCCCCAAAACCCACTCGCACATCCAATTCGAATTGTAGACTTCGACTCGCCATTGTTGGCGCTGACACTGGAAGATGAAGCAGCTGCCGCTGCTGGTGCACTGGAAGAAAAGTGTTTCCTTGATAAGTGAACAATAATTGGCCTGACTGGCCTCTGCCCGCATTGCCGTGCAGTCTTAATTAGGAAATTAGTTGGCAACCTCATTATTGGCTACGAACTGTGTTGAGCACTCGAGCGCACGTTGTTTACTTGACTTCTGAGAGATTTGATTTAAGCACTCATGTGGAATCGAAGTGCTAGCTACAGAGGCCGCAGTGCTTCAGTCGCAGTCAAGTATCGTGTTATGGTGAGTCCAAGTCCAACTATCGTGACAAGTTAATTGAGTATTGAGATAGTGTAATTCTATTTTCTGTAAGTTAACGCACCAAAACAAAACCAACCAGCAGCAATGCTCGGCCCAGACCAGGTCAACAGTAATGTAAAGCAAATGCTCATTTTCGCACTCTACTTTTCTTGTACAATGTCACAGAATACAGTCTGATATTACGCTCTCGTGATTATGATCATCTTCACATTCGCATTTCGTATACACTCTAAAGCACGAGCAGACGAGTAGTGGCATTTTTACGATGTAAAATATCGGGAAGGAATTTTCATTACATTGCATTGACATTTCATTTCTATTTCAAGATGATTCTGCTTCAGCTTATCAAATTATAAACAATTGTGAGCCGTAATCTTTCAGTATTTCGAGTGTCCAACAATGTTACGTAACGAGGGGCGAGTAGCATGGAATTAAAAATGCGAGCACTTTCGCGCATTACATTTTTTCATGTAAGCTGGAGGTAAACCTGATTTTTTATTATTCCGTTTACATTGAATTATTTAGTATTGGCTGTTGACTGTTGATGGTGTGAAATTCCATTGGAATGTTGTACGCCCAGCTACGAGTTACATCTCATCGCACACAACGTTGAGACGAGCAATTTGTCTACAAATGCCAACAATTTATTCAATGGCACGAGTGACTCACGTCCTCTGTCCCATTGTGTCGTGTCCCGTCGTGCTCATCCTTCTCCGCATTTGTAATCATCTGTGACGAATTGCGAATTACGAATACACCAATCGCAGAATCGCTTGGCCCGAATCTCGGTTAAAATCCATATCAGTATTTGCTCTCTTCGCAGGTGCATGCGTATTTTGGTGATAGTGAGAGTGAGAGTGCTATGCTAATGTTGATTCTAGGTAAAGTATAGAGTAATGATAAACTAGGCCATAGGCCATTGGCCATTTTCCGTTACCATTACACACTTTTTTGGTTCTGCTCTGCTCCTCTCGGTTCATTATTCGCTGGATTAAAACAAACAGGGCAAAGGTTAATCTGTCTGTACACGCATTCAAATCCTGAATTTGCTTTACGCAATTCCATTCGCATTCGAAACCTTCTGTTCCCTGACGGGCTGTAACCCTAAAGATTGTCTAGATTGTGAGATTAATCTAAAGCTAATACTCTAGTTTGTCGCCATGCTTATCACCTGACAGTCAGCCATCGTAACGTGATACAAGTCAAACTCACAATCTGTCTAGTTAGCTGTCTATAATTGTAATTTGTAATAATAATTTATTGCCCTTCCTTCAGATATTTTACTCCTGAGCCGAACTCGTGGTGACTTGACGGTTGAAAGTCAAACGATTAGTCACTTGGATGGTGCAATCTTCGCTTCTGATCTGTAATCAGACACTTTGAGGAATCCTCAACTATCGGTTCCTCCGCCTAGTCGTTCGAGGAGCAATGGAGCACAACAAAGAGAGTGAAGCAGTCTACGTGGCCCAAGAGGACTCGCATGTGGTGATGTCCGAAAAGGTAAATTGTCTGCAATGTTAATTAATACTTATAAGGCGTGTTAGGCTAATCATTTCATGCTCTTTAACTTTTCCAGGTGCAAGCGTTGGCTGGAAGCATTTACTCCGAATTTGAGCGGATGATCAACAAATACGACGAGACCGTGGTGAAAGAACTGATGCCCCTCGTGGTGAACGTGTTGGAATGTTTGGATCTCAGCTACACAGAAAACCAGGAACATGAAGTGGAACTGGAACTCCTTCGGGAAGACAATGAGCAGCTTGTTACGCAGTACGAACGCGAAAAACAGCTAAGAAAGAATTCTGAGCAGAAACTGCTGGAAATTGAGGATCAGACAGAAGACGAGATGAAGGATTTGACCAGTAAAAATGAAAGCTTGGAAGCTATTTTACGAATGTTGGAGTTGAAGGCGAAGAATTCTTCAGACCACGGTAAGCTATAAGTTAACCTGAAACTATCGGCTGAAATTAATCATCATTGTGTTTTGCAGTAAACCGACTTGAGGATAAGGAGAATGAAATGAAGAAGGAGTACTCCAAGCTTCATGATCGATACACTGAACTCTTCAAGACTCACATGGATTACATGGAGCGTACAAAGATTTTAATGGGGACTGATAGGCTAGAAAACTTTGGCGTAACGGGGATGAAGAAGATAAATTTAAATAACATAATGACAAGGTCGGCTGGTCCGGTCTCTTACGGATTTGCGTCTTTGGAGCAAAATCCGTCCATGCTCAAGTCAATAGCTAGTCCTGGCGAGTTTCCTTACGGTAGCAACAGTCCTCCCAAACTTCCTTCTGCGGCCAACCTTCAAGAAGAAATGTCCATGGAAGATGCCATCAATGAGTCGTATAATATGTCTCAGAACGGAGAGAAAGGTAAGTGAGAAACGAAAGGCGAGCACCATAACTTCGAATCCAGCCGAATTTTGAGAATTTCTCTAAACGTATTCTTGGAAATGCAGACACGTCTACGGAAGAACCATCTAACAAAAGCCAGAACAAAAAGTATGCGGAAGTTATTCTCCAGCTTAAACTCGAGCCCTTCCTGATCGCATTTAACCTTAATAATCACCT
This sequence comes from Mesaphorura yosii, assembly GCA_009869945.1. Classification (NCBI taxonomy): domain Eukaryota; kingdom Metazoa; phylum Arthropoda; class Collembola; order Poduromorpha; family Tullbergiidae; genus Mesaphorura; species Mesaphorura yosii. The sequence continues at coordinate 106,172 of WIXG01000149.1, forward strand.
TAACGTCTTGTTTGCTTCTTTACAGGGAGGAAAGGAGTGGGAACACACTGTATCAAGAATTCAGCTTTCAGGAGCCGGAACTTGGTGATGAAAATGCGGATATCACAGGTACGCTAAGCCATTCATCGCTTGTGCTTGGTACTTGGAGTAGTTTTGGAGTAATTTATGTTCCAACTTGCTCTTGCAACTGCAGGAAATTGGGTTCATCCTGGAGAGTATGCATCTTCAGGTAAATTAGCTGCGGCTTGGTTGGTTAGTTGTGTTTCAATGGGCTTAAGTTGCACATTTTCATTAAGTTAAGTTTATTTTCATTTTCATTTGAAACACAACTCACAACTTCAGCACACCCTTAGACTTATTTAATATTTGCAGATTGATTTTGGTTTGTTGTGAACATTCATTCACATTACAGTGTTTATGGTTTTAGTTTATTTTGCTGATCTCCCGTAGATTTTGGAAGTGAAGCTAGTTGTGGCTCACCGGCTGCAAAGTCACCTCCTAATGGTACATGATTTCTGCGCACCTTTTATTTTTAATTCTCTGTACTTTGCTTTTCTTGACCTGCTTGTCCTTTTCCTTTTTGCTTTGCTATACTCATTTTTAACTGCATGTAAATTTTGGTATGACGGAATCCCCTTATAAGAGCACACAAATCACAAATACTAACTCATAACTTTAATCTTTTCAATTTTCCGGTATACTTCTGAACGCTGGAAAACAGTCAACGATAACTTTTTTGGTAAGAACTACTCACTAATCCAACTAATGAAACTAATTCAATACTAATACAATAGAAATATTCGAACCAAATAAGACAACTTGAGGTTTGGCTAAATGTTTTTTATTCATGAAGAATTTTAGACTTAATTTTCTTACTAGAAACTAATCTGTTTTCGTCAGTTTTTAAATATTTCAATCATCAGTCGTTTAAATATTTCACTCTGAAATGTGTAGGAATGGGGAAGGAGGTCGAGAATCTTATCCTTGAGAACAACGAACTCTTGGCAACTAAGAATGCGCTCAATATCGTGAAGGACGACTTGATTGCCAAAGTGGACGAACTATCGAGGTTAGTTTTGAATAATTTGGATTACAAAGACGGTACATTAACATACTTCTCTTTGAAAACTTCAGTGAACACGAAATCCTGCGCGAGGAAATTCAGTCATTACAAGCTGTGAAGTCGAGAATGAAGCTCAGAATCCAAGAACTCGAAGAGGAAGTCAGGAAAATGAAGGATGAATTGGAAAAGAAAATATCTGGCAAATCGGACGATGAAGAAGATGTTCCACTTGCCCAAAGAAAGAGATTCACGCGAGTCGAGATGGCGAGAGTTTTGATGGAACGAAATCAGTACAAAGAGAGATTTATGGAACTGCAGGACGCAGTTCGGTGGACTGAAATGCTGAGAGCAGCCAAGCACGACCCTTCACTAGAAAAGAAAAATTCGAGAGGAATTGTGTCCTTGTGAGTTTCCATTTTCGGCCCACATGGCATATGTACTGAAAACCAATTAACGCTCGCCTTTGTGTGTTTCTCAGCTTCAGCAGTTTATTCGGGAAGACGACCCCACCGCCCGTTGGACTGACGACGGATCGCCTAGTGTCATCCGGAGGAATGCTGAGTCAGGGATCACCGACTAAGGTTCCGGGTGGGCCCGTGGCAGCCAGTTCGAGTTCGGCAGCAGGACCTTCTTCCGGCAAAGCAGAAATGTATTATTCAACTTTTTATTGAGTCAAGTGAAATTTGTATGTTTACGCTAATTTATTACAATAATATTTTTCGCTAAGGTCAGCGGAGAAATTGCAATTGAGGCGCTTGGGAGACGTACTTCAAAGAAAGGATCAGACCGCCTACAAGCAAATAAAGGCTCACGTGCGAAAAGATGACGGAAGGATGCAGGTAGAACTTATTTATGTTCTGAAGTTCACGGCGAGAACGTTAAGCTTAATTCAAATCGTGACCTTAGGCGTACGGCTGGAGTCTGCCTGCAAAGCCAACCGGGGCTCCAGGAGGTGCAGTACTCGGCGCAAATTACTCTAAGGACACTCCCGTGAAAGGAAGTAAATCAAACAATGGGGGCACACAAGCAAAGCACTTGCCCGTGCCCGTACCTATTTATTGCCGACCTTTCATGGAACAGACTCCTGGAATGAAGGTTCGTTCTGCATGAAAAAGAGTAAATAAATTGCTTCGCATTTTTGTGATCATTGGCGTTTTGCTCAAATGTCCAGATATTTTGCGCTTCTGGAGTGGATTTGACGGGAGGTCGAATATCGGAGGGTGAATCTGATGCAACATACACGTCTCCTCATGTTTGGATTTGCACAGCGACTCACTCGGCTAGCCGTGTGACTATCATCGATGCGAATCGACCAGCTGACATTCTTCAGTCGTTTGAAGTTTGTTCATCGCATTTGTTATGTATTTCCTGCGTTCCAGGTGAGTGGGTCTTGGACCAAAAGTAATACCCTGATGTTTAAATTGACATTTGATCTGAACTTGTAGGAAACAAGGAGAGTGATTTCGCACCAGAAGATGGTCTTACTAACATTAATTCAAAACCGAGAGACGACGAAGCCGAAATATGTGGTCATTTGTCACGGGTAAAAAGTGAACAGGTCGAAGAAAATGTGCAAGTTGCAAACAAGAACGAGTCCGAGAAGGCGACAGAGACCTCATCGGTGGAGGGAGGAGAAGGTTCGAATTCACCGAAGGATACAAGCTTGATCGAGCTGACAGTCAGCAGTGCAATGCCAACAATGTGGCTCGGGGCACAGAGCGGGTTTGTTATGATTCATTCTGCCATTGGGCACTGGGACACTTGCCTTCACAAAGTGAGACTTCCGGATTCCGTGCTGTCGATTACGTGAGTTAATTTTATTAACTGTTATTAGCTGTAAGCGTTTTGCATTTACACCTTGTACGTTTATTTAATGTTGATTAGGCATTTACGTGGACGGACATTTGTGTCAATGGCAAACGGGACAGTTGCAATTTTTCTCAGGGGACATGACGGCCAGTGGGACGTTTCAAATTACTATTTACTCGATCTTGAAAACCAACCCCACCACTCGATTCGGTGTCTTTCTGTTGTTGGGGAAGATATCTGGTGTGGTTTCAAAAACAAAATTCACGTCCTGGACGTGTACACGCTGCTGATTAAGGTTAGCCAACTTAAACCTGGAATGTTCCGAATAATTCTCATTAACCGTAGCCCTAACAGCATTTTGATCTTGTGTCTTTTGCTCTTATCGCAGAATGCCTTTGAAGCACACCCGAGGAAAGAAAGTCAGGTGCGGCAAATGGCGTGGTGTGGCGATGGGGTATGGGTTTCCATTCGTCTGGACTCGACGCTGAGATTGTACCACGCGGAAACTCATGAGCACCTCCAAGATGTCGACATTGAGCCCTACGTTTCCAAAATGCTAGGTGATCAACTAGATTATATTTTGCACTAGCTTGATATACGAGATGCATTACCATTTAACCATTTGGTCTACCATTTCTTTTTGACAGGAACGGGCAAACTGGGATTTTCTTACGCGAGAATCACTGCTCTTCTTGTCGCGAGCCATAGGCTTTGGGTAGGAACTGGAAATGGAGTGATCATCTCTGTCCCTTTGCAAGAACTGGCTGGGTTAGTGAACCCGACAAGCGGAGGCTCGACAAAGGGCCCGGGAAGTGCTCTTCGTGTTGGCGGCGAGAACACTGACGCAGGGAAAGAGATTCCGTACTGTTCAATGTCCCAAGCACAATTGTCTTTCCACGGCCACAGGGATGCTGTGAAATTTTTCGTAGCTGTACCAGGTAATGTGCAGATTTGTACTCCCTTTCTCAGCTTATATAAATTATAACAGCCATATAATGTATGCCCTGAATATTGCAGGCGCTTCTTCTCCTCTTCCCTTGACCAATGAAATGGACGTAAAATCCCCGGACATTATGCCTTCTTCAAACTCAATGCTCGTTATTTCGGGCGGTGAAGGGTACATCGACTTTCGAGTTGGTAAGTGATCACACTTAATTGTTTCCAGAATTAGCGTTATTCTGCCGGAAGGTAAAGGTGCTTTTGTTTTTTTCGTCGGCCACCGCAGTCCGCAAAATTTAATTTGCCATTTCCGAGTTGAGTTTAGTATCCGTATTTATCCATCGCAGTAATAAGAGGAGTAGCAATTCGGGCTTTGTATTGTATGTTTCGTAACTGGTGATCTTGTGACGGACAGTTGACGAGGGAGATTGGGACACGGCCAGTCATCTGATAGTTTGGAAGTTGCCCCAGTCGACAGAGCAACAAAACTCGTTACTGGACTGCCTGGTGTCATCCGACTCAGCCTCCTTGGATGTCCCAAGTCGTCCTGACTCCCAATCGTCTTCTCCCTCGCCTCAGGATCCTTTTCCCACAAATGAATCTCCTGAACCTTCCTAGGCTCTATGCGAGTTTTAGTCTTTTAGTCAGTCTGTATGGAAATTAAGGTAGCTAGTAGTATTTCAAAAATCAGTCATCGTAACTTTCAAAATTTCGTACCTTACAATTTCGAGCTTAAAACAATCAATAATCAAATGTTGACCGACTTTTATTTCCTTTGACTTTTTAAAACCGCATCGTTCTCATCGTTTTGAGAATTTTCTCCCCATTTTGTTCCATCCATTTCCCCAGAAATCTTATCGTGCGCTGTTAAGTTTAGTAAGTACTCGTCTTGATTTTTACATTTGACAATTTTGGACCAGCTGCAATTGTTGCTTGCGTAGCTCAAAACTCAAATCTTGGCCGTGGCCTTTTTGACATGCACTTTTTATGCACTAACCTTTCATGTTGCTCCTCTTCGCTGTCCTTACAATCTTCTCTCACCAGGATTTGTCAGTGTCTTGTACATTTCGTAGGGTAGATTGCCTGCCATCGCCATTCTCAGACTTTCAGAAGACGGTCGATTCCTCAACGGGAACGGCCAATCGCCAATCACATCACTACTCAACCAACTAACCACTGTGGCTCTTTGCTATGCGTATCGTTGCTCTTGTTCACGTTCACGCATTCCAGGACTTTCGCTGCCTTGAAGAAGTAACCTGACGTTTAGCAATTTTATATTTTATTTATTCGCAGGTGAAAATGATGACCCAGAGCCAAAGACAGCACCAGATCCGAACCACCCTGCGGAGAAGGCGCATATCATCATTTGGCAGGTGGCGACGAAAGTTTGAGCAGCAGAAGAGAAAAGAGGAGCAGCCTCAATAGGAATCAATCGTCAGCCTGCCAAAGAACATTGATAATGAATACTCAGTGAATACTTGTATTGAATGGGTCGGCATAGCTTCCTCGTCGTGCAACCGTGACCTTCTAGTCAGTCTTCTGTTGGACGTATTATTTTGTAATTAATTAACGCTATCTTCTTTGCACAGGTTAAATAATTTTGAGCTGAGTGGTTGCCGGTCGAATCTCTTCGACTGACTGCTTTCTAGAAGCCAGGGCGTAATTTTTATAGAAATTTATTTTTCAAAAACTCAACTTCTTGAAGCTTGAATGTACAAACGCTTAACACTAAAGTGTGGCAATATGTTGCAAATGTAATTGCTAAATCTGGATAAATATTACAAAGAGGAAGGGGTAACAAGACAAGATAAGTCTAATATCGCTTTTGTAATTCTGTGTTATACCAAGTACGCAGAGGAAGCTCTAAAATGTTTACACAAATAGCAGACTTAACTTATGATAAGGAAAAACAGACTCTGCTGAAATTCATAAAATTGCATTTAAGAGTGTTGCTTAGTTGCTTTAAGTGCTGTTCTGCATTGTACGAATGTGGATTCTCGAAAGTGAACAGAAAGTATTACTCGCCTTTGTAAGCTTCCCATTTTAGCCTATTTTATAAATTGTCTGCATGCATGAACCAAAGAAAAAGAAACTGCTTATCATAGACTTTAGTTGAATTTTGTTTTGTATTTTATAGCTACGCTACAAATTTTACGATCGCACTGTACGTTCTCATTCAAAAGCAAAGTGATGAAGAATTTGCAAAATAAAATAAAATATGAGCTAAACGAAGAAACGTGGAACTTGAACTGATCATTTGTCTACTCTAAAACGGTGAACGGCGGTGGTAAAAAAAAAATGGAGAAATTGATTCTGCATCAGCGGCACGCAATGCGGAATGCTAAAATCGAGGTCTACGAAGCAGAAGAGCAGCAGTTCTGACTTGACAACATGCGATTAAGTACAAATTATAATTACTACTCTCGCGTAACGCCAAATGCGAAATGCGTAATGCATCCGAGCAGAAGAGGATTAGTATGAGACAAAAAATCTTTAGCTTTATCATGGACTACTTTTCACGAAAATAAGTTGAGGGTGTTTACGACGTACAAATTACAGTCTACAGTTTACGGGAATACGGAGCAGACAGGAGTATCATTTTGACACATGTGAGCCACAATTGCGACTGCAGCGTGCAACGGTGAAGAATTGAGGTCGTAGTCAGGCATGCATAAAATCGGGTAGCGTCTTCGATGACACTTTTCTCATTTTCAAATCGCATCGCATGTATGGTGAGGCCGAGACTCATTTCTCACAATCTACTTTACTTGAATAATTTAAAAATAATATTACATTAAATTGGTGACTACCATTAAACTACGAGTATTCACTATTTACATGGCCTTCGATCGAAGGGGTGACTTATCTGAACACGTTTTCTCTACACTTTTTTGCATAGGCAGCAGGCGGCTGCGAGCGTAGACATTTGTAGGAGCAGAATGGTGAGGCCCATGCCGAGAAATGTCAGAATCTGCCTCCTCAGCCACGTGTCCAAGTATCCCATGCAACCCTGCCAGAATAGGAGAAAATAGGTAAATAAGTTCTTGATTCAAAGGTGAACGGTAAACGCGCTTGCATTTGCGAATGCAAATGCACTAGCTGCTTCACGTAGATTCGTCTAATTCATAAGTGGTTAGACCGATTGTGGTGAAGTAAAACAGATCCCACAACTCACGACTAAGTTTAAGTGGTGTAAAAAGCGCAAAAAATCTCAGCCTACCTCTCTGTAGAGATAATGGATTTTGGTCTGCTTCACTGCGTTGTCAGTGCTCGTTTGACACGCTGTGGAATTCAGCGGAACTGGATTCATGTACGATGGAGAGTCACTCAACTCTTCGTCCAGCGGACAACACGTCCATGGAACGTTCAGGTCGTCACCTCCGAGTTTGCTGCTCTTCCAGATTGAACGGTCGTAGTCCGCGTCCCCATTTACGCCGCAGCATTTAAACTGCAATTAAAAGCACCACATAATGGCATAATGCACGAAAACGCTGAATGTAAGGCTGACACATCGAATTTCTCATTTTGATGGTGGGCAATGAGGGAGTGAATATGAATATGGTGTACCTGATACTGCGCAAAATCCATCGACTGGGTAAACGCTTGGTCAACCCCGTAAGAGTTGTGCAGATTCGTCAGCATTTTGGTGGACTCCAAATCTTTTCCCAGGTGATCGTGAAAGAAGAGGAATGTCACACCGAGGCCAACCTCGGCGATCAATGCGAGCATCACGCAAAATATGTACTGCCAGCGATTAAAATATGAGACCGTGATTAAAATTAAAGTTTGATATTAAATCAGAATGTGTGTGCATTGTGGATGAATTAGCGCGTGCGCTTGGCGTTTACTTACCCAGCCGATATGGCATCTGCGTCCCGCGGTGCAGCATCCCAGAATCGCTGTGAGGACACTAAACGCTCCAATTGCTAGCAGGGAGCACCCAATCTGCCCCACGAGAGTCGAGCCGGGAGAAATTAGTCTGATTAAGAGCTGTCGGCTCAAATCCTTCAGGATTAAGAAGCCCAGAAAGGTTATGGCCGCTCCGCACAACTGCAATTGAAAGACCGACTTTGAGGAACCTCGTATAATAAAAACTCGATTCTTTAAGCAAGTTAAATTAGGATTTAGTGGAGATGCTGAACAAAGTGAGGTGATACTTCGACTTTGAGGTTAAAGTCATGCTGGAGAAAGAAAATTGACTTACAGCGAAAACGATGTTGAAGCACACGAGAATGGAAATGGAGAGCTTGTTTCTTTTCTGCCCTTTGTCAGTCATCTTTGCAGGTGCTGAATTTATTCCAGTCTCAACTTTAATTTCTAGGCCAGAGCCAGCATCCAAGTGTCCAATTTGTCTCAAAAATGAAAATTATTCACAGCGTTCATAACTCGAGGCGTCACAACATAAATTCCCATTTCAAAACTTCACTGTATCAAGCCAACAAATTTATAAATCGCCTACCAATGCGATGTACGACAATTGCGTCTTCTTCTCTCAATGCACGAGTAGTCAAATAGCAGAATCTGCCAATCTTTGAGATTTCAGAACGGCACAGTCAAATTCCCAAATCTCCTATTCACAAGCACAATCACGAGCTCAGCCAACTTGAGATTGATTTTGTGTTCGATTCGATTGCTATTTTAACGATGTCTCAAGTCGAAGTCGCCGTCGATTGCGAAAGCAACAGCTACTCGACTGACGAACGATTGTCAGGTCTGCCTTTGTTAGCTTGTCATCCAGTCCTCGTCTGCTCCACAGTTGCACATTAGCACTTCTGTCTCAACACAGCGATGATGACAAATGCGCGTGGACGTCGACGCGGACGTTTGTTTATGTTTAGATAAAACAACGACTTTTGTGAACAAATCCCCAATTTTGCACGCTCAGATTTACCCACATTAAAATCAGTGAGTCAGACGCCTGCGCTGCTTGTGTGGTGGTCTTGAAATAAGAATTGATGATGTCGAGAGCCAGAATCCTTCTTTCTTTGTCGACATCAACGCTCAGCAGCTCATTTGTTCATTATTTTGTAAAACAAAAATTTCATGGTCTTTTGAGAGTGTGCACTGCACAGACACAAGGCGTCAAGCCGAGATGAAAGACGTTGGAAGATGATTGTGAAATGCTACTGCTGAATGCCTGCCGTCTTGAGACTTGACACGACGCGTCGACGCGTGTGCTGTGCGTGGCGTGGCGTAGTGCTGACGCTGACAGTCCACCAACACTTCAAAATCTGATTTTTAGCACTTTGTTGTAACTTTAGTTAAAGTGATTGTGAATTGTGAATGTAAACTGAATGCTTTCAATTCAAATTGCGTCTGACAAACGATGTTCTGCTGCTGCCCACAAAGTACAAACACGAACGAAACACCAACAGCACTTGATTTGATGTGGGACCTTCTTAAGACAAAACGGTGCATGTGCATTACGTATTAATGAAACGCTTCAGTTTCATTGCCACTCGTACGCATTGTTTATTGTTCTGGCCGCCGCTGCTCCTGTAATTGCGTGTAATTAAGTCTGTAACTCACTACAAGAAAAGAGATTATGACCGATTGCAATTTGCACGTAACTGTCTTCTCGGTAAAATACACAAGTCACAACACACAATGCACGTAAAAGAAAAATTCGATCGTTGGAATGCCAAATTCCGAACTGCCGTTCACGTTCTTGAAATTGCTGCTCGTGAAGTAGTCTCATACGTAGCCCGACGAATTATTCGCAGTCTCAAACATTGAACACACTCATGTCTTTGGAGTTGAGACATTCAAGATGGGCAGCAATAAAATATAGTGCGCTCTTTAATGTGATTTTTAAAGGCTTTGCTCTTCCAACTGCAGCTGCAATTACAGAGTATTGAGTATTGACTGGTTGAATACGATTTGCGTGCACTTTTGCGGATGCGAATTGTTGAAACTCAGAACGCAGAATGAACGACTCGGCACGAGAAACGCGAGGCTTAATTCGAGGCTCAGTCCGTGCCGTGATGTGCATTGGTGGAAAGGCAGTGGCAGCCGCAGCGACGACGGAGTACGTGCCTTGAACATGAAGGCAACAATGCAAAAAGTTAAAAGCGAATGAGGATGATGTGAATGCGAGAGCACAACAATGAGACTCAATTCTTTATTTTTATTGTCGTATCCTGCAGAAAGGGTCAATTTGGAGTACTCAGACGCGAACGCACGCACTGCAGAAGCAGAAGCCAAAGCTACAAGCCAAAGAAAATAATTTACGTAATAATCACCCCACGAAATTCCGTTTTTGCGAACTCTTTGTACATTAAATATTATGACTACGTAAGACTTACTACCAAGTCACCAAAGTTCAAGCAGACAATTTCTGGCAGTTGATTTTCAGGTAGAGCATTAAAATCGTTCGCAGCGAGAAGGAGCCGACCATTGATACAAGTTGGGACTTGCAAGTCATCAGTTAAATTTTCTAGACTTGTGTAGGAATTCTGTACGCATAAGCGCATTCCAAGATATTAAATGCCTCGAAATGCTTTGTGTGCCTCGAAAGTGGTAAAAGTCGTTAAGTTCAGAAATTAATGATTTCGTAATGAGAGTGAGGGAAATGGATTTTATAGCTCACGACGAAGAATTGAATTGAATGATGGCAGGCAATATAAAGCCAAAATTAGGATGAAGATGAATGGAGTTACAGTCAGTCGCAATAAATGCTTCGTGTGCTTGTAATCTGAAGATGAGACTCGTGGTCTGAAGACATAAAGAATACAGATACTCTTCTTGGCTTCACAATAAAAAATAAAAACATCTTCCCGCAGCCCGTCAGTTCTAATCTGAGAACTAATTGTTGCAAAACGCAACTTCTCATCTTGTAAGAGGCACGAAAATGCGAGGCAACAATAGCCCAATGTAGCGTTGATGATGGCAGGCAGGCAGGACTGAGGCTAATACGCTCATAAAACGCAAAACGCACGTTCAATTCTCTTCAATTCGTACTTGCACTCGTACTGCTTGATCTCATGCTCCACATTTAACTCCTCCGTACACGTACGCGAGTGAAATTCTGCACTGTAATACGTACACTTCCGGTCAGGATGTAAGCATCGTTGCGCATAACAATTAATGAGAAATCAACATGCGAAGCAGGCAGGAGACAGCAACAGCAACGGCGTACGTTTACAATGGGAATCGAAAACTCAACTCATCGTCAAATTTATTACAGAACGTTGTTTTACAATACGAACTGAGTCGCAAAATTCAATTTATACCATGATTAACCTGCCTCAATGAAAAGAGAGGTTGACGATTCCCTCAACCAACCACCCTCATGCCGAGGAAAAGAAAAGATTCACGAACCACGAATAAAAGAATTGTCTCCATCTGCCGAAATTCTTCAGTGAATGCGTGAATTTCGTGTCATAAAATTAATGATGCAGCATTCATTGCGTTGCAGTTAAGCTGTGAGTAAGTCTGATGATGATAAGGGTTAAGTGTCAACAATTTATTGTTAAACGAACGGGAGTATTCGAACGAGCAGGATAATCATCAGTGGAACCAATTTTATGCCTCGCATGTTTACAAGTGCAGTTGCACGTAAGAATGACGAACAAATTAATGGAAATTCACATTTGATGGGTTAATTGCTTGAATTCGCGTCTTTCGGTTGTCAATTTCTCAATGCACCACGAATTTGTCTCGGAGCAAAGGTACTGACAGACCTGTGAGCTTGTCAGAAAGAAGAATGTACTTTCTTTTCTTCATCAAGTCTTCAATGAAAATAAATCCCCGTCCGTCGCCGTTCTGAATCCCGGCGTATTCACTCACTCAGAATATCCGGTGTTTTCGTTGTATTGAAGTCGTCTAGCTTGTCAAGTCAGAAATTCACTGAATTATAATTTAACGCCCAATCATTTGTTTTCTGGACTGAGCAGTTATTTGGACATGTCATCCTAGAAAGCTCGTACTATCGTAAAGCTTTTACCTTCTTGGCACGAATTTAGAATAAAAACTTGACTCGAATTGAGCTCGGGTGTCGTGCTATCAAATTAAACTAATTCTTAAACTGCGCCATTTCTATCCTCTTTTTGCATGAACGGGTTGGTTCGAATAGGAATTAGAGTTCATTGAAGCACGTAAATTTTAAACGACTCCATAATTCGATGCTTCGTTATTCGGGATATCGTCTGGCTTTTCCCTGCCTCCTAATTAATTCTTAGGTTTTTCGCCTCCGTCACTCTACGCCATCTGAATAATTGTATTTTGTATCTAAAATTGCTCTCGACAAATTTGTACTTCAGCTCCTTGTTTCCTGCTTTACAGGCGTCAACAGCTGCGGGGCATTAACGACTTTCATAGACGAAGATCTGTACGATCGCTTGGGACCCGTCCCGAGACTCAAAATGGAGCGAAATGTCTGCGTTATAATTCTTCGTGCTAATGTTCATTGGCTGCCGCGAGTGTTCGCAGTAATAAATCGGTGTTCACGCATCAGTAGTGGTGTTATAGGTTCAGCGCAGGGTCTTTACTTCTTCCACAGTTTTTAACATCAACGTACTTTGCAGTAGTCTCAAGAATACTTAGCAGCAGCTGCTGTGCCAATAAAGCCAAGTGATGCATTCAAAATTCAATTCAGGATTGTTGTCATTCATAAATATTTATTTCCTTTACATAATTAAAACAAAGAAGTATATAAACATGCAATTTAGTTAAAATCGTCAAAAGCTAAGCTAAAATGAAAATTTAAATAAAACAAGGGAACGTTTTGCGTTTAAGATACGCGACTTACAAGCTATGGACATTGACCACCAGATGGCCGAGCCAATCGACTCAGTTACGTGTTCCGTTCTTTGTACAGGATCCTAAATCGGCTTCCAATTTTAAAGAACAGAACACGCGACTGGGCTTTGGGGGATCCGGATAATAATACGACAATCATCATTGTGAGAAAACAAGGTTCATGGATAATTGAAATACTTTTTGTTTGCTTATTCACGTGTTGAGAAGGTAACATACTAAAAAAGAAGAATAGGTTGGCCTCAACTGAAGTCGCACGACTCTCCCAAGCAATGTCATGAAACCGAAGCACGCATTTTTGTATGAAGCCCTTTCTTCATCCAAAAGTACGAGACCAACGAGACTTTGTTGCTGAACAGGATTTGTGAATACCGAATACAATACGAATTCACATTCTGAAGTTGTATAAAATATTTCAATTCTTCATGCATTTCACGCTATCATTGAAAATTCAGGTGAATAGCTGGGGCGAGTTTCTGTTCCAGCATGCTTCCATTTTCTGACAGATGCTCCACCGCCTCCAACGGGTTAATTTCGTGAGAAGCGGACGCAGCGGCTGCGGCCGCGGCGGCGGCAGCAGCAGCAGCAGCGGCGGCAGCTCTCCTGCAAAAGAGCAACAGCGGCGTAATTAAACCTATCCTTCTTATTGCCGCCATACCCATGAAAAAACTTACCTTTTTTTCACGGATCCAGAATGGAATCGTCCTCCTTCCCCCCGGATCCGATTCATCGCATGCTTATGCCGAGATTCGTGGAGGTATTTTGGCCGTTCTTTGGGTATCCTGCCTTCGGCCTCCAGTCTTGCTCGAGCCTGCCTTCGTTTTAGGATTCTGTGATACTGTTTTGCATTAACATAAAGGGGTTCTTCTTCAAGGAGTTCCGGAGTTGCGGCAGGGACTCGAGTCTGTTGTACCATCTAAAAGAAACGATATGGATTTCGAAAAATTGCTAGGCAAATCAGCAATTACTCAACTCATATCAAGTTCAATAGCTTACGTAATTTGCTCCCCCGATTCCAATGGATTGTGGAATTGTTATGGCGTTTGAGGCCGAGGTCGTTCCACCGGGGGACGTGGAGGCCATCGGAATTAGTGAGTTGTTGATTCCCAACACAGCCTGCTGGGCTGCTTGCTGAGTGCCGTCCAACGAAACAGGCTGATAAATGTACGTCTGACCATCGGCTGTTTGTATCAGTTGAGAGCCGGGCTGAAGTTGCGCCTGTCGGGAGAAGAATTTTAATCAATCAGTGCTTCTTATTAAATCTCATGAATCATAAGTAGGAAAAGCAAGTACTTGGAGTCCTCCTAGGCTGCTCAGTGGAAGAACCATTGCTTGCTGCAACCCACTTTGGAGGGCTTGCAGGACGATTGGTTGATTTCCAATCTACAATAACGCATGCAACAATGAAAATGAGGTTGAATTTGTGAAGTGAGCAGTTGCTATCACCACTTGAATCCTGAATTGAATGCATACCGTGATTGATTGATTATCATTGGATTGGGTGGCTGTGGTCGCTGTGCTATTTGTGGGGTCCATAACCATCACAAACTGCTGGCGATTGTTGGTGGCGGCTCGATCGTCCTCCTTTTTAACTTCCACTGCAACTCAATAGTTGTCGTACACGTTAGTCAATACGTTCCATGTTCATTTCCGGAGGCAAGTATATCATTAAATCACATTTACTTGCTTTGATTCAGCGTTTAGTCCCACTTTGCCAACACAGAGGCAAACCAATCGTCTCGAGTCTACTTCACGGAACAGAGGTAATATGAACCTGCAGATTGAAGGATCGGGTGCGAAGGAACAGAGAACTCAGTCATGGAGGCGGTAATTTGGCGTGCGTGTGTTATCTTTTAGATTCATCCATGATTAAGTCCTTGGCCGTCAAATTATAATCTGCAACAAGATAAATCGATTTTGTGTAAGACCTGAAACTGAATACTTAAACAGTAAGACTGAAATCGGTCCTGGAACAAAACTACGAATTCGTGTCCACCGATACGTACCTCCAGCGGCAAAATTTCTAACTTGTTGCCCGAATCCGATAAAGATGTGATATTTGACTATTACATCCACCGTCCAATCATACGGCACCCGGCAATTATAATTCTAGTCGTGTAAGTAAGTACGTTTCTCGAGTCTCAAGGTAGAGGAGACAATTTTGTTTGATTTCCTTCTTCCGTGGGGGCAAGCAGTTGCCTATAATTTAAGGGAAATAATATTTTACTACTTGCGCTAGGAAATGTACTATCAACAACTAAACTCGTTACCTTAATAGTGAAATCCAGAAACCTAAAATCTTGAAAAGATTCCAAATTGCTGTGAATCACCGATATTCTGACGGATTCGGTCCCTTCTTTCGTCGGGATTTCGGGATCCGTTCCTGTTCGCACTCGGCTGGAAATTCTGCTTGTTGGGCTGTGTGTTATTCAATGGTCAAATATATTTCATATTGGCGGCCCTCTGTGTAATTTGCAGAACTGTTGTTGAATGAGAAGAGAAGACAGCGTCTCTTGTCCAATAATAATAACCATCAATGCCATGCATCCTCCAAACAAATCAAAAGCCGAGTCCCAGCAGAAGAAGGCTGAACAAAGCTGGCCGCAGAGTCCAACCAACAGCAGCCGACGATGTGCATCGTCCCACCATCCCTTTTCTCCGGCTATGTATGCCTGCCTGGCCTGTACAACAAAACCTCATGAAGAGAGAAGAAATCTCTCCAAAAAATTCCATCCGATATGATGCGGTGATTAGCCACACTTTGCCTGGCCTGGCCAGAGCCAGGGTCTCTTTACACCGTTACCCATTCTTGACAACAATGAAATAACAACAATCAAGACGAAGCGAAATCCGATCTTGTAATTGAAATTGTCACGGGCTGCATGGAAGCCATTATTGTAAATGAATCCGAAACAATAAAGTCCTCAGTTTTGAACGCTCACGATTTCCTTTTATTTATGTTACTTCTCCAGCTGTACTTAATAACGTACGTCTACATAATTAGTAGATAGCTGTTTGGTCGGTCGGTCGTCTTACGCTCTACGTTTTGTCTTGTCTTAGGCATTACATTACGATTACTGCTTATGAGAATAAAATAAATGGCTATTACAAAGTAAACAAATTATTATGCAGGTAGAGGTTTTTACCGGCGAAGGCGACGGGTAGCAAACAAACAAACGTGAAGCGCGTTGAGTGTGAACGAGAACTCTGAGGTCTGACCTGAGATTGGCCTGTACCGGCGCTGAACAGAAACTGACGCTATTCTACGTATGCTAAAAGATATACAATTTCCTGAATCTAGAGGAACAATGTAAGACGACCAAGTGCATAATTATTCGGGTAACAAGTAAAACTGTGGTTTTAAGGTAAAATAATAGCCGACATCTTAAGTATCTCGTAATTAATCTAATCTATCGAATTTCATAACACATTTCATGCAATTGTCATGTTCCTTGAGCAAACACGCTTCAAATCTCTTCTCCTGTACAAAATGAGTCGTATGCTCCATAAGCATAATCTACAATAAGTTATTGTCCAGCAAACATAAATCTCCATCTCATTCCAGTTCGTTATTCAATGCGTTATTCTTTGTATGATACAGCAAAACTAACTTAAATTAGATTTATAATTATTAAGGTAACGCTTCATCTTAAGGCCACATGTTTATATTACATAGTAAAAAGGCACAAACAGTTTCTTGTTTCATCGTTGTACAAAATTTTCTATTTTGTAAGGATCAACATCGAAATCACACTTATCAAGACAGTTTTGTCATTCAGAAAACATTTCCGCTCTCATTTCACGTTCACGCATTATGTTAGTTGTGTCTCATCTTAATTTACATTTTTATCTTTTGACTAGAGGAGCGAGGGCTCCTTAAATTGTGTACGCTTTGCTACAATACAAATTATAAGGGTCAACAGCATTCATAACTTTAACTGGGTTGGGTTGCGCGAGGAACTTGCATATTTCTTGACACGGAATAGGAGTAAGCTTCAAGTTGAAAGAAGTCAGAAGGAATAAATTGAATTAGGAGTGGAGCTTTAACTAAATTGGAATCATGATTATTACTATCTATTTGTTTTGAAGTTCGTTGTAGGATTTATTTAGAGCCACTTGCAGCGACTGAGAATGTCGTTATCGTAGAGCAAACTTGTAAACTTAACGTAACTTCCCGAGTTTCAGAGAGTCTGAAGCTCTTTGGTCCCATTTGACGTAATCACCAGTTTTTGAGTAATATTCAATCACATACGTGTCCTAAGTTAACTGACATCCTGAGAAATGGTACTTTAAACTTTTAGTTTTATGCTTGTTCTAGGAATTAAGATTCTTAGTTTTAAAATATAAATCACTTAACCAAACAAGTACGTGCAACGAACGACTGAGTTTCAATTATGAATTTTGAGTATCACCGAATATTTCCGCATACTTATTGACACATAGATGGAAGTTTAGAGTTCACGAAGTCTTTGCATAAGGTCGTCGCGCACAATTCGGTCTTCCCTCGGAGCTCTGCCTGCAGCGTGTGCCCTCGGCGGCCTCGCATCACCATTGTCGACTGGAATCTCTCTAGGCAGTTATAAGAAAGTTATTAGATGTCACATAGGTCAGAATAATACGTATTCTACGAGAAGAAAGTGAATGACTCACGTGATAATTTCTCTACTTGACGGAGATAAGACCATAATGTTTGATCGAGATCGGCTTCTATTTAGTGGTGTCTTTGCATCTCCACCAGCACCTGAAGTAATAAAAAGATTAAGATTTTGAGCTCTAAAATAAACACATTAACACAATTCTCATTCTTGTACCGGAAACATGTGCGCGAGGAGAACGTTTCCTTTTCTGGTCAGGGCGGTGGAAAGCTTGGCCAGTTTTCAGCGCTTCCAGTAGATTGTCCATCACACCAGTGTCATCACCAGCATTCATGTCAACAAGAGCCTGTTTACGTGCCAGACGTTCTTGTTTCTCCTGCTCCTGCTTTAGTTTCGCTTCCTTTGCTCGCCTAATTTTCTCCTCCGTCTCGCGAACTCTGATGTTATCTTTGTGCGCTTGCTGCAAAAGAAAGTAATACGACTCATTCCAACACATAATTCAAATCAATTAATTCACAGCATTCTAATTCTACCTTAAACTGGTCAGTGAATGTTTTCAGATCGCCAATACATTCTTCAACAGTATACTTGCTCCTATCAAACGCGAAGTACTCGGCCAAGTCCGCATACAGCGTGTCAATTTTGTTGAACATTTGTAACAAGATATCACATTGCTGACGGGCTTCAGCGGCAAATGACTACATCAAAACAAGAACTCGAATTAAAAAATTGTCAGAAGAGAAGGAAATAATAAAGTTGACAGCTTACGCTCATAACTTCAAAGAACTTGTCATTTGGTCCTTGAGGAGTCTTTGCATTTTTAAGGTCTGTCTCAAGATTCTTCAGGTCGGTGTCCATAAGCCGAAGTGATTTTTGAATTGTGTCAACGGATACTTTCGACGCTCTCTCCAAATGAATGAGTTGTTCGTCAAACGTAAGTACGTCAGGGAACTTGCTCTCCACCGTCTCTACTAAATAGTGTAGCAACGTCTGGCGGTTCTCTGCGTCTTTTGTGCTCGATAGTTTAGGAAGATATGAAATCTCGAATCCAACAGCTTGCCCATTTCGAGACCCAGAGTTCATAATGTTGCCCACAAGTAGAACAAGTTTAAGAAGCTCAGCCAGTTTTGGAGATGATCTGATTTCTTCACAGGCGGCTGTTGTTGCAACAATTCCCTGAAATATTACGCATAATAATTATTATTGAAATTGAGATTAAAGATTTTATTTCTACGTACAGGTTTGATGTCTTGGACTGTATCGGCATATTGTGACTTGAATTTGAGAGATTTCAGCCGTGGAACAAGTCGCTTCACAGAAGCAATCTGAAATAAAATTGTGACATTAGTAGAATTAGAATTTGTGGAGCATTTTGTAAGTAAATTTTGCGGCGAAAGTCTTACAGTAACTGCAAATTGTTCCGCATTGCTCAAGTCATCGTATTCTCCTTGCAGCTCTTCCAGTCTCTTGAGCTGATCAGCCGGTGGCATGTAGTTAATGAGCTGTTCCAGAATATTCGCAGGAAGCACGCTCTCATCACAACGAAGAATAGCAGCCTTCACGTGCTCGTACGTCATGTGCTTTAGTGACCCGCCCAGAAGGATTAACAAGTTTTGAGCAGATTTGTGGTCAAGTACTCGAAGTTCTTTCAGCTTCTTCCCTCCAATAATAGCACCATTCTCTCCTTCATCTATCAGATAAAGAAGTAAGATTAAGAATTAATGAAGTCAACCAGTCAACTCCAAAAATTACCTTTAGTCGTTTTCGGAGGTGGTCGTGTGGAGAAACGAGACAGACCGCTGATAATGTCCTCAGAAACCAACTTGTCCTCCTCAACTTTTACCCAAAAGGATTTCGAGGACAGTGTTTGTGGTGCAATCTGCATGCGATAAATTTTTACTTAGTTCAAGTTCATAATCATATGAGCACACCGATAAAGTCATATGTGTATCACTTACAGTTTTCCAGTTGGCTTTCTTCATTTGAATATTCAGATCCCACTTCTTTTTTGGTTTCATTCCATGTGGAAGGACGGCAGGTGCTGGTTTCGGCGGAGAGGCCACGAGTGATGGACCAAACCCTGGTGGTGCGGGCGGGCCTGGCGGTCCTCCAGGTGGTGGTGGAATTCCCATACCAGGCGGCGGTGGCGGTGGAGGAGGACCACCAAACATAGGCGGAGGTGGAGGAGGTGGTGGCCCGGCACCTAGGGGAAAGACGTATTTTACAATGTTAGAAACACTGCAATGCTCGCTTAAATTCCATTGCAATTGCTAAAATAATTACCTTTCCCTGGAAGAGGTGGGGGTGGTGGACCCTTTGGCATTAGTTTTGAGATTGTATCCACAGTGACATCAAATTCAGACTGCATTAAGCCATGATTTAGTTAGATGTCATGAAATATGGTTTTAAAATTTTTACGTAATACCTTATTGAAAACTCCCGACTTCAATTGGGCTTCGAATTCTGACAGCTTTTTTATCAAGCTAACATTTTGTGCCTCCGCTTCCTGTTTCTGTGTCAATGCATCCTCAAGTTTTCTGTTTAGTTCGTCTGTTTTTTTTTTCTCGTCAGCAGCCCGTAATTTTTCTAGAAGTTGCAATTAGTTAAATGCTAACGCTTTGTGGACATTGACATGCCAGTAAGTGGAGTGCAATTAGCAAGTATTTACCAACGACAAGGTTAGTTAGTCCATCAACATCAATGTTAAACTTTTTGGCTCTAAAATCTGGATCGTATCCACTTCGATGCAAGACAATTTGAGCAATGCATTCTTCGATTAGTTTGAAGTAAGCCGATCTGGGGAATGGCAAAAAGCGGTACAAAAATTATTTACAACGAAATTAGCTAGGTAGAATTGTTAGAGCTGGGGCTTTTCTTGTATACTAGTCATTATTAGCGAGTAGTCATCCGTACCTGATGTATGTATCGTCCCTGATGCAGAGGAGATGCTGAAGCATCGCCAAGAAAAGTGACTCTGCCGGCGTATCGACAATCAAGTTTTGTATAAGATCGTAACATTCCTTTGGGTCATCAAATTCAGTGTGAATGCAATCAAATTTCTCAGAGAACTCTTCAAAGTCCTCGTCCTTATGCGTTTTGAATAACTTGACTTGATTAAGCAACTCCACACTTTGATTTTCGGTGTCCAGTACGCTTTGTAGACCAGCTCGGGCGAATTCATTTCTCAAAAATATTCGATACTCGAAGTCATCCGGCATGTTCACAATGGCGTTAATCAACTGCATGCAGCTCACCTGCAAATAAAAAAATTATGTGATTAGTTATTGTTCAAACAATTATATTTTTTTAGGTAAGAATTAATTAATTTTTATTTGCACTCACGCGCAGGGTGTCGTTGTCATGATTTGCTAGGCCTTGTACTATTGGAACGAATCGATCACAGCCTTTGTTCTCTGCCGAAATTGTTATTGCTTCTAGAACTCTTTCGTGCCCTTGGAAGTCCGACAAAATGCACACCGCCCCAAGGAGTTTTGCGGCTTCTTGCATGACAGATGGCCGGGTGGGATCTAGAGATCTCGCGACAAGAGCGAAAACCTTGAAAAATACAACCAAGCATAGATTAGCATATGTCAATGTGACGCAATTGCAATATTAAGGAGCATATGTTTTTCAGCAACTTACTTCTTTTTGTCCAAAAACCTGCTTTAAGCCGGCCGTGTTGTTCATGAATGCCTTTAAACAGCGTATGCACTCCAACTGGATCTTGGCCATATGATCGCCCATTGAAGTAGATCCACTGCAAATAACATACAAAGAATTAATTACAACTTTTCCATATGGTCGTTTTACCTGTCTAATTTACTCTAAAATATAACTCACCCTCTGAAGGAGTAGCATTCGTTCAGCAGATTCAAAACTAACTTAAGGCCCGTGTTTCCAAACTCGAGAATCCAGGAGACTGGATTGTTTGTCAGTGTAATACGAAGAGATTCAATCAGGTTAGAAATCTTTGCACCACTCAAGTTCTCCAAATTGTGTTTGCTTAAGGCGTTAATGTAGTCTCCGGGAGAGTCTAATTTGCTTTTTGTTCCCTGCAACTGAAAGAAGAGAGAAGATGATCGTGCTCAATTAGAATGCTCCATGCTGATGGAACTTATCATCACTGCTGTCTAATTCTTACTGTGTGGTGAGCACCGGGTCCTCGTTTGTACGTGGACAGCAATTGCCTCTTGTTTGCTATTGGCTGGCGTAAGAGCGGTCCACGCTTTTCTTCATTTAAGTTCATATCATCCAACATATTTGTGAATTGCTCCAAGACTTCTTGATCGGTCAGCGGAACTTGGTCCTTCGAGTCGTCCATCTCACTGAAATCAGTCTGGGATTTAGGTCGAACAATATGCGTTCCCCCTTTGCCACTCTTGATCCCGAACTTGTTGAGCTGTGATAAGGTGGAAAAATTAGACAAAGTTATTCGCTAACTACCCTGTTAACTACCAGTTAATATTTTTGGCGAAATACTAACAATACTCTTATGCTTCTCCGGTCGTGACATTTTGAATGCACTTCGATCAACCCAGTTGGTAATTAAATATTTATTGTCGTTGTTGCTTGACGTTCAGATCAACTGATCAACTTAACAGCACAGCAATTTGGGTATTGTTCCCTCGTTCGATCACCAACCGAATCAACTGATGATTGAGAGGGCGAATCACGAATGCAATTAGTTTTATTGCTCAGCTCTCGTCAGTCGGCCTCCTTCAAATCTGCAATAGGCGGTAGACGGTTGGCAATGAATGACAAATGGGCCTTCAGGAGCAGATGAAAAGGCTTGGGCCGACGCGATGAGGAATAAATTAGTATTGAAGTCAAATAAAATGTGACATTAAATAAATAAAACCGTTCGACGACAAGAACAAGAACAACACTACAGCTTTGCAATCGCGGCTGCCGCAATGCAAATGCAAGCAAACGCAAAGACGTACGGGGCGCGACAATGCGAAACGCGAATTGCGAATGCAAATCAGAGGGTTACTTCGTTACTTGCATCGCAGAAATAATTTATGTGCACAAATTGCTATAGTTAAAGGCACAGAACAAGCACAGTGCGAGACGGGGTGCTGATGCTGGTGCTGTCAGGTAAAAGTAAACGAGTACAGTACACAGCGCAAGCAGGTTGCTCGCTAATCGCTGCACTGTAGCTTCAGCATCTCACATTAATGATTTCGGATGGTCCGTCAACGAATAAAACGAGAAAACGCAGGGTAATACGCAACAATGCACGCAATGCGTATTACGTTGCATTTCGAGACAGACAACAATGCAACAACAGCACGATAAAAACCGTGAGGAACAGAAAAGAGGAAGGGCTGGAAAGCGCAAGCAAGCAAGTGAGTGGATTGCGGATGAGGCTTTGCCTTGGCTTATTACCTTTGTGTATTCCGTTTACGAACTTCATTAGACCCAGTAGAGATCGTCATAAATCATCTCTGGTGGTACGGCATTAAATATTACCTGCGTTCCGTTCCGTTTGTCGTCTCGTCTCGTCCTAGTCTGTGTCGGTGTTCGCACCTTTTCAATTCTCAAGGAATGAGGATGCGAGATGCCTTTATATTAACCCGAGTTTTATACCCGTTTTAGGGTTAATGATGCAGTAAAACGTAAAAACGCTGTCTCTGTCGTGGCATAAAATCAAATTAGAAACCGAATTAACCGTATATGGATTTGGATGCCTGTCTTACCGAAAATCTCCTCGCTCCAATGAGTTGCAATTTTTTTTAGAGCAGCAGCCAACATAAACTGATTCGTAAACTCCTTTGTCGTGTCACGGAATTGCCTCTTCTTCAAGGTGGCAATTAAATTGAAGAGAAAATGAGTTTCAGCTTTGTGCAAAATCCGTTCTCACGTGCTGTCGACATCACGAATCCGATTTCTTTCGGCATATAACGGCCATAATGCTATTGCAGCTGAATTTTATGGCTTTCAAGCTTCAGGTACTCTATCGTACGATCAAGTACCTGAAAGGACACGAGGCGACGCCTTGTATAAGGCCAAGGCACGGGACAAGGAAGGAGCGATTAATTAAAATTTTGAACCATATTGGCTTGCCTTTGCATTCATGAAAATCAATGGCCGGCAGACTCAGAAGCTAGCCATACGATAGATGTGAAAAATTATTATTCAGAAGTTTTTTAAAGGTGTCCAAAATGTCCAAGACGACACTTAGAAGGTGGTTCCAGTGAAAAACCTAGAATATCATGGAGAATATTCCATTCTGACTTACTGACTTATTCATTATTAAAAACTATTCTCCAAATTCTCCACAATACAGATGTTAAGTACTGGTCCGGTTTCAAATTCTGTGCTGGCCTGCTCCATTCTCCTACTCTGATTATCTCACTGTTTACTTCTGCAGGGTGTTTTGTTACTGATTGTCGAAATTGTTGGTTCATTTGCCATCCTTCATTCATCAGCACAAGCCTTTCAAGAAAATGCTTTGCAGATTGAAGACGAGAAGACGAATAAGTCCGTGAATATATTGCAGAACTCTTTGTCCTTGCGAGATGTATTTTATAATGCGGCAGAAGGCGCTAATCCACGGCCTCTTCAAATGAACTTTTGCTTGAGTAGATAATGAAATTGTGAGATGCACTCTCGCACCTCGAATGGTGCCGCTGGTCAGTTTCAATTTATCAGTGACCCACAAAATTAATTTCAAACTGGATGATTACGCAGTTCTTCAGTCCAACTGCGTTGCTTCAGACCCGCCGGCTTCGAGCTAAGAATATGACCAATTTTTTTATACGACTACGATGCACACGAGTCTCCTGTACGCTTCCCGCAAGTCCTCGATCTTTCTCGACAGGATCGAGCCATTCTGCCAATCAGCAGAACACTGGAGCCGGTTCTAGTTTCGAAAGATTTGACAAGTACTTGCAGAGACGACGGAATGAAGCCGCCAATTCAATCCTCGTGCAGGTTCGCTTATAGATATGATATAAACTTATTTGATAATGAAGTTAAAAATACATAACGCTAATTCATTCTGGGTACCCTGCTCTACAGGTCAGCGGTCCTGCCTCAGTTCCTGATATCAAATCCTACCTCACATCGGAGTTCGGTTCACTGGCAACCTTGTTTCATTACTCCTTGCCCACGTCAACCGGTCGAGCGAGGCAGTCAGCGCAAGTTGGTTTAAGTTCTAGTCAAAGATCCAGTGCCAACGAGATTCACTGGATACTGGCGGAATTTCAACAGCAGGTGGACTATCAGAAAGCTGTCAACTCTTGCAGATTTGCGGAAGGAGCATTGCCCTTTGTGTCACCGCTATTGTGGTTTGG
The DNA here is from genome assembly GCA_009869945.1 of Mesaphorura yosii. Lineage (NCBI taxonomy): Eukaryota > Metazoa > Arthropoda > Collembola > Poduromorpha > Tullbergiidae > Mesaphorura > Mesaphorura yosii. Next base: position 130,633 of record WIXG01000149.1, read on the forward strand.
GCAGGAGAAATCCAAGTCTAAGAGGCCTCATAAATTTCCCCGGCAGATTGAAGTCCCAATTTTGGAATCATTAAAGCCTGATTCAAGTATCGATTTCTCAAAATCCAAAACGGTAATAAAATTCAACGAAAGTACCTAATTTGTCGACACGCATTTTAGTAAAACAGCAATATGCTTAATTTACAGCTCACTCAACAAATTACTCGGCTTGAAGAAGCCTTCAGAGTCAGTGAACTCGGAATTCGCGTCAGATTTCTGGTTGCAGCACATTTGGAGCTGGCACTGAAAACGTTCTTCCCCGTCGGAATTGTTCTTCCGTTTGGTTCGACAGTGTCTGGAATTGGGAGACAAAGTGGCGATTTGGACTTGGTTCTTGTGCCAGATAAGGTAAAGTACTGAAATACTAAATATCTGTTTCCAAGCTTTAATATTATTATCTGTTCCGTTCCCTTCCCATTTCAGAATGAAATATTTCCAAATGAGAGTTCACCTGACGCCAGCTCACGCCTTTGGTGTCAGACAAAGCTTTACACAAACGGAAGCAGTGGAAATTCTAGATTTCAAGTGCAAAGACTGATGGAGGCGATTGCAGACGTCATTCAGCTATTTGTACCAGGATGCTCAAATGTTCAGCGAATTCTCCAAGCCAGAGTGCCTATTCTGAGATTCTGGAGTGAATGTCTGGATCTCCAGTGTGATCTCTCAATGACAAACTCGTAAGTTGCTAAATATAATTCGCTGCCTTGTGGTATACAGATAATGTCTTGTCTGTAAAATTTAATATTCACAGGCTAACTGAACTAATGAAGTAAATTACTTTGCAGGAGTGGAATTCATATGTCTGAATTAGTTTACATCATGTCGTCTCTCGACAATCGGTTTCCTGCCCTTCTTTGTGCAATCCGGACGTGGGCGGCGTCACGCAAAATAACGAATCCAATCCCTGGAAAACAACCAACAAATTTCATGCTTGTTTTGCTGTTGATTTATTTTCTTCAGAACCAGAAAACACTTCCTACGTTAGATGTTTTATTCAACAACCCTGGTAAGTGACCTGTCTCGTAGTGAACTTCATTTTAAGCGGTTATGTCCGCCATTGATTGTTTTTTTTTTAAATTATTTTTCAACAGGTAAAGACGATACGCGAATAACAGCGGATGGGATAGACTGCACATTTCTGCGTGAACCGGACAAAATTATGAAGTTTTTCACTCCACAAAATTCGACCAGCTCACTTGCTGAACTCTTGTATGGCTTTTTCGAGTTTTACTCTGAATTTGATTTCAACAGCAAAGGAATATCGTTATACACGGGCAGTTCTTGGGGCAAGCCAGACTCTGGGCCAATGTACTTGCAGAATCCGTTAGAGAGGCACCTGAACGTGTCCAGGAATGTGTCCAGAGAAGAAGTAGTTCGTTTCAAAAGTAAGAGTAAGGAATTTTTATGCACGGGTAAAGGACTAGATTACAGTAGAAACGCTTGACTTGGATTTAATTAAATTCTAGTGCCAGATTGACTGAATTTCAGTACATTAAAGACTTTGAGATTTGTCTAAGAAATTACCTCAACCTCAAAATCGATTTCATTGAACAGATGAGTGCTGCGCTGCTTTGTGGAAACTAGAAACGTCCTCCAGTAATTCCGAGTACGAAGTCAAGCAAAATGGGTCGCTACTTCAAGAGCTGTTTCTAGCCTCGACTTCATTGTCACATCAGCCGAGTGGAACCGTAGTAAGAAATGGCGTCAAAATGAAGGAATTATTCTCAGACTAAAACAATTTGCAATGAATAAAAGCTATATTTTACAAAAGCGAATTTTATTCAGATGGTTTTACTTGATTTCCTGGCGTCGTAAAAAGCAGCCTACCGGCAGGCTGTGGCTCCTAAATACGGAAGTACGACATTGGCATTGCATTGCGACTTTGCATTTTTCTTTCGTGACCTACGATGCATTTTCCTCTTGTATTCGTCTTTCATGTTAAATGAGCATTCTTGTTCAGTTCTTCATTCTTTGAGTCCATTAGAATAAACTTTTATTAAATTTATGTTCAAGTTTAGATTTATATTCATGCGCCAAATTGAAATCAGCATCAATCACCGGTCGTTGCCGTCGCCATGCCATGCAAAGGGCAAAATGCAATGCGCATTCACCAAATTGCAGGCACGGCACAAAGGACGGAAGAAACGAAACGTATAATGCAAAATGAAGACATCAATTCAGTCGAGTCGAGTCTCAGCCAGAAAGTAGTCGGATTTTATTCGAAGTCTGAAAGTTTCGATCAGGTCAATTTTAATTATTTATTTTCATACGATCATAAGAGATAATTATTCATAACACAGTCTTTGTAAGCGTATTCTGATTCTTAAACCGATATCAGTACCAAAATAGCGTACATAATGAGTGGGGACATGTCTGATAAGAAATCATACAAGGATAAAGTCTCAAACTCTTACTGACTCAGTGTGCATTGAGTGTTTCGAAGTCCGACAACACTAAAATTACTCAAGTGGACCTAACTCAAGGCGACCAAAGTGCAGATCGTCCTCTTTCCACTCCACTGACTCCAGCTGAAGATAACATGGACACTCCGAAAGCAATGCTGTCGATTTCGAATAGCATCAACAAGGAGAACGATGGACCAGCGGCGGCCTCAGCAGTCGTGAAGGATGGGCACTTTTTTCTTAAGGAAGTTGAAACTGAAAAGTTCAAAATCGAGAAGCGTATTTCAGCAGGGGTGGAGAAGCTGGAATCAATGGATGAGGCATCGGACGAAGCTGGGAAAGCATTGGCAGCTATTGGAAAGGCTAAGTTACTGATTAATAAGAAGTTCAAGCAATTTGAGGGTTTGTGTCAGACTAATATCAAAGAAAAGACTCAAGGGACTTCTGGCGAGCCGTTCTCAACACAGAATGAAGATTTGGCTGGATTTTGGGACTTGGTTCTTATTCAGGTCGACCAGATTCATCAGATGTTCAAGGAATTGGACTGTAGTTGTGCTCCAAAGGTGACCTTACAAGTTGCATTTGCCTTGAGTTCAGTTTCTCGTAATTGTTGAATAGAAGCAAGGCAAATTGGACAATACCCATTAAGAAGTTGTGAAGAAAGACCAAGCTTTTAATTTGCATAATCTGTTCACAGAACTTGACTACAGCTGGTGCGAATGGTGAAACGCCGCTTCGGCAACGCTCCGCGCTGGCTCCCAAGAAAGATGCTTCGAAGAAGATAGGCTCCCCTAAGAAGACTACGCTTGTACGAGTCGTCAAACCTTCACCAGCATCAACTCCGAACGTGAGGTAAGACTACGTAATCCTGTTACAAAGACTCAAAACATCATATGCATTTATGCGCAGCCAGAATTAATGAAATTTGAAATTAATTTGCATCTTTTAGGGATGAAATGCGTCGTCAGTTGATCACAGAGCGTCGCAAGGCGATGAAGAATTCTGGTGATGTCATGCGTGGGGCAGCCTCGGACGCAAATATTCAGATCTTTACTCCATAATCTCACTCAACATGTTGCTCCACAAAATTTACAAGCAACCAAAACCACAATAAACCGAACAAAATCCACAGTTCAGAATACATTCTGTTTCTATTGTCAGGATATAGTAACAAGCCAAAAACGTAATTGTAAACAATATTACCATCGCTAGACGCTTAACGCTAAAATGTTAAAATGAATAAAATCATGTGAACAAAATGAAATGTGAAATGTCACATCAGTAAAATGATTCTCTTGCTTGGCCTGTGAGAAATTTGTATGCTTGAATTAATTGTAGGCTATATTAATTAATACTTAAGTTATTGAAGTATTCAATTTTTTGAATGTGTTTTGCAAGTTTTTTTAGGAAATCTGCTTCTTATCAATTGTCAAGTTTTTTTTACTGTGCTTTTGACAAGGTTTAATCTTTAGGAATTCAACTTGATTTCCATCACGGACGTTGACAATTACTGAACAGTATTATCTTAACTCTTAATACACTTTATAATTAGTACTTGTACGAATTAGTCAGCCGGCAGTGACAGTCTTTTCGTCCTGAATCGGAATTTCAATTTTAAGTTCCTCCTTACAACTTTTAAGATTAATTTTACATCCATCTAAGTCACTATTTCGATACCAATTATTTGTGAACGAAAAAATAATCAATCACGCAATGAATGAATTGAATGATTAAACAATCTGCGCTGCATTAGAATCTGAATCTGTCTCACATTATAGTTAACCATCATTTCACGTTGCCAGAGTTGTCGAACCTTCTTTTCTCTCTCGGATTGGACCCGAGCCCATGAGCCCAGAGTAAGAATAGACAAGCCTGTTCAGCCAAAACCCAAGCGAGCCCAACTGAGCCCCAGCGAGCCCAACAGAGCTCCATTCGTGTGCCTGAACTGGGCTTTACTGTGGTTTACGTGAGCTCTGACTCATCCATGAGAATGAGATTCAAGAAGCAGGCTAGGGCTAGGCTGCAAGTTCCACAAGCAATCTGTTGCAAATTCGAAATTTCATCCTATTAACTCCAACTGCGCTTTCTTGCAGGTAATGACATGGCTGGCTGCCTACTGCCTGATATGAGTAGATCAATGCCCGGTTGCCCGTATCTGCAAATCTGCATGCGTATTTCGTTGTCACTTATGCTGATTGATGAGTGTGGCGACAATTTCCTGTGAAACTTGTAATTCGTCTCATTCAATGTGAAGGTCAACTCGGTTAGCACCACAACCACAGTTCCATGAATCTCCTGCTTCGATGATTCATGCAGTATGTCGTGTCAATGCCATCCGTCTCAAAACTGCTTATATTCAGTAACTCGGTCTCTGACTGTCTTCTAAGAAAGCATGCCATGTCTCACTTTTGCGACTCGTTGGTACTGCCGTTAGTTTGTTGTTATCTCTCTCTTCACCTAGCTCAACCCGCATCCGCTTCTTCCATTCGCAGCTGCTGGTGCAGGGTTAATGAAAATCTAGACACTTGGACGACGGCACGACAGCACGACGACAGGCTTAGATTTGACTACGGTTTTCGCTGGCTGGCTGACCTGTGCTTGACCCGGTGCAAAAAAAAATCGCGTTTGGAAGTGTGATCAGTGACCACGCAGCTGCTCCACTCCAGACCCCGGTCGGAAGGATATGAGCCTGGAGAAAAGGTACGCAAAAGGTGGAAATTTGCGATCCGTCATATTTTCTGGGCAAGTCGAATATTTTTAGAACTGGGTCCTTTTTATTTCGCCCTACAAAACAGAAGTCTTCTCCTACACGCTGATGCTGACGATGAAGACATTTCACGTGCAGACAGTTTCCACACGCCTCCTTGCTCTTCGAAGGAGTTTGCAGCAAAAATTGCATCCACCTCCGTATCCACACCAAATTACACGAACAACAATGAAAATGCTGGGTTTGAGGATGAGCGCACTTCCGACACAAGTGCAGTGACTGCAAATTCTGGCATTTGCACTGCCACCACGAATGAGCCAGAAGATGAAGATGTCCTCCTTCGAAACGCAGACGACCAAATAAAAAGGGGAGAGAACGAGAAAATTCGCAGACCCGCTGTGCCCTACTACAAATTGGTACCTTTGACCAGCATAAAGTATAATTCAAAATTCATTTCTTTAATGCCGATCTTCTTTTCCACCAACCAGTACAGGTACACTACGAAAAGTGACAAATTGCTGATCGTGGTCGGGTGTCTGCTGGCGATCGTGACCGGCTTCTGTGCCCCAGTGACAAATTACGCGTTTGGGCTCGTCACAAAAGCGATGATCGCCAAAGGCTCGAATACAACGTGTCCGTCGCCATCGTCAGGCTCTTCTCAGGCTCACACTGTTTCATTTTCCTCGCCTTTCATGAAGTCAGTGGAAACGTTCGTCATTTACAACTGCGCTTGTGGAGTTTTGCAGTTTGTTCTTGGGTACTCAATGGTCGTGTGCTTTAATTTGGTGGCTGAAAACCAGGTGACAATGAATCATATCACAATCCCGTATGCGTTCAGATGTTTAAAAGTCTTCGTTATGGATACTTGTTGACAGGCTCATAAAATAAGACTAAAATACTTTGAGAGTCTTCTTCGCCAAGAAATTGGGTGGTTTGACATTCATCGCAAAAAGGATTTCTCCCATCGTATCACAGAGTAAGCGATTTGTAAAGGTGAACAAAATGGGAACGAGCAGTGTTGGCAGATCTCAACAATGGTTCTGAATTTGCAGAGACATCCTCAAAATTCAGGAAGCCATGAGTGAAAAGTTGGGGCTCTGCATTTTCACAGTCACGAACTTCATTCTTCTCGTTGCTCAATCATATTACTATGGCTGGAAGCTGAGCCTGCTGCTGACATTCGCGCTGCCACCGATCTTCATAATCACTTACCTCCAGACGGGCTGGAGCAATTGGATCACTACGAAGGAGCAGGAAGCGTCCTCGTCCATTGCAACCGTTGCTCAAGAGGCCCTCACAAATATTCGAATGGTGGCTGCATTCAATGGGCAAGACAAGGAGGCCGAATGCTACGACCAAAAGCTACGTCTCGCAACAAAGTTGTCCTCCAGGAAGGGTGCCGTCCTGGGTCTTGGGCACGGGCTGAATTGGATGTGCTGCTTTTTAAACTACTCACTGGCATTCTGGTACGGCACCCATCTCGTCATTGAGAGCAGGGAAAGTGGCGATGGGACGTATGGCCCGGACACAATTGTCGTGGTAAGTTCATGTATAATTCACAGCCAAACGAGTGGAGTGCCGCTGAGATTTTCTGCGCCGCGGTAGGTTTTCTTTGGAATCCTGGTCGCGTCTTACAACATTGGGTCGGCTGCTGAATATTTTGAGGCATTCGGTGTTGGGACCGGCAGCGCTCGTCGAATATTTACTACAATAGACAGGTTCGGTCGCTTAATAATGCCGTATCATTATGAATGAGGAACGGGAGGCAATTGACTATTTTGTTGGACTGCAGAGTACCCAAAATCGATGCACTTGGGCTGGACCCTGGATTCACGCCCGCCGGCCGGGCGAAAGGTGACGTTGAATTCGTCGACGTACACTTTTCTTATCCTTCTCGTCCCAACTTCCCCGTCTTGCGTGGATTTTCACTGAATATCCGACCCGGTCAAACTGTGGCACTCGTTGGTCGGAGCGGTGCTGGAAAATCGACTTGTGTTCAACTCCTTCAGAGATTCTACGACATTTCAAAGGGAGAAATCAAGTTGGACGGAGTCGATGTTCGAGATCTGAACCCTGAGTGGCTCCGATCCCAGTTCGGGCTCGTGAGTCAGGAGCCGATCCTCTTCAATCTGTCAATTTATGAGAATATTAAGCTCGGGAAAGACGGCGCGACCAGAATGGAAGTCGAGGAAGCAGCCAAGACAGCGTTTGCCCACGATTTTATTATGCGACTGCCAGAGGTAGATGGCAAAAGCCTCCAAACATTGGCTTCTACTATTCAATTCGTGGAATCTGAAATTTAGGGCTATTCAACTCTAGCCGGTGAGCGCGGCGTTCAGCTTTCCGGGGGCCAAAAGCAGAGAATTGCAATTGCTCGGGCGTTGGTCAGAAATCCGACTGTGCTTCTTTTGGACGAGTAAGATTTCGAGTTTAGATTCTGGTTTATCCTAATTTATTAATTTTCATGTCTCCTTTTGCCCAGGGCCACTTCTGGTAAAAGGAATTTCGCGTATTTCGCCAGATTTCTTCCTTTCTGCTGCCACGTTTATATTTTTTATCTCTAGCACTCGACATGCAAAGCGAAGCAGCAGTCCAAGCTGCTTTAGAACGGGCACGACATGGTCGAACGACAATCATTGTTGCTCATCGACTGTCGACAATCAAAGCAGCCGACACGGTCATTGTTTTGGAAGAAGGAGCTGTAAGATTCCTGATGGAAGCATTACATCTGTATTTTCTTAATGCTTTGCGATTTGACCGTTTAGGCCTGTGAGGCTGGAAGTCACGTCGAGTTGATGGAAAAGAAGGGCCTATTTTATAATCTCATAATGGACCAAAGCACGGACGACATTGTGGACTCGTTCAAGCCTGAGCTGGACGTTGTGCCAACTGAAGAAGGCACTAATCATGTGATAAAAATCCAAGATGAGAAGTCTGAGACAGTCCAGATACTCCCTTCTAAATCGATCAACGACCACGAGTTAAATGTAAGCGAAAATTCATATACACCTTCAAGCTGTATTGTTTTATTTGTCTTAATGCATTTCGACCATAAATTCGTGCAGGAACGCAACGAGTTAATGAGGAGTTTCAAGTTGACCCGAATGCTGAAAATGGGAATTCCAGAATGGCCGTATCTTCTCGCAGCCGCTTTTTTCACTATACTGAAGGGCTTCAATGTCCCCATTTATTCTATCGTGTTCGGCAATTTCATTGCAGTAAGGCTCTGACTGACCAGAACTAGTAAGAATTTAGTTGGCAATTTGACACAGTTTAAGTAATTCCAGATTTTTGTGAGCTCCGATGACCAGTACGTTTCTGAGCACGGCAATTTCTATGCACTGCTCTACCTCGCCATTGCACTGGTCACTGGGTTCTCAGCCTTCGCTCAGGTACGAGCACGAATTAGTACTCCTTAATTACGTACGTTTTGTGTATCGTCCAGACTATTTGCGTGTAACTAAAGTTGTGCGATACAGAGATACTTTGCAGTTTTAGCGTCGGACAAATTCTCATTGCGGTTGAGAAGCCTGCTGTTCAAAGCTCTGCTGAGACAAGACATTTCTTACTTTGACGAGCAAGAGAACAGCGTCGGCCGCCTGTGCGCCAGACTCTCGTCGGATGCCTCCAGCATGCAAGGGGTAACTCGCTTTCGTTTGACTTAAGTTGCCTAATTCCTAAGGATATTCGTATTGTACAGGCGATTGGAAACCGGCTGATTGGGCTCGTGCAAGCAGCCACGATAATTTCGCTGTCGCTTGCAATGTCCTTCTACTACCTTCCGAAGATGGGAGCCGCCCTCTGCTTGTTTGTGCCACTGGCAATCTGCGCCACGCTGGTTGAAGGCAAAATCCTGTCCGTGGCGAATATCACCGAGAAGAAGGCGATAGAGAACGCAGTGAGCATCGCGGTGGAGACTCTCGACAATATTCGTACTGTGCAAAGTCTCTGGGTTCAAATGCAATTTATGGGATTGTACAAGCAGTCGCTGGAAGAAGCCCACAGGTATTTGTGGACTTCAATCCAGCCCAGGCATGCGTCATGACTCGTTCTCGCTTTGGATCGATCGATATCGTTGTCGTTTCCAGGATAAACATACGGAGGGCACACATCCGAGCACTGGCCTACGCCTTTGTCTACGCGCTGCCGTACATTGCGTATTCAATCAGCATTTTCTATGGCGCCTATTTGGTGGAACACGAGTGCGCTCACATTTCAGATGTCTTCAAGTAAATAGCGAAAAATCTTCACACTTCCCTCTGTGCCTTTATTCTTTCATGCCTTCTTAATTATAGGGTTGGAGAGGCCTTAATATTTGGATCCATGGCGTCAGGTGAGACATAATTTGCAATAAATTTAGATAACTGTAGTAAGCAGGTGTACTTCATGTATTTAGGAACTGCGCTGGCGTACGCACCAGGTAAACAAGCGGGGAGTCATGTCTTTTCTAAGCTCGGTCTACGAAAAAGATAGGAAGCCATAAGTCACGACTCACGAGTTTGTTGGTGTATCAGATTACAGCAAAGGCAAAATATCGGCGGCCCGTATTTTCAAACTCCTTGACAGGGTGCCATGCATTGGCTCGTTGGGTGATGATGGGAGGCTCTTGGTAACAAAAATTGGTCACGCGCCAAATGTGATAAGTTCACCAGCTCATACTATGATTTTTCAGCGTGATCCGAAAGGAAAGACCGAGTTTCAGAATGTGTCCTTTGCGTATCCTTTGCGGCCCACCGTGAAGGCGTTGGCCAATGTCAGTCTGACAGTGCAGCCTGGAGACCAAATTGGACTGGTCGGGCAAACTGGGTCAGGAAAATCCACGATTGCGGCACTCCTCCTTCATTTCTACAATCCACAAAGTGGAAAGATTGTGTGTGCAATTAATTCTCTTAAAGCATACTTCAAATTATCTCGCATTTGTCGTTTTTCTGATGCCACAGACTTTCGATGATGAAGATTTGAATACTTTAAACACGAAGGACTTGCGAGGGCACTTGGCTTTAGTTGCACAGGAGCCTGTGCTGTTTGACCGGAGCATTGCCGAGAACATAGCGTACGGAGACAATTCGAGGGACTGTTGCATGGACGAAATAATTGCAGCTGCCAGAGTGGCCAACATTCACGACTTTATCGTCTCACTGCCTGCGGTACATTAGTGAATTCTCGATCTCCGACGAAAAATTCACCGTCACATTCACGTAATCACTGTTGGAGCTGAAATTTTGCATATTACAGGGATACTCGACGCGCGTGGGTTCTTTGGGCTCCCAGCTCTCTGGAGGTCAGAAGCAGAGGGTTTCAATTGCCAGAGCGTTGCTCAGATACCCAAAACTACTGATACTCGACGAAGCGACGAGCGCACTAGACGCAAGCAACGAGAAGATAGTCCAGGAAGCGCTGGAGAAAGCCAAAGACGGCAGATCATCGATTGTCATTGCACATAGACTAACCTCCATCCAAAATTCGACCAACATATTCGTCATGAATGACGGGAAGATCGTGGAGCATGGAACACATGAGCAACTGCTTGCAAACTGTAATGAGTATCATGCAATGTGGTACGCGCAATATCGGAAAAAGCATAAAACGCAGACGCAGGAGGCTCGAGAAACTTGAGATTGTACAGCTTTAATACTGAATTTGACAAAAATTTGCCATATGTTACAAATAAAAACGAATTTAGTCTTGCTTATGGTTACTTAATCATGATTCATCACATTGTTGCCGTAATTCTTGTTGATTTACTTTATTAATACAAGTCTTCAGTGACTTGACTGCTTTGTGCAATCGACAAAAAGGACCTTCCTGACGCGCGAATTTAAACTGCTTGAATCCAACAGGCTGAGAGAAGCACATGGACTCCGAGCTCCAACTTAGCCCTGAAAGTTATCATAATTAAAGTTCTGTGTTTACTTACTTCATTTAATTCTCTACATACGCCGGTGTATAATTAATCAGTTCATCAAACCACTTGAATTTAAACTAATCTGAAACCACGTTAAGTGCTTCAGAATGTCGTCTTGGAAGAACACTCACAAAGCATACCAGAAACCTCATCGGGAAAGGCACCAGGTAAATTAGCTTAAGCTTTAATGATAGGACTCTTCGATTCTTCTGAATGAAATGCTTTCAGTTTGTAACGCATTTATTATTGACAGCCGGAAGCCAGACAGCATCTCGGTCACCTCGAGAAGAAGAAGGATTACAAGCTTCGTGCAGAGTAAGTTCTGATTACAAAAATTCAGTAAGTGCAAACAGGTCAACTATATATATTGATTGCTAGACTAATTAATTTTCAGAGACTACAATGCGAAGAAGGCGGACCTGAAATACCTGCACACGAAAGCCTTAGACCGCAATCCCGACGAATTCTATTATCACATGATCAATTCACAAGTTCAGGTACTGCAAATTAATAATTAGGTTTTAGTTGTACTGAATATTTAATTATCCTTTATCCTCTAATTTTTAATTGATAATTGCTTTCTACAGGAAGGAATTCATAAAGACAAGGCTAAGCAAATAGACTACACTCCCGAACAAGTCCAGTTAATGCAGACACAAGACTACAAGTACATTGTCACGAGGCAAACCATGGAAAGCAAAAAAGTTGAAAAGCTTCGAGCCAATTTGCACAAGCTGGATGAGGCCATGGCTCAGCCACCAAATAAACACACATTCTTCGTGGACGATGAAACAGGAGTAAAGAAATTCAACATTGTAGACCAGTTAAAAACCACGAAGGATCTGCTGAAAAGACGGTACAACCGGTTACGACTTGAAGACCTGAACAAAGGCGTCGTTGTTCAAGGAATCATTTCTGGAAACAAAGTCGGCAACCTTCGAAAGGTGCAGGAGAGCCTAAAGGAAATTTCCAAGACCAAGCAAAAGGAATACAAATTGCTGGAAGCACGAGAATCTCGGCGATTAAAATTGCTCAGGCTGCAAAGAAAAATGGAACTAAAAAAGGCGCTGCAGGTAAGTTTAGAATTTTTTTTTTTTTGGGGGGGGGGACACTCCAAACCCGCATTTGCGACCACTACTCACTGTTATTTGAATTTTTAGGACAAAAAGAGCCAAGTCAAACGCCGACATCAACCGGAGGATCGAGAAGCTGCTCCTGTGTACGAGTTTCATGCTAGGCGGAAAAAATAAAACTAGTATTGTTAAATAATTAGGCTGACACCGTTTTTTCTTATTATTGTACTTTAACCACGAACTGACGAAATACAAATTTTAGACCACGCTTGTAATTTTTGTAGCATTTTTATCGTGTGTTGGGTTATGTTAGGGAACAAGAAAAACGCATGGCTGCATTAAATTATTTCAGGAACTTGTTGGCTACTTTCATTCCGTGAACTCGCATTTTGAGGACGGGCCCGGAGATTCTTTGTCGGTTTGCATCTATTCGCTTTCCTTGGCTGCATGCGTGGCTGCGTGGACAGTTTGACTTGATCGAATTCTCGAATCGGCAAAAAGAAATCTGGAACTTGCTGAGCTGAGCAATATATAATCACAAGTTGTGTGGTAAAGTTTTGATATTCGTATTGCACACATTGAATTGTTTAACGAATTCGACTCCCACCCATTACTGGGTTTCTAAGAGTCTGATGGATAATCCAAAGGGTCCCAAAGAGCTCCCATACATCTTGTATCCGTACTCGCCTTCAACAACCATACATCCTCCAGTTCCTCCAAGAAAGGTGCGGACGGGGATCGTGGGCATTGAACGTGATCTTGAAAAAACAGCCAAAGCCACGCACGGCAAGATTTCGGAAGCATTCCAGGATATCAACAGTCTCATTGAAGTAGCGAAACCGATGGTCGGTCTTGTACAGAAGATATCAAGTGACATAAAGGTGAGCTAAACTTTAGAAGCTAAGCTTAGCTAGCACACTAATTTACATGTTGATTCCCTAACTGATTATTGATGTGCTGATCTGAACAGGACAAGAAAGGAAACATCAGCGAAGACGAGACGACGCAATTTCGTCAGCATTTGCTTAGCCTTGGTATAAAGGATCCAGTGACCAAAGCCAAGTACGGGTCTGGCCACAAGTACTTTGACAGCCTGGCTGTGGAAATTTCCAAACTACTAGCGAGTGAAGTTAAGGTACGTAAACTTTAGTATTCAAGACCCAGGGATTAATTGTGGTTAATGTGAGCAATTTTCGTTCTCGGTAGAATTGCGGCGGAATCATGAGTCTGGTGGAAGCCTTTTGCAGAGTAAATCGGGCTCGTGGTTTGGAGCTCGTCTCACCCGAAGATTTGAGATGCGCCTGTGAACAGCTCGAGAAACTAAACCTACCAATCACACTTCGCGAGATCGGTGATAAGGTCAGAGTGCTTCAGCACGAGTCATTTGACGATAATCATTGTGTGGCATCAGTACTCTCTATGGTAAGTGAATTCGACTTCACTCGCATTCTCCTTTTGTGCGCGATTCAGCAGTTATGACATGAAAATAAATATTTCCTTGATCTTTTTCCAGTTGGACTTGCACATATCACTCACGCCAGAAGAATACGCTCGTTTGTCAGGAATTCCGTTTATACTCGCCAAACACGGTTTGATTTTGACAGAAAATTGTGGGAGGGCTTGTCGTGATGAAACCATCGAAGGTCTAAGGTTCTATTCGGCCGATCTCTTTTACCAGGAATAAGCCAAGCCTTAACTGCCTAATTGAGTTATGGAACTTAACTTGCCTTCGTACTGAAATAATATAGCTGAATATGTGGATACTTGGAAATTGTTCAAATTATTAATTATACTTTAATCAAATGAATCTCGAATGACGGATTTTCTGATACGCTATTCTGATTGAGATACGAAACGAATGAATGTACTTAGCACATGAATTCAACACGCCCGCAGCCATATTATTAATACCAAAATATTTACATTATGAATTATTTGGAATGAAGCACAATTCGAAGATATCGCACTTAAACGTAATTCATATCAAAGTCAAAGAATGAATAAATATTAATTAAGGAAATACAGAGGATAATTAGAAGTAGCATCTTCAGCACGGGCAGCTCCTACACGATCACGGGGTATCAAGCGTAGCTCAGATCCATGCTTAAGAAAGATGTTTCCTGAAACGCATAGAAAAATATGGCTTAGTCGAGTTAATGTAAGAAAATGCTAACTGAACTGATCAGCGGATTATATTTTGAGTTCCCTTACCTGCAGTTTGTTGTGGATTTATACCGATTCCATCGTCCGTGATAATGGCAGATGTTGCTGGATCGACCTTGAATTCTTCCGCAGCGAATTTAAGAACAGCCGTGAATGGTGTGTTCTCTGGAACACTCAGTCTGCGAACAAAGAAAGACATCATTAGACAAATTGCGTATTAACGCCGAATTTACGTCAGTCCATTTTTGTCATCCTTCTGCATTAATCCCAAGCAAAATTTGGACTTAAGCTTAACCCTCCTATCTTTTACATCAAACAGCGTAAATTTAAGGTACCTCATTAATCTGAACTATTGGTAGGCGGATCCAACTACCAACTGGAGTAACTTATCCAACTTGCGGACATTTGCCTTGTCCCTCAAGACAATATCCACCCTTTCAAGTGCCCCCGAGATGTTTATCACCCCGAACATAACTTCTCGCAGAATTGACACACACCTCTTCTCCATATCATTCACATTCAGAGTGGTCCCGGGAGGCAAATTTAGACGACCAGATGATAGCTTCAACAAATATTGGATAAACAAACCAAATAGCGTAGATGTTGCAAGAAGACTGATCTTGATAATGTTGCCAACTCTTGCAGGATCTTTCCAAGTGGCCAACTGATGAAGAAACGCATCTCCGGTGAATGGGAGGGATAAATCTAGAGTTTCACCAATTGCTTCACAGATGTAGAACACTGATAAGGGAGGGTCGTCCCATCTCCTCGTGCACATTTCGAGTGCGAGCCAAATGCTCTCCCTGTATGCTGTTTCTTCATGCTTCATAAGGGCTGTTGTAAGTTGCTTCATCTTGGAAGGCATTAGGGTCTCGGAAAGGTACATTGCGATTTCCTCATTAACAGAATTGAAGCCATCTTGCAGTCGCTTGCTCTCAATTAGCGTATAACACTGTTCAACATGTCCAAAGTGCTCGCTTATCTTTTTAACCTCATCCTCAGTGAACACTTCTGGTAAGATGCTGGTAAAAATTTTTCCTCTTCCAACCCGCTCCATCAGGGGCCCATTTCCGATGAGAGCATATATCAATTCCATGACGAGCCCACCAACACCAAAGAAATTTGGAGCACGTAACAACTTTGCGGATTTTTGGAAGACGGCTGTGGATATCAATATGGCTACCTGCTCCTCGAATATATACCTGGGCACTGTCTGCAGATTCCGTTGGACGTCTTTAAAAAATTCAAAAACGGTCTTGATTTCAGCTGGAACCAAGCAACGACTAAGCTGTGCTTCGCGGATCAAAAACTCAGCTTGATATATCTGCTTGATAACAAACTTCATTTGCTCCTTGGCTTCGAAAGTGTCCAAAGCTTTCAAACTACATTGATCCATGGAATTTGTGATGAGACAATCCACCTGGTCCATCGTTTCATCAGAAAGAAATGGTGAATCCCCAACGTGCACCTCTATTTTGTCTTGATTCGCCATGGCTTTCTTGATGATTTCAAATAGGCCAATACGTTAACGTTCTTACACGATAGTTTCTTCGTTTACCTTTAGTAATCAAAAGAAGAAGCTGTACAAACCCCAGTCAGACGACCCAAACCCACCTCAAGCAAAGCCCCAAGATAGGAGATCAACAAGAATAAAGAATCTCAGCAATGGTGCTACTACGCATTGGTGATACGAAGATAGTAATCTAGGACAACCCGTGCACAAATTTCGGACAAGTAGATTCGTACCAAAAGGTGCTACTTTCCATAATTGTCATTGTCCGATTCAGTCTTGTGTCGTCAATTAAATTAAAATTTTAGAAGTATATTTCTACTTACACTTTGAACGGCAGCTTCGGGTCAGATGTCAGTACAATCTTGAATGTCACTTTTGATCTGAAATAAAAATCAAATCAGGTTAGACCAGCTGTAAAATGCATTTGTTGCAAATTATGTAAATGCTTATGTGCCCAGAATTATATTTGACATCTTCATTATCTGAACTTGAAAATTATACTCAGTGAAGTCTAAAACGTGCAACTTCAATCTATTTTGTGGTTCCTTTCGTTAAAATTATCTAATTTCCAGTGCATGCTATGTCGAATTATTGAAAGAAAGAGCCCTTCCTTATGATAAAATTCTACTTTTTGTGGCCCCTTTGTCAAGTTGACTGGTGAATTTAACTGAAAGAAATTAACTTACGCCATTGACGAAAAGTAGTTGTTCAAGGCAGGAAACTGATTCAAATACTTCAACGACCACAGGTACTCGTTACTGATTAGCGTAGGCGTTCTTCGTCCAGCGTATAACAATGCTGCTTGATTGTTTTTGTAGGCAAAAACTTGGCTCAAAATTAGTGAAATTAGTATTAGTAATCAACTGAAAACTGTGGCTGTCCGTCTTGACACTTGTAAAAAAAATCTCCGACCAGCTGCGCGGCTCTTCTTCGACTGTCTGTCTGCCTTTCTCCTCCGTTCCTGTTCTCAAAAACTCAATTCGAGCGTTTTGCAATCGCACACAGACCAGTTGAGTCCTTGGTTTTTCTTGTTTGCATACTGCATTGCCTTGCTCTATGTTGGTTCATGCATTCTAACACGAGTTATCCTTTGCTATTCTCCTACTCCTTATTCACACAGCAAATAAGCTTTATGGTTGCCTGTGTTACATGTGCTTGCTCTGACATACCTGCCGGTGCACATGTGCATGCTAAAGTCTAGCTGCTGGTTCCGTCTTATTTCTCCATCGGCAAATCGTAAAATCCGAATGGTGCAACAGCGAATGGAATCAGCCAGTCTGAAGCCGAACGGCGGCTCTGCCGCACGGTTAATAAAAACTCAAAGGCAAGCGCTTCGTGCATTGAAATTAAGAGGACAGATCGCGGGTTTTGCAGAAAGTCAACAATTACCCTGGCATTCCATGACCTGCATCGGCATTTTTGTTATTATCTGGTATCTAACCAAGTGGCGATTCCTGTTCGTGTTTCTTTAAAACTACCCTTCTTGTGACGTTCAATTCTGATAACGTCTCGAGTGTGCTTTATCTCGGAACGTTAGGGGTGCGAGTGTCGGACAACTCAACAATGGAGTAAGATCTTGCATTTTTGCACTATTTTTGCGATTCACTTAATGATTTTAAGCCATGCGATCGCGAATTGCTGGATTTAGTTACAATACTTCATTTAATCCACGTTATTTTGTCCGTTCTTGCTTTCAGTGGAGAGAGCTTCAAAAAATGAACATTTGAACTGGAAACTTTTGAAATGCTTGGAGCCATTTCTGTCAAGGTTGGGTATAACATTGTAATTAATGCGACAGCCGAAAATATAGTCATTCTTAGGAGATCAACTAACGAGTAAGTTTATAACAACCTCAATATGAATCATTCCCCTAGAGTAGTGAACCTGCTCGTAGCTCCGATGCTAAAATTTGCATCTCTTTCTAGCTTTACATTTTATCCTGGGGTTGGCATGTTCTCAGACGAGGCCGACTTAGACGCATTCGATTTCGACTTTGATGAGGAGTCAGATTCCGAAGAAGATTCAAGCGAGAACGACGACGACCCAGAGTAGCCTCGGCTTCTCAAGGAGCCTAATTCTTTGGGAAGTCGGAGGTATTCTACAGCCGTGGACCAAAAACTTGTTAGTTACAGGGATTTCTTTTCCATCTTTCCTTTTCGTGCAAGATTTAAGTTTATTTTACGTAAAATGCAAGATTGGGTTTATGAGAATACAACTGTACAAATTCGTATCTCGGTGTTTAAACGTTCTTTGGCCTTCTTTGATCACTTCACTTAACGTAAATGGGAAGCAAGAAAGCTGGCCGTCTTAATGGGTATGGAATTTTGAATCGTGTGAGTATTGGTGTGGAATTAAATTTCGGTTTATTTGATGCTAAACGTGTATACGTTGGGAATAAAAGTTAATTTCAAGTCAACGCAAACTTGCCTGGAATTATTTATTATTGCTAAATATCTAAAACTATTTTACAAGCTTACGATTTACATAAAATATAAATTATTCGCACAAGCTGGATCACCACAACTTCCAGAATTTCTCTACTCTGATGTTAATGCAGATAAACACACGTACGATTGGCGACTTCCTGGGAATATTTGTCACACAGGCATTTGCCCTCCAAGTTCAGTCCAATTTGGATGCAGCTACAGAACTCTACACAAACTCCAAACTCTTGATTCAGATCGCATCGGGAGCCAACCAACCCCACGCACTTCCGCATGCTTGCGTCGAACACTTGTAACTCATCGTGGCAGCTGCAGATTCCGTTCCTGCAGTACAACGGCGTGATTGGATCGCATTCGTCAACTTCACACGGTGAGCCGTGACCAGGAGCGCATTTCCCAGCCCTCGTTTGAACGTATCCGTCCTCACACTCGCAGGACTGGAAGAATCCGTGGTCGACGCAAATTGCGTGCTTTGTGCATTGCTGCGGGGGAAGCGAGAGCGAAGGCAGTGCTGGAGTGGATGACGACAGCGTCGAGGGCTCAGCCGTTGCTGCCATTGTAGAGGTGGTCGTTGGGGTTTCTGAAGTGGTGGAGCTCGGGACTTCGGTGCCCAACTTGGTGTAAATTTCCTCTTCCGTTTCGTTCCGCACAAGCGTGCAAGGCCCCGAAATGAGCGAAATGCACTCCCTGCTCACGTTGTCGTAGTACTGATGGAGTGGGTACCGACAGTCGCACTTCCCATTCAAGCACACGAGCTGTAAATCGCTGCAGGTTTTGTTTTTGTAGCGGTTTCTGGCTCCGGAGCAGACTTCTCCGTGCCCTAGTCCGCACCTTCCATTGCGAGTTGGTGCGTAATGTTCTTGGCAGCGACACGTCCCGTTGACACAGGCGGCGTTGTCCGTGCACTCGTTCAGGTAGTTGACGAGCTCCATGGCGCACTCGTTGCCGACGAACGTCACGCACTGCTTTCTGTCGTTGTCATAAAACTGCGTGGCTGGGTTGCAAATGCAGACGTTCTTCTCATCGGAACACACCAGCGGTTTGGAAGTGCGAAGGTCTTTGGAACACTCAAAGTCGCCTCGGCATGACTCGAGATACTTTCGCTTCTTGAGGCACGTCCCGTTCGCAATGCGAAAGTAGTCGTCGGTGCAGACGCAGCCTCCGCCGATGCTCTCGTCGCAAATGGCTCCTTCGACGCACGGGATTGTGACGGTCCAGTCACCTCGAGTGCTGACCCCGCACTTTTCTCCGACTCTGGACACGCACCTCTGCGCGACTTCATCGTAGACCATCGAGACGAACGGCGAGCAGACGCAAATTCCGTTCAGGCAATGCAGGAGCTCCTTCTCGTTGCACTCTTGCGATGTCAGACACTCCTCGCCGAACCCTTTCTTGTGTTCTTCCCAAGCACATGTTTGCAAGAATAGAACCAGAAATATCATTCCCATCAGCTGCAAAATTGCAACATATTTTTAAATCTTGCGAAATTGCACAAATAATTGACGTATTATTCGACTCACCTCTGCACATCCCATGACATTTGCATGAAATTCAGTGTTGACTTCCAGCAATCTCCACCAATCGTGTGAAGATGTTGCGATTTCTATCCTGATTTCTCCAGAATTTGATCGCCCAATCCTTCATATTCTTGCCACGGATTTGCTTTACTCCATTTTAGAATGAGATCGAGCTGGGAGTCAGGCTGCACGCGTACTGGCCCTTGCCATCTGCAATTGAACTCACAATTGAAGTCATTAGCTTTATGTGCATGACCGAGTCGCAGTTCTTGAAGTTTACATCGTCAGGCGTGCCCATTTGCTTTTGCTAACGGTCGCATATTAACAAATACATTGTCTTTTCATTTTATTCATTTATAACCAATTTGCCAGGTCCCATAGCAGCCATTGAGTGCATTGAGTAGTAGCAGCAGTATATGCGTCATCGTACGTGCCTTGGTTTCTGGCCCACTTCAGGCACTGATGGATTACATCCTAATTACCGCCAGCTATTTGCAACTGCACTCCAGTAGTAAGCGACCAAGATATAATTTACTTTACTGCTCGGCCTTTTCTGTGTCAGTTTCATACGTCGCCACTGCCAAAGCTTGACCGCCTCTAAGTATACTATCTAAATTCTATGGATCGTCAAGTGAGATGGGCAAAATTTACGCACACGCACAAAGCATGTAAACTAAGGGCAGCCAAAGGATGACAATACTTGACCTCTGAATTTATTTAGCGATTGACTCGTCGACCCTTTTTGAACTTTTTTGTTTGCAATAAAAATTTTGTCAGCACAGCTGACGCTTAGACGCATGCCGTCGATATCTCGTACAAGGTTAATTAAATAAAGACATATCACTTGTGCTTTTCGAATGGACTGGAACAACGAACAACAAACGGAGCTCACGTTCATGAATTTTGCTGTTAAATCACGCCAGTCAAAATTACAAGCCAACGACCCTGCCAGTTATTTTCCAAACGCGTTCCTGCCGTAAAATGTTGCCACTCTTTCGTCAGGTGTTTTATTTCTGTGGTCATTTAACACCTTAACATTTTAATGAACAATAAATATAAAAAAAATTGTCGCCGTGTCATTTCTGAAGCACTACGAAGATGATTAGCAACTAATACACTTGACCTGGCCTGAGCCCTTCCACATCTTTGGATTCGCCAACGGTTCCGTCAAATTCGATGGAATTTATCCTGACCATTGTGTAGATAGACTTGTAAACTGTGGATAAAAACAATAAACATGAATAATGAGCCAAATGTCAGGCTCTGTTCACAATTTAAGATAGAAGAAACAAAAACAACTTACATTTAAAGCGTCTGTAATTATTGCTGCGTTTTTTTAAAATAAAGTGAAATTTTGTGTAGGATAATGTTTTTTCGAGGACGGTGGCTTCGACTTTCACAAGATCTCGAGGTAGCATTGGTCGACCGACAAGAGTAAAGTTTTCTCCGCCAACTAGAAGAACCTACCGATTTGAAATGGGCATTGCCATTACATTGTTTCGAAATCAGAAATATATGTTTAATCAAGAAATTATAAGACAGTGGAACCTAAGATTAAACTACCTTCTCTAGCCGTAGTCGATCACCCGCATTCGGTGGCCAGAATTCTTGAACGATTATGACATCGTTGTTCGTAACCTTAAACTGCTTTGCAGCGACTTGGACAACCGCAAATAGTCTGCCGTGGCTTCCACTTTTGATTTCGTTATTGACTTTATCGATGACTTCTAAAAAAATGCAAGCAAGCAAAAGATTGATGGATCAAGGAAGAATTTGGACTGGAACAGCAACTCAACTAGATTTAGATACACCACGCCCTTACTTTTCGTATCTGACAGTTCCTGGTCTCTTATTCTAGCAGGGTCCTCTGAAATTCCAGTCGTCACCTCCTCCTCTCTAATTTTGGGCACACTTTTTAAGAATCGAACAGGTCTAGAAAGTGCAAAGCAGAGCGTATATTCGGACTTAGAAACTTAACCGACTCAACTCATGCAAGTTTGTACTGCTTGTCAGCAATCAAAGCAAGTAGATGCTTAACTACTTACGTGTGCTGAAACTGTAGATTTTCAAATTGTCTGGCAGCCGCAGGTGAGATGGAGGAGAAGAGGAAATTGGAGTTTAGGGGCAACAACTGTCCCAGCTTCGCAAGTCTGAGCATTGCACGTCAAACAGTTCGATGGAAGGAACCGCCTGGAGGTGGGTCACGACCAATGATCGATTATGGATGCTGGTCACTTGAAATTTTCCAGTTTAACTGACTCGACTAATAACAAACGCAGCGGCTTCGACTCGGCTCAGCTTTAACTTCTTGGGAGATTATCCGCATGTAATTTTGAATCTCTGCGGCTGCGGCTAATGTGGAGCACTTTGCTTTGTTCATTCGAGAAGCATCAAACAAAAGAGAGAGTCGGAGTAGGCATTTCTCCAAGAGTAAATCGTTAGGATGCCTATTCTATTCTTGGGCGCATTTAATGCTTATGAATTGCATTACAAGACGCCGGGACAGGGCAGTAAACTGTAGAAGATTTGCTTATTGATCACGTTTGGTTCGTTTTTATTAAGTTTCGAATGATTTTCCGGAGTTACATTAAACTTTCTTACAACTACTTAACTAAAAATCAATAATAAAATGTTCTTTATTACAAAATTAAGGTCTTGTGCTCTCTCTCAAATAAGAAATACCTACTAAACACTTTAATTAAACCGAAACTTAACAAGAATAGTGCGCTTTCATGCAAAGGCATGCGATTTCGATTGAATCTGCTGACAACGTACTGAAAACATGCAAAAATGTGTTGATTTTTAAGTTTAGTTGTTGGCGTGCACTGACATTATTGAGATTTGTTTGGCAAAACAATGGATAAGAATACTTTGAGTGATGAACAACAATCGAAGATCATGAAGGCCCTGTTTCATTGGCTGACTTTACTACCAGTACTCAGTTTGTGTTTTCTGCAAGTCTTTACGGTTTAGAACTTTACAATTAACGTGTTGTGAATTACGTAGCACGAGTTGCGAGTTGCTTAAATATTAATTACAAGTTACGATTAATTATTACCCGGACTGTGAATAGTTGGTTGCTTGTACTTGAATTCATGCAATGATTATGTACGATCATGACGGTTGACAAATATGGAGACGTCGTGTGGCTGTTTAGTATTAAAACGAAATGCAGAGTATTTACAATTAAAGTGACGGAATCTCGTTCGCTGATTTGACAAAAAACATTTGACCACATCGAAATATAACGAAAAGGGAAAGGGTGTACAAGAAAACTCTTTCTTTTTTTTGACTACCAAAGAAAAGAGTTGGCAAAATAACTTACTACGGAACGCGTTAAACCTGCATACACCAAACACACTAAATTACTAGGGCCTTAACTAATTACTATGTACAAACTCACATTTGTGGAAACTGGTTCCTCAAATGGTAAGTTTAAGCGTAACTGTTTGTGTTTTCCCCTCTTGCCATACCAGTGAGACTAATCATCAAGAATCACTCGGCAGTAGAATCTTCCTCGTCAACTATTTACAGTAACATTCCTAAATTTAACACACGCATGCGTATAAACTATGATTCGATATTCCTAGCAACTAGATAACTTTTCGCGAAGATTTAACAATAATTAAGGACTCACTCAGCTCTCATATTTGCACTTAATTAACCACCTACGAAAATTCAAGTTGTAAAGCCATATTGAAGAAATACACATTAATGTACAAATGGTCGAATCGAATCGAAATCGAGTTATTCGATTCGAGAATCCTGTACTTTCAGATATTCAGGCGCTGAATGATTAATTCCAGTCAACAAATTTAAAACATAGACGTAAATAAACACGAGACTATTTTCTTGTGGCTCGTATTTTAAGCCACCTCAAAAGTACTGAAATTCCTTCGCAAATTCACCACTCCGCAGAAATACTTACTTTCTCCCCAAAAAGATTCTTTGACCGTTCCAAAATCCAATTTGACCGCATTTTAAAAATTGACCACATTATTTGACATTGGTCATAAAGATATATATTTATTGAACCAAAAGCGCCTTCTTGGCAGTAGTCGCTGCGCCTTTTTGCTCTACTCGCTGTACTTTCGTCCAGTGAGTCATGTCAGTGGCTAAATACAGCTTTTAAATGAGAAAAGTGGACTTTATGGGGAGATAAACTTTATTTTTTGCGGAAAAATGCAGTACATTTTCTGTGGTGAGGATTAAAGTACATTTGCGGTGAGAAATATAATAAGTGGTTAAAATATTGGTAAAATCATAGACGACACTTAAAAACCAAGTCTCTTGCGCTGCGAGAATAATTTACGAAGTTCATCTAGAACGCGAATACTTTGTTTCAATTCTCCTTTACTGATCATATTAAATTACACGCAGATTAAACCGCTGCTGGTGATTTTGGCGTTGTGTCGGGAAGTATTTTTACCTCATGCTCCCGTTCCCGTTCATCTGCACTTTCTTCAAATACTACCCAGACAAAAACATTCTCAGTTTACTCTTCTATGCTTGATTGCAATGAAAACAAACTTACGTTTGTCTAATGAAGCTGTAGAGTTGCTACGAATTTTGAGACCTTCAAGTTCCGTTACGACTAAATCCACCTCCTCCTTGTCCTCAATTTGCTTCAGTTGAAAATAGTCGTATAGAAACAAGATCATGGCTGCTAGTTTGAAACCCGCCAGAATGCCCGCATACCTGACGAATAAGCGAATGAAATCGTTCAGTTATTTTCTTCAGTTCTAGTCAAGCAAAAAGTGAATAAAGTAGATCGTAGATCCAGCCTTACTTAAATCTGAAGTCCATTATGTCATATCGAATACAACGACCACTGACGGCTGGAAGTAATTTTGAACATCGTCTCACGCTCCATAAAAGACATGCGGAATCAATCACATTTCCAAATACTATTGGTGAAGGTATGTAGCCCAGCAGACGAAAAATAACAAATTGCATTCCAAGAGCAAATGATCGTTCTTCAGGCTGCACAGATCTAAGAATAGTAAGGTTCATAATGATTTGCAATTAGTAAATGTGCCGCATTATTGTACTCTCCAAATCACTAGATCACTAGACCTCAAACTGGACCAACCTTAGTATTATCATTAGTAGAGGCATTTGTGTCATGGCCACTGTAGCAGACATAAAGAACAAAACGATCATAAAAAATGGAAGCGTGTTGCACGTATTGTCATCAGGGCAAACTCCCGGTGTGACGTCAAACCCTCCAGCACCTTTGGGACAATTTTAATGCAAATGGTTAAATCCAACAGAACTGAAAAGTGAGGATTCATTGTTTGATACACTTACAAGTACACTGAGTCAGGTTTACGGAACACCCAGCGTGACAAGGACTGAAATACGTTATTCCTGCATGACAAACGTATTGAGCGTCCAGCGAAGAATCGCAAGCACAGTCTATGTTGCACGGACTTGTGAGGTTGACGGGCAAAGGAGCGAAGTCACTAGAATTGGCAAAAGATTAGGTCAGGTTGGCTACCCTGCTGTGATTAGTATCTTCGTGACTTTTTCCTGCTTACGTTGGGTCAGGAGTGCCTGGATACGGCACCAAAGCCCCTGCGAGGTTAGGATTGCCGCATCCCAGGAAGAAAAAACAAGAATGTCCGAACAGGCAGATGATGTTGGTTATTACGACCAGGCGAGCTGCGCCCGATGGTGTTAACTGCAATCTCTTCATTAAGTAGCCTCCAATAAAAATGCCAATACAAGCTCCTGCAGACCCAAAACCATTTGTGTAAGTACGAAGCTTACGAGATATATTTCGAACAGATTTGATGACAAATTTTCACCTGGAATTGCTATCCCGCCAGTGAAGAGAGAAGCCTTAGACCTTCCCATATTGAACTGAGTTTCCAAGTACTTTGGAAGGAAGACAATGAATCCGGATATTATATTCATTTCCATGCAACCTCCCAGGCATGTAACCACATACACAGGATTTCTGCATAAAAAGGCGTTGAGGATTAAATTGCTACAAGTATTTGGATATGTACATACGTCACAAGTCTCCAGATTGAGCGTGGAATGTCACGAATATTCTGACCATAGCTTGCTTCATCGGAACCTGAGCCCTGTTGGGCAATCTCGGCTAATTCATATTCTGCCTCAGCTTCCTTTTCTTTCTCTGTTGACTTCTTCAGAAACTTTGGGAAGAACAAGAATGGCAAACATGCGATGAACAGAAGAACTGCGGCTATGAGAAAGCCACCCCACCACAAGCCGATGAATTGAGACCCTGCGAAATGAAATCAATGGTTGCCTATCGACCTCCACAATTTCAATTATAACTCTAACCAGCCTAACATAAAACGTTATGTTACCTTCTTCTGCTTCGGTGATTAGCGTTGACGGAATCGTGAGGAGCCAGGCGGCAAGAAGAAATCCCAGCACAGGCCCAAAGGCAGCAGTTGCGTAAATTATTCCTGTTAAGAACTTTAAGTTAGACAGAATTCAGAAATGAAGCATCATACTCCCTTACCAATGTAGACAGACGACGACTCTTTCGCGACATGGTCATCGACATACGTGACGCCTAAGGTAAAAAGGGGCGATCCGCCACATCCCAGCAGAACTTGCGCTAGCATAAACAGAATCAAGGGATGGCCGTAACTTTCAGGTTCGCTTGTAGTCGTCGTGCCGTCTGCTTCTAAAATTTCCACTCCGCAACCGTGCGTTTTCCCATAATACATGATACCTTCCTTCGTTATAGTATTTCCGTCGTCTTCAGCATTTGGATCATCGTGGCCTGTCAGAATACTTAATTTTCTTGTGTCCTCCACATCGATGAACCTTGATGACTGAGGCTTCCTCGAATGACAGATGGAATTGTGTGGAGGTGGCACGCTCTCCGGTGTAAAATTTAATTCAGGGTTCAGAAAAGGTGACGGGTCGCTGTAGTTCTTAATTGAGTCGACATTGTGCCCGGGTGTCATGTTGTAATTTTCTTCCTGTACAAGTTTTGCCGTGACTAAAGAGTCCAGAAGCGGATCACGTTGAATTCTAACTCGGTCCGTGCTGAGAAAGTGCGGCAATGTAAACACAACGAGACCTATGGCCATTACGAAGACTCCTGCAAAACAAATAAACATGACGTTATTTTTAAGTGCCTCGAACATTGAACTGCGCAGCACTCATCTTACCAATGGCAATCCATCTTGGAATATGCCTTTTTGCTCCGAGGTATGAGACAAATAATACAGTAACCACGTTTCCTATTTCATACGAGGAAGCGATGAGACCAGAAAATTTTGATGGAATCTCGAACCGCGCTGCAATCACGATAAAGAGATTCATAATGTAGTATGGCATGAAGTCTTGATTTAATTTAAAGTCAACTAACATACCTTCAATAGTTGTGATGACGGCGTTCACATAACCAGATGCAATTGCTTGCTGTAGCGTTACGAGTAGAGAGAGGATGGCCACGAAGAATTTTATATTAGCGAAAGAACGGAAGTATGTCGGTAGGACGCATGGTCCTAGACCACATTCCATCTCGTCCAAGGACATATCCTTTTCCAGTAAGTCTGGACTCATGCATTTTGCATCCACCTCCGTTAGCGACCGCTTTCCCTCAGGGGAAGCTGTTCTTAGGTCGGCCGACAGCGTGCCTATAGTGCGCGAGCATTGGACATGAGATCAGTGGTTCAAGACTCAAGAGCACGTGGACGTGGTCATTAGCAAGTCATGATCATGAAGTACCTTCTGGTGATTTACTGCGCAGGTTCAGCCCAGGTGTTGGTTGGTGAAATGTCGCGGGCACTTCCAAGTCTCGTAAACTGGACCACGCCACGACACCAAGACCAACCATGGGCATGCATCCAGACAGCGTCCTCCGATGTCCCTTGATTATGGCAGCCGACGGCACCGTTCCCGCATGATGAGATGGCAGTGTTCTAGAATCAGCAAGAGGTTTACATGTCAACATGAAAACGAAGAATGACTGATCTCTATCTGAAAGACGAGCATGAGATTTATGAGATTCTTACCCGTGGTGAGTGTTCGGATGAGAAGGTCTAGATTCAAGCGGAGTATGGTAACTGCTCATGGGACCTCCATATGAGTGTCCTCGCCTGTGTCCGCGATGATGGTGATGGTGAGACTGCGATTGGGACGGCGTGGGAACCGACGCATTGGATGTCGTCGGCCCCTTAAAGGAACCGTGGTGATGGGTTGGCATCTTCAAAATTCAGCTGTCTACAGCACAACTTTGGCGACCACACGCAAGGCAGGGCCACAAGTGTTCAAGTTTCCAATTGGGAACGGACGGCGGACCCAGACAGGAAGACACCTGCAGGAAGAAGTCGTTGACGGACAATGAAGGTCAAGTAATATCGACTGCTAGAAACTCGAGTCTTTGCAGTTTGCACTTATTGACTAGTTCACGAAATGCCAAATTGCACGGTGCTTGTCCAGCCATTAACATTTGTAAGGTAAATCGTGTCGTGAAATGGGTCAAATAAATTTTGTATGACAAACATTCTACATTCCGATTTTCATTTCTAGCTCAGCGACATTCCTTTACTGTGTGCCATTAAACTATTACGTGCTCAGCCATAGTCTGAAAAGCAATCCGCCGAACCGAACCAGTCGCGGTCTTGCACCTCAATCCTTATATTAAGGATTTAAGAGGTTAGAACGAAATTGGAATTTGCTGTACATGCGGTTGGTTTCTAAGTTCAAGTCGATTGAATTGTTATTATTTACGAGGACTTGGAGCGAAAGTGCTTTGTCATTAAAGTAATGGAAAACCAATAACAAATTGTAGTGTATGAGCAGTTTCGCTCGTATGTATGCATGTCTCGAAGCTGACTTGCTCAATTTCAGTGTGGGCAGCGTGGAATTTGGACTGGTACAAGCAACAACATAACAATTTGATCAATTTGTCTACTGAAACTGAATGACGAATGACGGCAATTGATGCCAGGGCATGTCGAGCATTAGACATATTGGCTTTCACTACCAAAATCGAGCTCGAGTGGCTCGCTTTTCGAGTCGAACCTTTTGACGGAAACTTTGGTGTGCTAACGCGATCCTACAGTCTCTTTCCTTTGTGCGTGTTTCTAGTTAATGAACGAACAATGGAAATGGGACTATGAAATTATGCTATTTGCGACTGGCCAGAAATCTACGCACAAAATGAGACTCGCCTTGAATTGATAAAGGCAGTTTATCGCTTGCCGAAGTTTTGATTGACTTGATGGGGAATGTTAGCAAATTATTCACTAAAAAGACTAAAAACGCATACGCATAGCTTTGTTCTTTGTTCATTGCAGGTACCAGCGACAATGGGTGCGGATGCCTTGAAGCCAAACTGGAACTGGCTTGGCACTGCATGATTTATATTTTCGCCGCATACATTTCCGTCGTCCTTCGTCCTTGCCTTGACTACGTGCACTACAAGTGATGAAGTCAAGTTTTGCCCACAATGCCCACTGATAAGGACAACCACAAAAATCTATTTCTCACGTGTATAGTATGCGTATTGACAAGAAGAGAAATCAAACAACTGGAACTAATTAGGAAAAATTAAAAACTCTTCCTGTAACGAAGGTCAAGCTTCGAAGTTCCATCTTTTCGCATACGAACGTTAATGACTGACTGACTGATTGAGTTTGAGTGGAGTTAATCATGGAGCGATGGATCAATGCCGTAGCGTCTAGCGTGAAGTTTCTATTCATGAAATGTGGAATCTTCCACTTCCAATATGCAAATAAAAATAAGGTCAAATGTCATTTGTATCACTTGTAGACTCGCAAGATGAACTATCTCAGTTGTGCGCTGAGGAAAGCAGTAGGGTACAGGGCTAGATTCATTGGTTTCGGTCGGAAACAATGTTCGCATATTTTTGGCGTGGACAGCGTCCTCAGCCGAGTTGCAAAAATGCAATAAATGAATGACATGCAATGCAGCTCAGCGTGGTGCCCGTTGTATTTCTCAAATCCTCTGCGTCGTGCCCCAATTAAGTATATCGCACTTGCAATTTGGTATTGGAACGCCAATGCATATAGCTTATCTATCTTCATAATAATAGCTTCAGTAACTTGTTGACCGATTAAATGAATGTGGCACGGCACTGTGACTGGCAAGATAACCACACAAACCCTGTCGCAGAGCCCTCAATGCGCACTAGACATTTTGCTCTCTGTCGTCTGGCAATTTTCTGTTAAATGAAAACGGCATATGCTATGTACTATCTTGGTCCTTGTCTATTGCACCTATTCTAAAATAAAATCGTTGATATTCCGTGTGCTTTTATACAGCTACAGTAGGTACGGGATTAACGGAGTAACCTGAATTGTAAACCCGAGAAATAAATGAATATAGATCTAATGAATTACCTTTTCCTTCAGTGTTCATTTTGGATCATTGATTCACAGAGTCTCGTTCTCTAATTTGACGCGGCTCGATGAGCAACGTCTGGGAAGATTTTGGTTATTAATTACCAACTGATGGCCGGATGGTATTCCTGGCCAGACCAAAAGGAAACGATGAATTGACACAGGTGAATAATGCTAATACTGACGCGGATTCAGTCTGTCCCAAGAATTGGCGGAAGTGACTTGCTACGAGGCGACGTTCCCCTTGAGTTCCCGACTGATTTCCAGTTTCCATGCAAGATGCCAGATACAATATACAAACGATATCAGAATCTGACGGCTCAAATAAGAAGTCGATTGAATAATCATTGCAGCAAGAATTTAAATACTTACGTGTTTAGAATTTCATGTTGCAATATCCGCACTTCAAGTTCACGCGAAGAAATGCTGAACATTCGTGGCACGATCAAAATATTCCAAAATTGGAATTGTAATTATGCTGCTAATAAGCTCGCGCACAACACAGGATTACATTGCCAAAACTTCAACTGAGCTCATTGTTGCGTATTTTGACAGCTCGTTTACGAGCTGAGGCTTTACGAAATGGAATCGTAAATTGCAATTTGCACAAGATGCACTTTTGCGAGTTGTGAGTCGTTTGTTGACGTTGAACTGCTGAACAATGCAATGAACTTAAAGTACCAAGACCGAGCAGCTGAAGCTGAAAGTAAAAGGTTGCATGAATTTCGTATAAAAAATAGAGATCATTAGTCTCTTTATACACTGCCGTACAGCACAGGGCACACAATCTTTTGTGCACGAGTTAACCAATAAAATAGCACTTGATTCAACAAAAAAGACGTAAAGGACAGCGCAGTCAGGACAGGAATGAACTGAAAGATTTTAAAGTTTTAATACAGATTTCATGTGTTGCATTACGTAAACTTCTTCCTGCACAGACAGAAGAGTACTGGCAACACGAATTGTTTGCACAGTCCGTTTGCACACCAAAGAGCATGAGGGAGATTTCGAGAGCCAGGGCCACAAAGCAGCTGAATTCTATTCGGAGACGTACTCGTCGTACTAGTGTTTAATCTACGCCTCCACAATGTGCTTAATGTTCAATGAAGCACTCCGTATTCCGTAATGTACCTCGTGTCGCTCTTCGCAAGAGTCAGATTTACTTAATCGCTTGAAAATCATCATCAAACAGACGACTCAGATGCAATCATAAAACCATCTGCTCGCACGCGTATTCAGAGATAAGGGCATAGGACGGAACTGCCATTGTGCCAATGCCAACTGCAGCATGCATTACGAATCAACGTGAAATCCAATCGTCATTGTCGTAAAAACGGCGAAATGAAACTTTGAAGTGAAACGCATTGCATGGAAGCGAGACACTATAGTTTTATGCAGTCGCTGTCTGCGAAAAAATCAATCGAACCAGGAACCCACGTAAGAATTGTACAGTAGCATGTACAGTTCAACAAATCCATTTCCGATTTCCGAATCTCCGACGACATGAACGAAGCCACGACCGGCCACGTCGCAGGTTTCGTGCCAAGCATTTAGCATTGCGATATGAGACAGACCGGACAGCATAGCACCCAGCAGACCAGCATATCGGTGCACAACGTGGCATAAGCGTGTCAGCCATCCATCAAAATTCGTAAAGCACATTCCAAGTTTTTTCAGCATATTCACAATTCGCATTATTGGCTATTGATATTGACATTTAACGGCTGCGTTGCCTTCTTGTCAATCAAAAATGTGAAATACCAGCTGCATTATCGACAGAAGAGGGCAACTGCCTTTAGTGCCTTTCTCAATATGTCTAAAACTGTCGGAAGACCTTTTCGTCAACTATACTATGCCCACTTGCCCACCTAAACTTTGCACGTGCGAATCTGCGAGGCCCGAGACGAGATGAACAAAATTGGTTAATGGCATCAGATCAACTCGACGGTGACGGTTCACATGCTGAAAGGTGTCAGCAGCTGGCCCCAGCACTCAGCTTAGACTTTTTTTTACGGACTTACCTTCTGCAGACACAGGAAACTTACGCAACTACCAATAAGGACGTCAGGAAATGCTACTTTAAACAAGCCCTGCTACAAATTCAACAAATTAATGCATACGCATGAACTTGAAAATAATTTACACACATCAGGAATCTGCACATTCATCCAAGCCCCAAACACTCTAAGGCTTAGTCAGAAATTGCTGACACGCTGCGACTGCAAATGCCTACACATTAACCCTGCTCAATGAAGTGCTAAAATAAATTAAGGAAGTGAGCACTAAAAGCAAACACGACATTGCATACGTATTGACATGATGAGTGCGCACGGAAAGTTGGCTGATGGTAGACACTTTATTACTACTCATGAACGTCAGCGACTGCGCCATTAATTGATGTCAGGAGAGAGAACCTTTCAGACTATCAACGGTCTTTATGCTTTATCGATTTTATTAAGAACAATGCGACTTGTTGTTCGAAATCTTTAACAAAGAAACTCAATTACATAATCGAAATTCAAGCATCTTAGGCTAAATTAATTATATTTAAATTGCTAAATAATTTTTAGTCGCCCCAAAATCCACCGACGGCTGTGCTTTGTTTAATATTATCCATATTTGCTCTTCGTGATCTTGTCACCGCACTTGCTTCTCCTTTAGCACGGATTCGTTTTCGAATGTTCATTCTATCAGTCTTCTCAAAGGATTTCTTCACTTTGCTTTTAATAACTTCGGGTGCAATTGTTGCCTGACTCGTTGCAATACTGAAACCACTGACACTGCCCATGTCATCGTTACGATCATCACCATCCAGCTTAATTGCGGCTAAAGTGTTCGACATTTCTGACTGAAGCGTTTCCAACTCTTCGTATTTCAAATCAGATTTGATTTCTTCAAAATGGTTCTTGTTGGTCCTTTCAACTTGAGAATCATCGCTCCCTTGTTCGCCGTCGTCCTCTGACTCCGATTTCTCCGTACCTCCTTCCTCCTCGTCGTTTTGAGTCAGGAGCGCTTCATTCAGGTGCTGGTCCATTTCTTTGGTAAAGCCGCTTGCGAATATCTCGACGTCGAGAGAATCCTCTCTCCTGGAAATCACAATTTTAGGTTAATTAAATCAATAATCGAGTAAGCTAATCTCCATATTTGTGAAATGTAAGCATTGATTCGGTAGTAATTGTGCACCAGGTGACTGACACGATAAATTACGGAGGAATTTATAATGCTAATTACTGGTGTTCTTTGTTTCGCACATTTGAAAATTGTTTAAGAATAAATATTGATCGCTTTATTCTTAAGAAGTCGATGTGCGACCCAAGTAAACGATAATACAAGTGTACTTACTCAATGTCATCAAACGTGGGGTAAAGCTCGGATTCGTAACCAAATCTTCTCTTGAAAAACGTAACAATACATTTTACGTCTCGGTCGAAATACATTTGAGCGTTCTCGTGGGATGTGGACACCATTTGCGGAAAATCGATCAGAATGGGATTACTTTCTTTGTCCAGCAAAATGTTGAACTCGTTGAAGTCACCGTGAATGACACCGTGGTTTGCTAATCGGACAATTAAATCCATAAGTTTATCGTAAAGAGCTGCTGGATCCTCCAGTTTATAGATCTGGCACAATGGATGCCCCTGCAACGTAAGAACACTGTAATGTCGAACCGAATCTCTACACCGTGTAACGAAGGAAGGCTTACATCTGCGAGCTCCATCAGTACAACATGGCGATTAAAATCAATTGGCTTTGGTATCGGAAATCCTCGTGAGTGTAATGCAGTCATGAAGGCAAATTCTTTCGTAGCAGATAATCTTGACAAATACAGCCAAGATGCCTTGTTGCGATGCTTGTGATAGTCTCGTTTTTCTTGTAACTTCCTGAAGCAAATTCTTCCCAGTCTGTGAAGTTTCAAACATAATGCCTTGCTCTCGGAATCATTCACGATGTAAACATTGGACTCCTTTCCAGTTCCTATTTGCGAGCCAAACCCAGCAATTGAACCTCTTGCAACTAAGGTTTGAAGGGCCAAGTAATCATATCCGGAATTGGTTAAACGGTAGCCATCAACTGCAAAAGCAAAATTGCACAGGTGTTTAGTTACTTCATTGCTGATCAGACGATCAGAAAGCTATCATCACTACATAACTGTTCTAACTTACATTTCTTTCCACGCTCGTACGATAAGAGACGATGCTTGCATAATTCACGCAGTATTTTGTGAATTCCACCGTGAGCTAGACCAGCAATAGCTGCAACTAGCGCACCAGGAACAATTTCATGGTTCTTCATCCCCATTTCAACCTAAAAAGTACGTGATGAATTAAAAACTGTTGCAACGAACCTCTAAATGTAAACTTGCTTCGAAATATTCTATCCTCAAATAAGTCAGAATCAGTCGTGTAGCAATTTACCGCAGTTAGTGCCCGGAAATCTTCTTTCCTTAAGTAACGCATTATGGATACGTCTAATTTGCCCATATTGCACGTAAAAATGAAGAGTAGTAAATTCTCCAAACGGTAATAATTTGTACTTCCAGCAGGCTCTGTTAATTAAGTTAAAGTTAGTTATTTCGCTTTCGTAAGTAAATTCTGACTGACCACCTTGTACAAATATGTGGTCGTAAGCACATGTGCTCGGGTTGGTTTTGACCAGACCCAGACATAACACGTAGCAAGGACTCAAAGCATCAGTTGAGAGTTGAGAAAAAACCATCGATGCGATGCGGGGTATACAGAGACGACGCTTTTTGGCAACAATAAAACTCTACTTGTGACTAATTATTTCGATCAAGTACTCTAAGTTCTGGCCAGTACTTACAAGTACTGTATATCAGTGCTGAAAAGGAGTATGACTTCATTTTAGAAGTGTCTGACAAGATATTTGAAAAATATGCAGCAAGCAGTTAAAATGCGCCTCTGCCCAAGCTTTCGCCTTGAGAAATTTTCCAGTAGAGACTGTCCTGCTAATGTTTTACAGCTCAGACTCTGCTGTTTTTGGATTTGGTCTGTCACCGGTCATTCGACACTTGCATCAGGATGCGTATGAGCATTTTTAATCCGCGCTTGAAGCGATTTTTATTATACTCTCTCAAGAAGTCAATTTATTGTGAATCAAATATCAATTGCCAATTGCTGAGTTGATATTTGCAACATGTCCTTTCCACTTTTACGCACAAAGATTCGTTTATTCAGGAATAATTATTACAGTTCATGCTTCAGCACTTTTAGCGCAGCAGCTATTGTAATCATAAAGTAATCTTGAAAATTGAAATTTTCATAATTTAAAAGCAAACTTCGTAACTATCCCAAGGCTAGAACTGAAAAGGTACATTACCGTCCTAATTAAAATACAATTACATGAATTTCGACTCCGATTAGGAATTCTTGTCCTGGAATTAAATAGATTCAGCCAGTTGGCTAAGTCATCATCGCTTCTGCACGGACTAGGAAATGTATATTACATTTAAATGACAAAGACAAAGACGGCACACTCGACAATAATGAATAAATGAAACCCGCTGCTGCTGGCTTTCTTGACACTACATTAATTACTCTTATTTCACATTAGCTTACAAATACCTTCACCAACTGCAGTAAAACCTCGCCAGTACAACTAAACCTTTGCCAGCCTAGTTTTAAGTATGAACCCCTTAGATTACATGTTAATATTCTAAGTTTACACACTAGAAGAGACAGCTTCACTATTACAAAGTACATCGGACAGAAAACCAAATCTAAAATCGCAAATCAGCTTTTTTGCAGAGTGCAAACTGCAAACGCGATGACTTCAGAAGGCAGCTGGCGAGCACCACGCAGTAAAAGGAAAAGCTTTCGTTCCTAATATTAAGCAATTGATAAATGAATGGATAGGTTAAATGATTTGGATTAATTTAATCACAACACTTTAGAGGACTACTTCAAGCTTAAAAGCCTCACTATCAATCCAACAATACCTTCAGTACCTTAATTTCCGTTGAAATAAATCGTGAAGCTCCCTAAAAGTGACAAATCTTAGAACATTCGCGTGTCCATTCTCTGTACCACTAATAGGACTTCTATTAATGAGGTAGGAAATACAGCAAAGTCTTGCCCGCAGATTACTATAATTTAAGAATATTTAGATAATAATGCTTTCAGCTTTAGGTTAAAGTTTAGAGTTATCATCACCTTTGAGCCTCTCAGTCCAGATTCTCAGTTATCAATTTACTTCTCTAATTACTTCCCTAATTCGATTACTACAATATTGTAGCCTTTTCCCTCACCAAACATGTTGTCGCCACTTCTCAGTTCAGGTGGCCTCCTGGCCAGATTCAAGACGATAAGCAATGCACGCTGATTAAAACTCGACTCGACTATTGTACATGCGGCTAGAAAACCAACACAGGATTAAGCATCTCGTTTGCTGTAAGGCTTACTTACGTATACGATGGACTAAAAATTCTTCACATCTCTCTCCATTGATGAATACATGGCAAAGGAAAGTGACAATGACACTGGGACATGAGTGTCATGCCACAAAAACTTCGACAGAATGTCTGAATTAAGTTATGTTACGTTTCGCTAACACTAAATTCCAATGAAACAAATTTCATGCCAATGGGATTTTACTTTATATAAGCCGGAAAATTGTCTCCCTTGCCAGAGCAGTCTTTTGGGCCGCAAGTTAGCCGCATTCACAAGCCATTTGTCAGCAAATTCTGCTGACACAGCGCTCGCTATTCTTAAGAACAAAACGATGTTATAAAACTGTAGTATAACTTATCAATTAGCAAGTAGGTAATTATCATTTGATCCACTAAAGTAACATCA
The DNA here is from genome assembly GCA_009869945.1 of Mesaphorura yosii. Taxonomy (NCBI): domain Eukaryota; kingdom Metazoa; phylum Arthropoda; class Collembola; order Poduromorpha; family Tullbergiidae; genus Mesaphorura; species Mesaphorura yosii. The sequence continues at coordinate 167,569 of WIXG01000149.1, forward strand.
TTTTGATTGTAGCGCTTCGTGAAAACAAAACCGTCTAAAATGCTACCGAATTGGAAATTAATGTATCAATAAACTGACTTCAGTCTTTCAAGCCTTGCTAGAATGAATGTAAACATTGGTGATTTAGGCGGCCGTCCAGTCAAGTCAGTCACAGTCTCTTGACCTTCCTTTTGTAAATTGAGAATTCCGAGAGGATAGTCTAAACAGCTAAGGGAAATATGACGCAGAATTAAAATTCAAGTCTATACGCAGAACAAGAAGTATCGTGATCTTGAAGATTGATCGTGCAGCGGGAAGCTGATGGCGCCAGGTCGATCTTTGCCTCGTGCAAAGCGTCCTCGGAATCGATGACCCAATATGCCAGACTGTCAGTGTCATACGTTGGGACAATTGTGACCTCTGCACAAATACAAAAGTGTCATGACAAAATCAATTGATTAATCGATCCTAGCTGTATGAATCATTACTACTCTTACCAAGACTTTTGTCATCCCAAGCCTGCTTTCCTCGAAGTAGTCCCTCAAAAACCTGACGGCTGGGCTCCAATCCGCTGAAGACATAATACCTCGAGCGGATCAGCCGGAAAAATTCTGAATCCGAGTAGTTGGAATTTCCATGATGTGGAACATAAGCCAAGTCCAAATAAATCGGTGGCAGATTTCTTGTGTATGGTGGACGAGCTGATAGTGATCGCTTTTTGTGCTGATAAGCAGATCTCTTCGGAGTTGAGGTGCCAGTGTCCTTTTTCGGGGTTTCGGTTCCTGCCGACGGAGGCTCGGTTGTTGCAACACTTCCGTTCTCTGGAGGAATGCCTGGAAGTCCCAGTGGTTTGCCCCACTTGTTCACAATGTCGTCATCGTCATCATCCTCACTCGCCAGGATGGTCTGGCCTTCGGCATAATACTGGGTTTGAATTGTGGTGGTTGAACCAAAGTTCAGAGCAGAGGATGATGTTGACGACGAGGAAGTGGAAAAACCAGAAGTCGTCGCCATTCCCTTCGTGACCGCCAAACCTGAAGTTGTTTCGATAGTGTTTGCATTGTCAGATGTGCTGATTGTTGTGCCGGTAGCGTTTGCATTTTCGATGTCCATTATTTTGGAAGTAACGGGATTAGTTATCCCTGTGTTGACATTCGTGGTCGGAGTGACCACGTCGTATCCGTGCTCATCTTCGTACTCTTCCCCGGGATCTTCATTGTCCGAGTCAAATGTTCCTTGCCTCGGACGCACACCTTCGCCTTGATGCGACGTGTATTGCAAATGACGCGGTGGCATGGTGCTCTGTTGAGAGTCGCTAAATTCTCCAGAGGAATTGGCCTCCTCGTCAATGTCTTGAGCCAACGGTTGGTGGGCTGCGAAATAGTGCGACTCTGGGTGCTGGAGTTGTTGCCCATACATGGTGGACTTAAATGGCTGCTGCCCGTATTCGTCTGCCTTCATTGTTTCATACTCGTGTTCACTTGGATAATCAGAAGACGCTGCTTGCTTGAATTCCATTGGAGATGGTGATGAAGTAGAGAATGGATTCCGTCCAGCTTCGCGTGGAGCCACAACATGCTCGTCGGTCGCTTTGATTGGTGTGAATGGAGTCGCTGAATGCGACTTTTGTGCCATTTCTGACGACCTGCGTTGTAATTTTTGATGCTCTTCTGTGTTCTCGTGGCCTTCATCTTGAACGCTGAAACGTCTGGTAACCGGAGAACCGAAAGCCTTCTGGTCAAAGGCTGCAGAAGCAGCTGCAGCTGAGGATGATTCAATGTTCATATCTTGCTGGAACGGATTGTACGAAGTCGACATACTTGATTTGTGGGCGGCGACCGTTTCGGACAGATCTTTGCCCAATACCATTGCAATAGGTAAGTCTTCACTATCAGTGCTCAGAGTGCTTGAGGTTGACCCTATTCTGAATTTGCACTCTTCAGCAGTTTCTCTCATCGCTCTGCCACTTGAATGACTAAAATCCATAATTTTTGATTCGCTGGTAACCGAAACTGTTCCGCTCGCATCGTTCTTTGTTACCGAAGACTTGAATTCACTGGACGCATCCTTTTCTGTTGCAGAAAATACTTCGTCCTTCATTATTGCCGACTTCCTGAAGCTCGGTCCAGCTTCTTGGACTGATGCGGTAGAGGATTCCTCCTTCATTAACTGGTGAGATTCAGTTTCTTTCTTTAAAATTTCGCTTTGATCCTGGGCCACATTCGAAGCGCTGAAATCGGATGAGGACTCTTTGACAAATGATGTAAATTCTGAAGCTTCTTCCCTCGCAAAAGTAGGAAGCTTGCTAGTGTCGCTTTCTTCCTTTGAAGAAGCAAACTCCTTTGAAGACGAATCCTTAGTAATCTTACTTTCGCGGCCATCATCGTCAGAGTCAGAGGGCTCTTCGACTTCTCTGCAATACCTGGCACCAACCTCCGCCGGGTATGTTATGGTTGTAGTGGTGACGGTCGTCTTAGTCTGTGAAGATGGCGACGTTTGTTCGACCATTTCTGTGGTTGAGATCGATGAAGAGGCTTCCCCAATTTTGGAGTCAGCAATGCGCTTCTCAATCGAATCCTTAAATTCTTGGATTTTGGCAGGGTCGTCAGAGGAGAAAGTCAACACTTCAACTGGATGCTCAATTATCTTGGTTGCTATTATTGTTTCAATTTCAGACTTCCCATCATCTGATTTCTGGGTTGATTTTGTTTGTTCAATTGTTATTTTGGATTGCCCCTCCGATGAACGGATTTCGTGGCTCAAATGATGTGGAATTTCCTCTTCGTCCGATGCCTCAATAGTTTCCATCTTACGCCATGCATCATCCTCAGCCGCCTGCTCAGCCAACAATTTGGAAATTACGTCTTGAGTTTGAGAACTATCTTTGCTTGCAGGGTCCATGTAGCCTTTCTTGCCGGTTATGGTCTCATATTCTGCTTGTGCCAATTTTTCCAGCATTCCACGAGAGTCAGAAGGATCGTAATCCGCCGCAACGTCTTCATCTTCATAATAATTTTCACTATTTTTATCTTTTACGTCTTTCTGCATTATTTCTTTGTCAGAATCTGAGCCTAGTCCTTCTGCTGATTTATAGCTTCCAAAAGTAGTGGAAATACCGACTTCTTTCTCTTGCGTACCGCCGGAACCGGGTTGAGGGAAAACATTTGCAGACGTGGTCTTAATAGCAGTTTCATCTTTTACTACTTGACTTTCAGCCTTGGTTGGCTCTTGAGGTTGCGAAGGAGTGGAACCGAATGCGCTTGGCTCGTCTGAAGTAGTTGTAAATCTAAGATCTCTGTCATCAGAATAAGAACTAAGGTGTGCGCCTGGAGAGGCGAATTGTGGCATGTCTGCTCCAATTTTCTGAGTCTGAGGGTCAGTTAAATTATTTGCTTTGGCGTCTTCTCCCGATGTAAGAAACTTTTCAGCATCTTTATCAGAAACATCCTTTTGTCTTTCTTTCTTTTCTTCGTCGATGTTCATGGCGTAAATTTCTCGCACCACCGCAGCCTTAACTGCAAGAGGCTCATTCACGATTGAGTCAGGACTTTCTCTGTCGGCATATCCATGGTCAACCTGACCTTCATTCATGTCTGGTACCGGTGGAGAGCTGGATGGAGAAACGGAGAATTCCATCGGCGAATGCCTGATGACCGTTGCGCTTGCAGTGCTGGCAGCAGCCATCAATCCTGGACCAACAACACTTGCGACATTTGCTCCAACTGCCAATTCTTCCTCTTCGGTATCCTGGTCATCATCTTGCACAAACATTTCTTGTGGTCCACCGAACTGAGATTGAGGCATAGGAGCGAAAGCTCCAATTTTTTCACTGCCAGGAGTATCAACGAAATATCCCGCGTCATCGTCATCTGCATCCGCCGAGTCGCCGCCGACGTAGAACTTGGCCTTCTCTTGCTCGCTTTGGCTGACTGAGCCTACGGTGGACTGATTAGTGTTAATTGCAGATGCGGTTGAAGAGTCGAAATCTGGCGTCTTCTCGCTCGTGGGAGACTCTTGCTGTGAAATTATAGTGGTTCTCATGGACGTAGACGAGGCAGTAGACTCGTCGCTTGAAATCTTTCTTTCCCCGCTAATGTCTTGAGAGAGGAAGCTGGAACCATCCTGCAATGCGGTACCGATCGGAGAAACTTTGGAAGATTCATCGGTTGAATGAATCGTTTCTTGTTTTGATTCAACTTCTTGTGCATTAATTACATTGTCTTGGCTTGCGTCCTTTGCCTTTGCAACTCCAAAATCTTCCTGCTTAGTGCTTTTCTGGTCCACTTCATCCTTATTTGAAGCTTGCTTGTCTTCTTGGAGCATCTGGAAATGCGGTGTTTTGGAGTCCGAAGTGACAGGTGGAGTAGAAGGTGTGATTACGACCGATGTCTTGCTTTTGGAAGTCAGAGCGGAGATTACAGGAATTACTGAACTGCCGGAAGTGAGTGGAAAGTTCTCCGATTCAAATTCCTCTTTGTATTCGAAGTCGTCAGACTTGCCCTTGTGTTCATATTTGAACTCCTGCGTCAATGGCTCTTGTGCTGACGTTGATGTTTCATGTGCTTTCGATTCAATGACCGAAGAAATTGCTGCATCGATCTTCTCAATCGCTTTTGTCATGTCTTGTGAGATTTGATCGCCAGAATCCTTTTCAAGCGCTGCGGGTTTGTCATCATAATCTTTAGAGTTTTTCTCAGATTCAGATCCCTTTGTGCCACCATCTTTCTCCATGATTTCTACATCCGCTTTCTCTTGGAAGCTGCTGCTTGTCAAAGATGAGCTTGTATTTTCCTGAATCTCAGGAAGCACAGCCGATTTGACGATGGGCATTACTTCGATTCCGTGATCCTCGTCCTCTGAAGTGAAGTCGTCTTCATGCTCGTGGTGAAAGGCTCCAGTCTCCACGACTTCATGTACAGGCAAGTCGGCTACCTCGTCAGGTGTACGAATAGCTGTGCCAGGTGGAATCGGACGACCGAAAATGGTTTCTGTTGGCTGAATGCGTTTAGGTCCAGGAATTTGTTCGTTGTCCTCTTCCTTTGTTCCAGTTAACGAATCTTTTTCCAAGAAAGCCTCAGTTTGACCCTTTTCCTTCTTTTCAAACTGGTGCTTCTCGATTTCGTCATATGCGAAATCCTTTTCCTTCACGCATGCTTCTTCTTGGTGTTTCGTGTCAACAGTTTCCGGCTCTATCAATTTGGTGAATGAGCTGGTACCGTGACCGTTCTTTACGTCCACAACACCTGGAAAAGCAGTAACATTTTTATCATATTTCTCATGAGACGGTTGTGGAAACTTTGAGTCATCGTCGTCTGAAGAGGCTTGTGCGTCTTTATGTTCAGTGGTACCAAATGCAGACGTAGTTTTAGAATTTTCGAAAGCAAGATCCATGGATTTGTCTTGCCCAAAGTACTCGTCGGAGGAATCGGCGTGTCTGGGAGCGTCGCCTTCCACAGAAGATGCACCTGCGACACTGACTCCGCTTTCGCTTCTGAAGACCTCGATAGGCTCTCTTGTCAATGCCTCCGATTTGAAGTCTGATTTAGCGTGGAATTCGTCGAGCTTGTCAGAGCCGCTAGCGGCAGAGCCTAAAATAACCTTTTCCTGTGGCTGAACTGTAGTTATCTTTTCTCGGACAAGTAAGTCAGGAGACTCGGATTTGATGATCTCGTCTTCATATGTCGGTACTGAAGGACGGTGTAATCCTTGATCGTTTGAGGCTGCTGTTGATTCAGTCACTGGCACGTGCTTCTGTGATAGTTCGCCGACAGATTCATGCTCGACTTCCATTATGTCCGAAGAAAGTCCGAATGATGGTAATGGATCATTAATATTTATTTGACGTTTCGGTATATCCTGAATAGAAGCGACGTCATGAGCCTGAGTTTCGACAGTAGACTTTTCGGCTTGTTTATCATTCTCAACCCCAAACGTCATTTCATCAACTTTAGTTAATGGTTGAGTGGCTGTCTGTTGCTCTGATTTGGAAACAATAACCGACTCTTCGTTCTCTTTCGTGAGTACGGTTGCAGTTGACTTAGCAGACGCGAGCCATTCGTGATGCTCCTGTGCTGTCTCGACTTGGCTCTTTGATTCCACGCTCAACGGGACGCTGCTTGAGATCTGTTCAACCATGCCGAATTTGCCTTCATGAGTTTGTTGCTCCTGTCGCGCCTTCTCGCTTTCAATATCACTTGCACCTTCCGGCAAAATTGTTTGCGGTTCTTCCTTCGGCTTCGTCTCTGCTGGTTTTGCAACGATTTCAGACATGTTGTCAACGTCGTCCTTGTTCAGATTCATCTCTGTATTAATTTTCGCGTCAGTCGCAGCGAAACCACGATTACTCGATGGAAACGCTTTCTGATGAATCATTTCGTGGTCGACTGACGCAGATTCATCGGTTGTGGATTTTTCAACGACCAAGTATTCGTCTTCCTCGTCTTCGTATCTTGACTCGACCTGAGTTTGGTTTCTGTGTGCCTTTGGAGTCAGGTTGTCGTCATCGGTGTCAGTCAACGCTCTGGACGATGGCGTTCTCACATCCGCTTCGTTCCTCTCCGACGTGGAGAATTCTTCGTCATTCAAAGAAATGTGCCCCAACGAGCTCATTTCAGAACCGGATTCAGTTGCAGGAACGGACGAAGTGCCGTGTAGACCATTCGTGTCGTACTTTTCAGAATCCAAGTTCAATGACGAGTCTCGAGCTAGATGTTCTGCAACTCCATTTGCTGTTACTTCAGAGTTTTTCCCTTTCTTGGTTTCATCTTCCGCTTTAGTTGCTGCATCTAATGCTGCGGCCGTGACACCACCAGCAGCGACTGCCGCAATGGCACCACCAACAATCTTTCTAGCAACCGGTTTTGGTGCTGACGATGAGGTCGTTTTTGGAGCGGGCTTCGGAATGGTGCTAGCTGAAGCTGGCCTCTTGGCGGCGGCCTTTTGATCAACCTTCTCCAGAGTTTTTGGCTTTGTTTCAGCCTTTGCTATTGGCGCTTTAGTGTCTCCCACTTTCGCAGAGGCTGGCTGAGGAATTGTGCGGTTCGGTTTTGCAGCGATTTTCTTTGGAACATCTTTTGCAGCAATGTTATCTTTTTCTTGTGCTGCTGACGGAGGTTTCTTCGGTGCATCCTTTGCAGGAGCTGTGACATTTGTTCCAGTTGCTTTCGGAATTGATTTGCCGATACCGTATTTTGATTCCTTTTTCAGCGGTGCCGATTTTACAACAGAATCGGTAACTGGTGCCTTGTCTGTAGGAACGGCTACGCCATTAGTTTTCTTCGGGCTAGTCTGCTCCTTTGGAGCTGGAGCTTCTTTCTTTTGAGGGACTGCAGAAACAGGTCTAACATGCTTCTTCACTGGTGCTGGTGCCGGCTTAGTGTTGGCAGATTCCTCAGTTGACTTCAAAACTTGCTGTTTCTTCTCAGGCTTTTTGTTTGCGTCTTTATCACGATTAATTGACGACGATGGAACTCGTTTGGCGGCTGGAATTCTTCGAGTCTCGGATCTGCCTCTTCTCGGTTTATCCGCAGCTTCCTTTTCTTTCTTCTCTGCGGTTTTCTTCTCTTCCTTACTATGAATAGCTTCACCAGTAATGGCCAATCCAATCGTAGAACTCGTGTCGGGGTTCATGTCTGCAGTTCCGAGCAATTGCTTCTCACGA